>CAFUXE010000346.1:185802-223498 GCA_903364295.1 Serranus cabrilla
GCCTTCCTTGGCCCATGCTGCATTCTTCCACTTAGATTCATGAAAATCTGCTCTGTAGTTTTTCTGTAATCCTGCTGACAGCAGACAAACCAAACTGAAAACACGACCTCCTCAGTGGAGGTAACAGCATTATCTGAAGTTCAACTAATCATTCAGCACACAGGTTCATGATAGTCACCTGTATTTATCAAGCAAATTAAAACTGGGTCAAGAAAATACCATGCACCAGTGTACTTACTGAAAAAACATTCTTACATCTATTATTATACATTTTAAGGCAGATATTGTACTTTTAGTCCACTACATTTAGCTGACAGCTTTAGTAAGTTTTCAAGTCGGGATTTTACATAAAAAACATGATCAATTTAAAGTAAATAAACTTTTTAATTAAACCTCATAATAATGAAAACGCTGCTTACATGAATGCACCACTAATAATAATCTAATCATATATTAAAAATATATCCATGGGACATCCTGCATAACAAGTACTTTTACTTTTGATACTTTAAGTACATTTTGAAGCTGATACTTTTGTACTTTTGCTCGTAGTGGAGTAATTCCACAGTACTGTATAAGTACTTTTACAGAATGGATCTAATTAATTTTCCCACCACTGTTCATATGATCCAACGTCAATGCAAAACTTTGTTCAGTTATGACAGGATCAGGCAAAGAAACAGCGAAACAGAAGCTGGGACAAATCTTACAAGAAGTCCCGGAGAACATGGAAAAACATTGATGTGAATGAGCCGGAGAGAGTTTTCTCTACTCTCCAGTGAATTAAGCCACAGCACTGCATTTCTAGCCGACATCTGACAAAAGGGACAACTGCTGTCATCATATTTAGTGCTGCAAAATCATTAGGCTCATAGTGCAAATCACAGCCTGACATGTGGTTGTCCAATTACATGTGCCCTACGGGGATGGAGGGTGGTGGGTGACGGTGGAAGCGGAGACCAGCTGCCTGTTACCGCTAACTGCTGATTTCCCGGCCATTACTGCAAATATAGAAAACCAACGCAGACACCAATATGCACACATGAACACAAACACATGGATATGCAAACTAACAAACAAGCACATTCACAAACACCAGACTGCTGACCAGCAGAGATGCATGTGCTGTGCTCTCTAATGAGCCAGTTATACGACCTATCAGAGGCAGTTAATCAAAGTCAGATACTGGAAACATACCAATGCTAATAAAACTTTAGGTAAACAAATCAGGAACTCTGATCTGCTTCAGCTAATAGCCCCCAGACCTGCTGCTATTGTTGTGATGATAAACTGAATCATGACAGACTCTTGCGATGCCAAATTAATCCAAAACACAATAGAAAAAATTGGTAAAACATATTGTAGAGTCATTATTTCTGCTGTCAGTGTGTAAATGCATAGCTAGATAAATAGCACCGGAGCTACCAATGTGTCCTAATCCAAGCCTTGTTCAGAGGGCTTACTGCAAACCTATTACTTCACAGAGCACAGACACCAGAAAGGAGTTTAGCCCTCACCCTGTGACTCCATTTGGAAGAGATATAACCATTTTAGAGGGTACGGCAGGGTAAAATGAACCTTATTCCATTAGGAGGGTTTCTTAAAGCACAGCACAATAGGGCTTTTCAAAGTAAAATACCTGAAACTCAGAGGCCCTTGAGAGGGATGCTGAGGGTTCAAAACAAAAGTTATAGTGTGATGAAGGTATTTCTCAACTATTGAGCACTTTACACAGTGCTTTCAAGATCATATTATGAATTTAATTTAATGTTTACTCCGTCTATGACAGAAAATGTTCAAAAGTACTTTGTCTATGTCAGAATAGGGGGCTCAACATGCTTTTGTTTTGTGCTTTCAAACATTTTATTGGGGACAGGTTTTCAACAGGACAGACAGGTATTTCTGTCCACATATCTGAATTTCTATATCCTTGAGTGATGAAAGAACCAGGAAACCTGTTCACAATAATACAAAATTGGAGAGGATATTAACTTTCATAAGCGGATATTCATATAATATTTAAACAAAACCCAGCTCAGATCTACTTAATAGGGAATGAAATTAAAAAATCATAATAGATTCTGTGATGGGAGCCTCCAGGAAAATGTTTCTCAGATCTCTTTGAGAACTTTGAAAATTCATGAGACCTCTAACATAAGAGACCTCTCCGGTGTCTTGTAGAGCAAAAACAGACAACCTGAGAGCCCATCCAGCTCACAGAGCCAGTGGTTCAGAGTGGTATTAAAGCAGTGGAGCGGGGACAATGTTCCCACCGTCCCCACAATGGGCTCAACACCCATCTTCCAGCCCAGTCCTCCGGGTCACATCAAGCCTTGAATAAGCTCCCTTCCTAAAGCTTCTAGGGGTTTCAGCCATGCGTCCAGAGCATCAATGGGAATAGTGTTCCTCCCCCCACAATGGCCAAATCAACTGTGGGAGCACTTTCTCCTCCTCTTGCGCCCCTTTTATTCTCGCCCTGCTCAGACCTTGCCGGGGCTGAACAGAGGAGGGACGGGAGAGAAAAGGCACATGCCTTCACGTCCGCTTCGCACGCATACAAAGAGAAAAATCAAATTGCTCAGACATGCACGCATGCGCACATGCACTTATGAGCGCATGCTTGCACACCACACACACACACCTCTTCTAATACCAGGGGGGATAACAATGGGAAAGTGTGAGAAGCAGGAAAATACTGAATAGTTTGACGCTTTTAGGAAAACACCTTCAGTTTAAAAGCCGTCCTTCACATGATCAATAGAAGAGAAATGCAGGGAAACTGTATATTCCCATGATGGTTTTTCAAGCAGTCAGTGCAAGTATGAGAATTATGTGCAAGGACACCACACCAAACTAAGTCTGCAACTCATTATTATGAGATTATGAGTATTGAGTAATTGCTTTTACTATAAAATCTTAGAATATTGTGAAAATTGTACCCAGAGACCAGGGTGACAACTTCACACTGATTGTTCAGGCAATTTACAATTATATAAAATGGAGAAATTCCTCATGTTTTAGAGGCTGAAAACAACAAATGTTTGACAGTTTTGAGTGATAAAGGGCAGCCCCTCAATGACAAATTCATCAACTAAGTCATTAATCAAATAATATTCATTAAAAAAACAAAGAAATATGTGGAACAATTTCATTCCCAGCTTGACAGCCAGCCTGCCCCTTTCATCTCCATTCACCCTGCTTATAAAGGTGCAGTAATAAAAAACAACACAGGGAAAGGGAGGGCAAGACAATGATGATAACCTTCCAGGGACAAATTGAGTCTGTTGAGTCGCATCAAGCATTAATTAGCAATGTTGCAGACAGAGTGCAGAGACGCTGCAGCCGTATCGGATTTCACAGACGACGAGGTTGTGTGTTGAGGCAGAAGAGAGACCAGGTTACAAACAGAGAGACAGTGCGAGCGAAGGCCACGCCAAGTGCACTCTGCATTCAGAAACAATGAGATCCTGGGAGGCTGAGGGGACCCAGACAGACATCGTGGAATTATTCATTTCCACCCACTGGCTCAGACTGCAGACCGCTGGCCTCCCTCTGCTGACGGCTCAAACTGTCTGGTTATCACAAGTACACATTCTCCCTGAAACCTACTCCGTCATGAACAAAAGACTGAACTAAAAGTCGATGCAGATTCTCATCAGGGTGCTGTTGCACTGAAGCAAAGTGTGTGTGTCAAGCTACAGTTTGTTGCTGACAGCAAAATTGGCCACAGAACGCTCACATCAACCGAGAAAAAAAAGGAAATTCAAGCCCCAGCCAGAATTTGCATGTTTCTGCAGAAGTGGACGAATAGCTGAGGAAGGATTTCATTTCAAATAAAATGAGGTGTACTGAGGCGCAAGACCTCAATCAGGCCTCGGAGACTGTGTGAATGTAAAAGGGCAACATTTATGTCAGCACTATGGGATGGTATAATCACAATCAGGTGACAAGGAAGCACAGCTTTGTGTTCTGGGTATAAAGAAACTACTGAATATTGAGGACAGGGCTGCCACCACCAGTCACAGCACCAGAAACAGTGATTTCGAATCTGCCAACATATTTACATAACAGTGAGCAACAGACACTCCAACGGGGCTGCAGAAATACATAGAGCCACTTTCAGGAAGCATCTCCCTGCCTGTGTCTCCTCAAAACATCTGAACAAAAAACACGCTATGTTTTCTGCTCTCTGTGCATGTGGACAGCTTTGTTTTTCCTCAGTGTGCCCTGACCTAATTACCATGTGAATCCTGCTCAAGAAGGCCACTTTAAAAGTCTAAAATCTCCCTGCTTCACTTTCACATACCAGGCTCAGGGAGTTTAAAAAAGGGAGCAAAATTAAGATCAACGGTCGGCGGAGCACGTCTCAGCGAGCCACTCACTGCCTCGCAGCTGTTCTTAGAGCATCCTTCCTGGGTTTTAAAAGCGTGGAAATGCATCTTTGTCATGGCCACTCTCAAGTAGGATTCAAGAAAAGAGCATGAGGTGTTACAGTGCATAAATAAACCGAGGTCTGCTTTCTGTGAGCAGCGACAGATGTCCTGGAGTGCTTGTTTGACGTGCATGAAAAGCCAAACAGCTGAATGAGAGACTGGCAGCAGAAATATTGAGCAGGAGAAGTCCTTACTCTCTTCCTTGGTTTTGGTTAGTAAGAAGCTGCACCTTGACATAACAAAACTGTCAACTCTGAAATGGCAGATTATTTTTCTAGTTTTATCAAGCTGGTTTACTATGATTAGTGTTGTCAGACCAGACTAGATCATATTTGTTATCTGTATCTGTCTGTTATCTCTTCATACACACACGCACGTCAACACCTGCACGCCCGCGGAGGTCAGACCATATTGAACATGGCACCGTTTTCTTTTTTCTGAGAGGTAATATCAGACGGAGGAGAGGAGAGCTCAAGTTCTCCAGACATTAAACTTTCATATCCGTTTGTCCCCCTCTCAAATGATGCCCGACAACAGAAATAATCCACACGGCACACTTTAAATATGCATCATTAAAATTTTGATGAAGAAGCTGTCGGCTCATCTACTCCACATCTACCATATTAGTTAATGAAAATGAATTATTTATGTGGACATCAGATGCCACAAAGATACAGACCTCCACTTATAATCAAAAACACTTTCACATATTGTAACTACAAGGACATGTAGGAGAGGCAGAGAGACCGAGAGAAGGGGAAAGTGAGCATAGAGGTGCCTCAAGAGGAGTTGGGGAGGGGGTCCATCCAGTTTGTGTTTTGTTTCAGACCTCTTTTGCTCTGCTGGCCTGGTTCCCCCCACCAGGACCTGTCAAGAGCCCTCATAAGTTCATCAAAGATGAAAACCTGTTTTCCATTTGAAAGGACTGACCCAGGATACTAAAACAGCTCTTCAAATAACAAAAGCGTTAATCATCCATAAGACAAGCATGTGGGCCCGATAAAACATGGAAGAATATATGAATATCAATCAAAAGAGGGATGAGATATGGGACTTTCACACGTGTTGATGAATGAACAAAATAAAAAGAGTTGGGCCAACCGCTCTTTTGAATTCCAGACAGGGAGAATTAAGTTGTTAAGATGTGAAACAGTACTGAATAAAACAGGGTTCTGTGCTGTGGTTATTAGTCTGCTGGAGAAATAGTACTGCAGCAAAGTAATAATATGAAAATGTACTTAATTGGATCACTAATTATAGTGATGACTGGATTTTGGGACAGCAATAACAATATTTTCTGTCAGTGCTGTGTTTCAAACAGAAGCAAAGTGGTTTTAAAACAGGTGACCTGCAAAACAAACTTATTATGTTGTCTCGACACGTCGCACAAAACTCAAACCAGCCGCACACCGTCGCACTGAGAGCCATTGGAGTGTTAATGAATAATAAAGTGTCCCTCATTGATGCTGTTGAAGACACTGAACCACCAAGGCTCAATAAAATGTTACAGTGGAAAACAAGTGAAGCTCTGAAAAAGCTTCTAAAAGCCCCAGTGGTGGCAGTTACTGGTGGCTGAAAATAGCTTTCAAGTGAATAAGTTGTTTTGATTAATTTAGTCGAGTGAATGTGATATTTTAAGCCTTGAAAAATTCCAGCTAAATGATTCTGAGAGCTGTTCTCTGTAAACCGCCTGCAGATAAAAGCTTGTTTAAAAGTGCTTGACATTTAATCACCTGAAGCAAAAAAGGAAAAACTGCACAGGCAATAATGCATGCCCCTATATGTTTCCATTTGTCCAAGCTTGGGTAAGTGCTGCACCTTTGCTCCGGCGCACAGACAAGGTCGTCTGCTGAACTCTCACACTTATGGAGAGCACAGCAGATAGACCAGCACATGATGCAGCAAACTTCACCTGGCAAGGTGTTATCACAGCTGTACAGTGCTGCTCAACACTGCCCTCTGTTGCTCTGCAACACCATCTCCTGCTCCAACAATGCATTTCAGAATAATCAATTTAAACACATGCAAGAGGGGAAATGTCCTATTTTATAACACTTTATGTCTTTTCTCTGACATCCCCACTCTGGAAAGCTTTCTACCGGACACTCATCCCTCTTCAGAATTAGTAATAAAACCAGATCTGGAGTGTCTGTAGCCTATGTCTCGGGGAGAAATGGAGAAGCAATTCATCCATGTGACAAGCTCATGAATAATGACTTTCTGAGCTTATTTTCAGTGTTTTCATGCAGAATTAGTCGCACGAACGTTTGCTGGGATTTGGTAAGAATAACAGAATTTAAAAAACTCTGAATTTGAGCAAAGGGTTGCACAATCTGTGCGTAAAAGACAATTTGCTAATTGGAATTGATAAGCAATGAGGTCATTATGGCCAGCCTTTAGCAGGACGATAACATTTATAAGCAAAGTTGGAAAAGGGAAAACTAGGTGGTAAATTTAACACCACATATGCATGGCCAAAATGGGACTACCACTTGTAATTTGGACAATTTGAGAAAACAAACGCAAATAAAGCGCAGGACACAACACAGACAGTCCACTTTCCCGAGAGATCCCATCACTGACGTTTCCCTTGGAGATTATATTTAAAGTTCCCATCTCGTCCGGATCGGGACCACAGTGCAGCGTGCAGCACTAAAGTAAGTTTGAGACGGTGCTAATGTGGCAGGCACAGGCAGCTCCTGCAGCCCACAAATGCTCCTCTGATCCTGGGATGAAACGTGAGTGGAAAGTAAAACTGGCGTGGCATAAAAGAACTGTTAACTGCTCTGAATAAAACATGCTATCAACGGACAAATCAGCTCACCCGAAACAGTCAAAGTGGTCAAAAGCGTAGAAAAGTGTTCAACATTTAGAATAAAAAACGCCACATTGCTCAAACCCTGCTCTGATAGAAAAATGGTCCAGAGAAAAACGGACCCCACAGCATGGCTGAATAAAGCTTGCGAGTAAAGCCAATCCATTATTGAAGAAGGGTGATTTTAAAATGTGATCTAAGCAGGTTAATCAAGATAAAACAGCCTACTGTGTTGCTTTTGTCTCCGGAATAAAAAAACAAAGCACCACAATCATAGCCGAGCTATCCATTCCGCCTGTGATTCTAAAGCGGGATACAAGCTGCAAACTGGTGCACAACACACCTAAAAAGTGCTTTTGTAGCAATCATTTCAGGTGTTTTGCCAAAGAAGAAGAAAGAAAAGTGGTTTTCCTTTTACCTTCGCAGATGTTTGTATTCCCCAAGTTGATGACAATGACCAGGCAGAGATGAGGAGAGAATCAGACTCGCACTGTGAGCAGCAGAGACAGAACAGAGACGGGTTCTAGTGTTGTGTCCTCAGCCGCTGTGTGCGTCTCTCTGAGCGACCTGCAGCCGACAACTGCGCTCTCCCTCTCTCTCTCCTTCAGCGTTGGGCGATACCACCGGGTTGAGGGGGGGGGACCGGGGGAGGTGGGGGAGTGAGGAGGGGGGATAATAAGCAAAGATGGGGCCCGATTTGCAAGCGCAATAGGGAGGAAGTGCGCATGGACACCCCCGGAGAGCTGGAAGAGTGTCGCAACAGCGCGTCCGTCCAGAGCGAAAAGCAGGCAGCGTTTGAGAGGGAATCACAGCGTGGACCTGGGAGAGACAGAGAGGCTTCTGGGAAGGGTTGGTCCTGCATGTTGTCGTCTGGGACTCCAGAGTACCTGCTGTGTGTCCGTGTGCAGGGGTTACCTGGCAATACAACTCCACTGGGCACCTGAGTGTTTTCTTTCCTGTTTTGTTCAATGAACACAAACAAGTGAGGGGTTTACTGTAGACCAAAGTTGTTCTATAGTCTATCAGCCAAATGTAGGCTGAGGAAAACAATATAACCAAAACTGCTTTCAGAAAATCAATGAATTTGAGCTGTTTTATTACCAAATTTCACATTGTGCAACTAAGCTAAACCTGATGGGACAACTCTGATGAACTGAATGTTTTTGAATGCTCCACGTTTATTCTAGTATATTCTATTAAATTATATGTTAGTGATTACCCGGATGTAGGATTTAAACCATATACATTGGGCTATCATTTCTGACACACATCACAAAAAGGAAAACAATCAATATACCAAACTCTATTCAAAAAAAGCATGTATTTATTATGTTGCATCTAAATACAGCACCGTCTATTCTATTCTAGTCTAGTCTAGTCTATCAGATGTAGCCTGAGGACAATAGTATAAGCCAAACTCCATTCAGAAAATCAATTAATTTAATGTTTTGTTACCTCATTTCATATAGTGCAGTTAAACCTGATAGGGAAACTGAAATTGACTCAATGAAAAGGTGAATCGATGTTTATTCTATTCTATTCTTTTTTTCATAGTGACTACCCGGATGTAGGATTCAAACACTGATGCTATTATTGCTTGTATGGCATCACAAAAAATAAAATAAATAGAACAAGTATAACTTAAACATGAGACTAATTTAAGGTTATGGTTAATTTAAGTGTTTAACTCTTGTATTCCTTTCTATTCTAGCCTGCATTTACTTTTTTCTTATCCATTGAAAAATATAAAATCATGTTTTTTAATTCGTTGTCAAAAATGTATTTATTTATATCGGCATATTAGCACACGTACTGCATAGCCTACATGAGATGCCGTGGAGCACATTTGACTGCAATAATCAAACCAAAACCAAGTTATCTAAAGAAACGGAAATCAAATTCATAAAGAGCTAATTAAGAGCAATTTAATCACAAGCCCCTTCATTAATTACCCTCTTGTGTAGTTTAATTAATTGCCTTGCAATATGGCTGCATGCTGATAAAAATAAAAACACTGGTACTTGCACTCACTGCTATCCAAATAACATGAAATCAGAATCTGGCTGGTTGGAGGCAGCAGGTGAAAAAAAAACACCTCCCGCCTAATATTCCTCAGGAACTACATTTCCCATGGTGCCCTGCGCCGTGTCCAAGAATCCGTGGAAAACCGTTTGCGCCTGCGTATCCAGACGTGGCAACGGCATCATGGCCTCTTGGAACAGCCACGGGAGTCGGATGAGAGAGGCGAAAATGTTCATGTTGGTGTTGCTGGTGAGTCAAACGAACATCGTCTGTGTCCGGTAAACTGCAACCGGGTTTTCTGTCACATTCTCGCGCGTTGTGTGTTTCCGTTAAGGCATCCGGGAGAGGGGAAACAAAAAAATCCAAACCGCTCTTCCCCGCGTCTCCTAGCCTGTCCGTGCAGGAGGTAAAGTTGACAGCCCTTGACTGAACTTGGTGCTCAAATTTAACCAGCTAGTAGTGATGTGGGTGATATGCGGTTGTTGTGGCGCAGGTAAACACTGCATTTATTTATATAACTGCCCGCACACTCAGCCGTTTTCTGGCCAACGGTCGGTTGTGTACAGGGGGGTCCCTCCCCTGTGTGTGAGCCTTAACTAACGTCCAGCGAACACGGTAACCGTTACCGTTAAACTCAGGAGACCTGAGGAGCTAACCTACCTCTGTGTCTAGCTTTAGCGTACACTTTTAAATGTTTTTAGTTTCATTCATGCAGTAGCCTAGGCTATCTGTTATTAACACAGAGTGAGTCACAGGCACGGGAACTCATTGGTTCAGTCAACCGAGATTGCAGGGGGAATTGAAAGTTCATAACTTTGTGACTTATTCAAAAAGTGTCCGTGGGTGTGAGCTAGCTGCTGCAGCTATATCTGTTATAACAGAAGTGCCCTTTGGAAGAAGTGCCTTCCATGTCATGTGACTGTAAGAACTGGTTTGGTAAAGCAGCATAAACTAATCTCCACTGAATGAAAAGTGTTGGCACTTGTGGTTTACAGTGAACAGCAGCTAAAGATTTATTTTATTACCCCTTACTCTGATGTAATGTTTATTCTATAAGTGGTCAAGAAGTAGTACAAATGCAAACAATTTTCCAATAGTCAAAGGTGAGAACTTGAAATTCCTCAATTTAAAAACCTCTGTATATTCAACTCAAGGTGAATGTTTGTTATTTTTGCTTTATAAGTGAGTTAAAAGACTGTAAGTCTATGGTAAATATTCTAAACAAAACCCAGGTTCACTTATGTATGTTAGCTTTTCTATTCCTGCAGCTTTGGACCGCATCCATCATCCCTCTTCCAGGAAGACACTTTCAGTATGTTGCAGTGCATATTTTACATTGTGATACGAATACGTTTCTTGCATGCACTCAGCTTCCAGTTTATTAGGTTATACAGTTTAATACAGCAGTCCTGTATGTAGCGAGGTGTACCTAATAAACTGACAACCGAGAATAGGAGTAGACCAGACCCATTCCTGCTCAGCTTCCTGTTGCACAGCAGCCTATGCAAACAAGGGTGGTGCTTAGTGTATATGTACAGGGCCCTCTGTACAAATTTGGACAGTGACACTACATTATAGTTAGCACCCCACACAGCTATGCAAATGAGCATGAATTGAAGTCTGTAGCGTTACAATTTGCATACTTAAGTGAACATTGTGACAGGTTTTGAATCAAGTAGTCAACTGATTTGATTTGATGAGACTAGATCATAGATTATATAGATGGACGGCACATATCCAATTCTCTAATCAACTTTTTGTACAAAAATTAAGACAAACTATCCCGGATACTGGTGCTGTCACCTTGTGCACTTGCCTGACTCAACCAGGAGTTAATACAGAAATAATAATAACAAATGTAGTCATTGTGAAAGCAACAAATGCCAAACACTTCAACGTCCTGATATGAGGATTTGCTGTTTTATGTCATTGAAAGTTAAGTACAGTACTGCTTTTAGATGGTTCGAGAATATTGTGATGCACTTTTCACTATTTTTAAGCTATTTTTTTACGGCATCTTTGAAATGTATTAATTGAAAAAACAAGTCACCGATCAGTCAATGATTATTAGCTCCAGCCCTAACAGTGACATATCAATATCGCTGTGATGCTCAGACTAATTTTGCCCTTGTCACCCGTGCTGTCTGAGCAGGTGTATATGCACTGCTGTAGTGAGTAGCATTGTGGTGTGTATGAAGCGGTAAACAACCACTGCAGCACTCTGTTAGAGGGCAGCTGTCTGGGTGGTAGAGGCCCGCCTGTCAAAACAGTTTAATCAAAACTTCCTCCACAGACACACACAAAATTTCAAACCCAAAATGTTGTCTCCCTGTATTTGGAATAATCAATATGCGTGACCCAACCTGCTTTCAGTGACATTTTGGGAACAGATTCACAGAATAAGCAGGGTTAGCAGCCATGGGGGGAACAGCTTTTATTGATTTGACCACACAAAACAGATTTTACTTTCTAAATACTGTTTATCTGAATGATTGGTTTGGTTGCAGGAAAACATAATGTTTTATTCTACCTACACACTGACTGGCAAACAGATAAATGCATTTTTCATGTCTGTTCAGTTTGTAAGTTTGCTAGTATTGAGGAATGCAACTTATTTTCATTATTGATTCATGTTTTGAATATGTATCTTATTAAACAGGGCTACTGACTTGTTATGTAAATTCTATAATGTCAGATTATAGCAACAAAAAAAAGAAGAGGCCATCTCAGTTCCCCAGAGCCAAAGCTGATGTTTTAAAATTTTGTTCGACCAACAGTGCAAAGCCCAACGATTATTGATTTATATATAATATAAACACAAAAAGCAGCAAATCTTCATATTTAATCATTTGGGACCAGTGAATGTTTTGTACTTTAGGTTGATCGATAATGGCTTAATAATAAATCATCAACTTACAGCTTAGTCATATATTAAGTCTCAAAGGTATGAAAGTAATAGGATCATGCCAAATAACAGACTCACTTACTTCTTAAGGTACATTCATCCATTCATGTTAACATTAGCAAGTGCAAAGTATTAAATACTGCTTTCAAGCTTCTGAGCCTACAGAAATGCAGTAATTGAGCTAAACCAGGACAATCTCAACATAAAGGATTACCATCAAGCTGCACACACAAACACTGAGTCATCCATCAAACAAACAGAAAGAACATACTTCTCAAACATTAAATGTTGTTTTAACACAAGCAGTTGCTATATCGATTCAGTGATCAACAGTCTAATATATAAAAAAGTGAAAGTGTGGATATGTATCATCTTTAAGATATGCCTTTATTTTGTAATTTGAACAGCTAGTTGTACCTGCGTCCATGATGATAAAATTATGTTTCAAACCAGTAAATATCCACTGAAAGAACAAGTAAGCAAGACTGTGTATCTTAATAGACTAACACCATCTTTCATTTCTTTTTTCACACTCTGCTGACATATTTTGCTTGGTACATACGGATAAGCAGTCTCGTCCCAACCGCGGCTTGGTAGCATGTTATTGGGCCGAGCCTCTCCCTTGACTTCCATCACTGATAGCTGAAATGTGATCGTTGCTAAGCTGCTAATTGTTTGCTCCTCTTGTCATTTGAGAGCTAAGAAGCCCCTAAATTAGCGCTCTGTGGCGGATGCTGCGTAGCTTCCTCCCAACAATCAGCCAGTGCACACACACACAGCAGCACACACCTGACTGGCTCATTAGTCGGACGAAACTCAAGGCAAGTCCTTGACAAACACTGTTGTGATTTTTGCTGATTCAGTAATGCCCCCAGAACTGGATGCCATTTTTTAAGCAGATTTGTCACACCAGATGGAGGGTGTGGGCTCGTAGGCAGGGGCTGGGCACCTGCTGCTTAGTAAGTGCCACATTTTTTACAGCAACGTGACGGGCCATAGTACCTTTATGGCAGAAAAAGAAGGTCACTGTATAAAGTGCTAATGTATTTCCTCAGAGAAGCCAGTCTGAGTTTGTCCTCCAGTGAGTCACGTGTGTGGTCGATGATGACAGAATTTCAGGTGGATTACAATTATGAGAATGGATTTTTTTTCGAGAGGTCATACTTGGTACATGCCAGTTGACATTTAAGCTGTTTTGACCGCCATCATAAAGCAGCTTTTGTGGCATTTGCACAGAGTCGAGGTTTTGAGCACAGTTGCAACACTGGATTTAACAGGGTCATTTTTAATTAACTCTTAATGTCGTGAGTCTGACAGCTCTCAGTCACATCTGTAGTATACTGAGGCAAATAAAAAGCCTTTTCTCTCTCTAAGCTTTCGGTTCCTCTCTCATTTAGCATTCCTGATGCAGTCTGATACCTGGGTAACTGTGTGAAAAAGGTGTTTGTGTGCTTTTCATCAAATTGTGCTGCTCTCCATTGATTTGCTTTGTACCAATGAGGCCGTCCTGCTGTAGTGTGTGTTGAGAGGTAGTAATAGTTGGGAAGGTACAAGCGCAGCATCATTATTATGCCTCAAATGGTGTTGGCAGAGTGAGTGAAGCCTCCACAGCTGTCATGGTACACAGCTCTGTGATTGGTGGTTATTGGTGGGGTTTCTCTGTACCGTCCACCTGCCAGCTGAGATGGGGGAAAATTGTCATTGAGGCAAAAATATTTTCCCTAAGTCAGACTAAAACTGTCAAATGTAGCTGAACAATATTCAAATAAGCTGTTATATTCGTCTTTTCACAGTGGACTTAGTAACACATTTCAGCTCCTTTGACAATGAAATCATTTGGACACTATTACTCAAAATTAAAACAGTGTTTATTTGTACTTGTGGCTGGAATGATATTAGGACAATAAATCAAACAATTAAACAGGGAATTGATTGAACAGCTTAGCTAACAGTTCTTGGTTTTGGGCTTTAAATGGGATTTTTTTATGAGAGTATGAAAAACAAATTCTATTCTTTTCATATTAACTTGAAATAAGAATAGTTTATAAATTAGCTTTTTTGTGTATTACACAATCAGTACATTTCTTGACAGTACAAAGGCTTGTAAGGTCCCATCAACATGGTTCTTGTATCTCTGGAACAATGACTCTGTTCTCCATTGTCCAGATATTTTTGCATTTCTCACATGTCTCTTATGCCAAAAGCCTGTAAACAAACCAAGAAAAAACAACTGAGAAAAAAGGGTTAAGGGATTAGTGAAGCTAGGCCTCAAACTACAGCCTCTTAAACATGAGGATTTTCTTTTTCATTTCATATTATTGGAAAATTAATTCCTTTTAATGTTTCAACAGTTAATCCAACAAATTATACACACCACATTGGGTTTGGTAACTTTTAATTGGCATTTGTCAGTCTTTTTGACTTTATGGGGGCAAACAATAAATTGAAAAAATAATCAAGCACTGACCGATAGAAAGTAATAATTAATTACAACTCAGTGTGAAATACTAATTTCAGGAAATGTGCTGCTGTTTACAGGTTGCAGCAGCATTTTGTGTTCCATTTAAGGGAGGGCATGCTATGCCAGGTTCATTTGAGCCCTTTTCAGGCCAATTATAGCCCAACCCGGCGGTTGTCGGATGTTGGCTTGGCATCATCAATAGATCATTTTATCCTGTGTACTGTATCATAGATGGCAACAACTAACACCATGCCTGGCTCACCTTATATTGTCCCAACAGAAGGACTAGCATGTTGGAACTTTTTCTGCTGCATTCCACGATGTGCTCCCTCACAATCAGGACTTTGACCAATGGGAGTGCTCTTCAACTATAAACATGACAAACCAAAGCAGGAAGTGTGTGAAAGATAGAGATGTTAGTGGTGCTGCAGGTGGAACGATGAAACAGATGAAAGATTTAAGGCAATTTTATCATACACAATACATTTCCTACACAATGACATAACGTGTAGTTAAAGAGGCCAAGCTTTGGCTGATCATAACTTAGTCCATCATGTCTCTCAGCCAATCAGGGCAAGATTTTATAACTTGTCTAATTGGACACAGTGAAAATTTTGAAAATCTGAACCTGGCATAATGGATCACAGCAGACTGCAGAGTACATGATGGATTAAGTGTCATAAACTATGCGCATATTTATGGTTTTACATCACACTTAGTGATAGTAATGAGTCAGTTATTAGAAATTCTAAGAAAAAAAATCGTTCTGTCCTCATGCCTTTATTTTTCCCACAATGAGCTGTTTGCCCTTGAATCCATAGAGATGGACCTTCATTACATCACACAGTAAAGAGACTGAATCAGAAATGTGCTCATCTTTTGTTGTTCTGAATCCACCTCCACTGTATTTTGATCCATTGTGCAGGTGTGATGAATAATAAGAGCTTTAAGTTGAACATAAAATACAATGAGGCTTCAGAGCTGCAACCTGTAATGAGCATTGAATGTGAATTAAATATTTCCACACACACACACACACACACACACACACATATATATATATATATATATATACATATGTGTGTGTGTATATCATCATCATTTTTAGGGCTCAATACTAACTTTTAAAAGTGGCCAAAAACATGGTTGTATTTTGAGCAAATAAGATACTCTACATTTATACAGCAGCTTAATAATGAATTCTTTCTCAGTTAAATTAATTTGCACATTAGTTTTTGAACAACTTAATTTGCTTTGTCACAAAACAGATGCCTGTGTGTACGTGAGTAAATACACCAACACTAATGCAACAAATGTGAATATTTAATTTACTCAGTTTGCTGTTCCTAATCCCTATCCCTGTATATATGGTGACAAGGCAACTGTTACTGTTGAGCCTTGATTCTGTTTGATTTATTTATAATGACATAACTTGTATACTCTCCACAACTTGGGACAGAGAGTCAAAAAATGCACAGTCAATTTGATTGTGCAGAAAGTTGTTATACATATGTCCTGGTCTCAAAGTTATTATTCCCAGTAATAGCTTCAGAAAATCCATGTGAAATGAACTATTGAGAGATAACTAGACAAGTGTTTTGATTAAGACCGCTGTGATCTGATAAAAACTGAGTCGTGCTCTGTAGTTTATCATCACTTGCTCACATTTATCATTTGCAGTTCAAGTTGAAAAATTGCCATTTATTGTACAAGGCTCCCAGAAAGGAAGGGAGCACCAACACTTGAGAGATAGTTCAGAGACCATGGAAATAAATCAGATTCTCGTCACAACTATTTTTATTATCATTTAATCATTTTCACTCTTGGTATCATCTGAATGCACTCTACATAACACTGCTCTGCTTCATTCATGTCTTCTATTTTAGCCTCCTAAAAAGAAAACTTCAGCTTAAACCGTCAGGATTGCAGTCATGCCGCTCCTGAATGGGCCTGTCATTTATGACGCTTTGTGGGAAAACTGTCAGCACTGTGTGATTATTTCTATTATTGCACGTTTGTCACTAAAAGACAGATGACGCACGGTGCACTTGGTAGAAGAATCACGTTGTAATACAGCTATCAGCAGTGTTGGCCTGACGACAGCATCGGTGTCATCCTCAGCCGCCTCGACTGTAGGTGCAGGTTTAAGCTGCTGCATTTCATGCCACAGGAAGTACTTAGGAATGTGTTTTTTTGCAGGTTAACACAGCTAAGTAATTATCTGTGGTTGTTTTCTGATTCATGCATGACCAGCCAGTCAGTTTACAACGTGTTCGATACAATCCACGCTCCCAAACACTCAATGCTTCTAAGAGGCTGTGACGGTAAAGGACTCTATTTATCTCTCTTAAGGCAGGGTTTGTGCAGAAACAGCAAAAATAAATCAGCTCTTTTGCATGCAGATCTTTTATCTATGGTTAACTAAATAACACTTTGACAAAAATGCTTTAATTAGGATAAAGACTAAATGACACCTTGTCACTTATCTACATTGTAAACTAGCACATTGTATTTTCACTTCCCCATGCCATGGGCACCATTTAAGGCTGGATATCAGTAACCACTTTAGCTAGTCATTGTTTATACCAGAAGGACCATTGCAGTGAAGGTTTCACAATTTATGGAGAGAGTGAGCAATGCAGTAAAAAGCCTGTTCATTTTGCATCATTTTAATCCTTCTAGGCGGCCATCGGGCATCACATTTCCTATCTTGCTTGGATAAGTAAGACAGCCTGCCATCTCTTCTCATTTCTTCCTAATCTTGCCCCCAGCTCCTCGCTCTCATAACCACTAAATGCCCACCTATGCAGACAAGTGTCACCTAGCAAGCCTCTAATTAGCCCACCCCTTTGCAGTGTGGCTCCCATGGGTCCTAAAACCAATACTGACACAGCTGGTGTTTATCTTGTCGTCATGATCTTATGCACTGACTTCAAGTAACAAAATAAAAACAGATCAGTACTTAAAAACACTGAATATTTGCTCCAAAATTGTTTTTATGTGCATAACTGGGCACTGTTTGTGGTAAATCTGAAATTTACTGATGTGCAAAGTTTACTGTCTTAAGCATCCCACCAGACCCTCAGAAGAGCACCCAGTTGGGAATTAAAATGAGAAAATGAGCCCGACAGGTGCTTGTTTTCATTCCAGGTGATATCACTCATCAAGCAGGATCCGCTGAGCGAGCAAACGATGTTTGGTGTCTAATTTAGTTCTCCGTAGGCAGAAAGGAAGAGCTTTTTAATGAATGGTGATAGCACAGAGACGATTAGAATGCATGGAATTAACTTTATATGGCTTGAGTGTAATCAGTCTTTCTTTTTTTTTTTGTCATCTTTGATTAAAGTGCAAGGCTTTCAATATGGGCTTTGTTTTCCATATTAGGTGTTTCACGCCATTAGTCCAACTACCAGTGTTTGGAAGTCAGAGGAGCCATTCAGACTAATGAAGCAGATGCACCCGCCTGTTGCATACTTTGAAGCCACCTTTAATGCAGGTTTATACTGCAAGCAGCAGCCTGTTTTGTTTGTGCCATAGAGCAGTAGTTGAAAAGAAGAGATTAGTGCCTTTGCAGTTTTCACACTCTTATCCACTTCAGTATGAATGTCAAGTTAAAACTGTTGATTTTGTTTGTTGAAATTGTGAGTCAAAGTAAAGAGATAGGACAATAGCTCACTGCCCGTGGTGCCACATTGACATTCTGATTCAGAGTGCTGAACAGCTGCAGCGTTACAAGATTGTAACTCTGCATCCAACTCATTTCACTTATATCAAATGCATACTGATATATTTATTTCCCACATAGCTTGTGACATTTTAATTTATACCAGTCTTAAGGTCCAAACCCTGGCAGTGCCCCCTGAAGTTTTATTACAGCCAACAGCATAAATTTGTCAGGCAAAATAAACATCATGCTGACAGCAAAATACAAACAAGTTAAAGTCTGCAGCGCGTGAATCGGCATTTTCATTGCAACCTGCGCATGTTTCTTGTATGCAATTGGAAACAACTACTTAAAGATAAGTATACGACTACCACCTTTGATTGTTGTAAGAGTTGTCTGTATGTGTGTGTCTCACCAGGTGTGGCTGCTGCCGGTATTGGAGGCAGTGAAGGTGTCTCCGCTCATAGAGAAGGTCAGCGACCACAAAGACTTCAAGAAGCTGCTCAGGACGAGAACCAACGTTTTGGTGGTCTACACCAAGACAGGTTAGAGAAAACACACATCCACTTGTAACAAATGTTTTTGGATAAGACTGTATGAGAACATTTGTTAATTGAAGTTAGCTGTGATGTTCCCTTAGCATCCATAATGTATCTGTTAAGGAAGGAGGCAGGGACAGCATTATAGTTAGGGATGTAGGATACTGCTTGCTATTTCTTTGACTCTCAAACATTTTGTTACTGTGGAAAATCAAATGACATTTTATGTTAAAGCTTCTGCAATATGTAAGCCAACATGTCAAAGTGACGAAATACCCCCTTAGAATAAAAGTTGTATTACTTTGATCTCTTGAAGAGCACGGTTTGCTTTTAGTGCAGATGTCTTTCTTTACTTAATTACAGTCGCATAATTACAGACAAAAATAACCATGTTATTAGGAGGTGAGTGTGAAACCTTTTTTCAAAGTGGATAAGTTGGCAGCAGTCACCAGTGAAGCCTTTAGTTTTGCTTGAAAGACTAAACAGAATAAGTAATTTGTTAAAAAGGAGATGAGGCACAAAACACAATCGACCACAATCTTTTGAGTGCCTCTCCCCACGTGTGTTGCTCCAACATCATAATTTCAGGGTTCATGCAAAGTCCAGAAAGTTTGGGAAATTCTTAATTTTAACAGTTTTGTTCACAAGTTTAGAGTATGCTTGAATTTGAACACGCTCCTTGAAAAACTCTTGTTTTTAAAAAAAAACATCCTCTGGTGTTTTGTTCTTGTTTTCGCTTCTCATTCAGTGACAGATAGGTCCTCTGTTGATCCTTTACTCTGGAAAATAGCAAGCATTAAATAATCAGCCTCGAACTACGGTCAAAGTTAATGTAAACAGCTGGTGAAATAATCAAAGTGATGAAGATTGATTGGTGGGTATGAAAGTTAAGTTTTATATAGGTACCTTGAAAGTGCTTGGAAAATTTAAAAACAAGGAAATTTTACAAACAAAACTATCAAGTTAGAGATGTAAGATGACATTTAAATGCCATTACTTTACCACAATTTTAACATTATGGACAAAAACATAATGTGCACAGCTCGAGCAAGAGAACTTAATAGCCATGCATTAGTGCAGTTTATCATCTTCATTGGTATGTCACAATTTAGCATTAATACTATATTATAACACGAAAGTAATTAGAATTCATTTGGTCACCCTCTAATACATGCAGCAGCACAGTGACACTTAGCTTAATCTGATATAATAAATTACATTACATCTTACCACAGTATCTTTAGATATATTTAGAATGAATGTTTTGTGCAGCTTCAGCTTGCAGCTTCCTTCAGAGGGATAATCACAGTGGTCTATCTCAGTAATGAACTTGGAAATACTTATAGAATTAGAAAGTAGTCGTTAAATAGGAAAGAGAACACTTTATGCAGTCAAACAGAGTTATAAAGCAGCGTTTTCTTCCAACCATTAGGGAACCCTAATGCACCCCAGTAGATTTTAATTCCATTTTCATTTGCATATTTCTGAGAAGGAGAGGAATGCACTCAGCAGGCTTGTAGATGAAGCTGCTTAATATTACTAATTTTTCCCTCCCATGCCTCAGTAAGCAGCAGAGGACTCTGAGAGCCTCACAGCCACAGATTTATTTGTTTCATAATTCATCACATCAGCCTCGGTTAGGTCATTGGATAAGGCTTCCATGTGTTGAGCTGTGATTAATCAGGCCTCACACAGGCACTTCTTTAAAGACACCAACGGCTCCTCTCCTCATGCAGGTTTTCTGACACACCGGTTTATTGTTCTCGTTACCAACCAATTATCTGACCGTTTCTAGCCATGTCACATACGTTCCCTCTTTGGTTAAGACAGATTCACCATGTCCCCTACCCATCACCAGCCTCCAACCCTGCAGTCACTGAGTTCTGCTCTGGTTAGCACCTATCAAACTTTAAAAGCAAGCTTCTTGGAAAATCCACCAGCCAGTATCAGCTCCATACATGGTAATAAACAGACACTGAATTGCCAGATGTTTTTGTTTCCGATCCCCATGCAAGCCGGGACCCTGGGGAGTCATGTCAATGCCCCTAACTCTAAATATAGCCTTGGATCGGAGTGTCGACAGGAATTGTTCTCTTAATGCTGTGAATATAACACATTTGGTTTCGAGGGGGAGTATTAAAATGATGTATTGTGTTACACAAGGACTAGAATATTAGACTTTGTTTACTTTACTCACAGGAATCTACTTTGCTTGCCATATCTGATGAAAATCAGTAATATTACTGTGCGTGTTATTGTAGCTGGTACAGTTTATTACACACTAGTTTCTCCCCTTTCCTAACTCAGACAGCAACCTGCACAGCTCAGCCATTTTTTCTCTGACACGGTAGATTGTGCAAGTCTCCAGTGGTCGTGAACTCTACATGTCGTCCATGAATGAGTTCAAACTTGCTATTCATTACGGCTCATAATATGGTAGTGAGCAGCATGCAGCAGGTATAAACTCTAGTTCGCCAAAACATACCTGCTGTGCTTCCTCCGTTTGCTGAAAAGTTGGTCTGCTTCAGTCTTTGTACCACTATATAATCCTCCCATCCCCTGCTTAGTCACACTATTGTAAGATGTTGAAAGCTGATGTAACTTAAACCCCCTCCCTGAACCCATCCAATGAAAGGTATTAGAAAACCCTCTTCCATCACCCCTCCATCCCAAACTCAGTGATCTCTTTCTTCAGCGCTCGGTGCTTTAGTAAGACATTGAGCTCCACTGTAACTCTATTCCACCTCACTGTGTCTGACATGACAGTGTCCTCTGTGTCTCAAAGCTCTGGGTTGTCCTGGGCTATTGAACGGTTTTGGTGACAAGGCTGACCGTATTTTTCTGTCTGTGTGTGCAGCAACATCAGGGGACTCCTACCTGAAACTGCTATCAGATGTGGCCCAGACGGTAAAGGGCCAAGGGACCATTGCCTGGGTCAACTGTGGGTAAGTAATGGGATGATTTTTAAAAAACACTTTGTTGGACTTCTTCTCCCTCCATCATGCCCATTGACTCCCTGTCTTTTTTTGACATTACGGCCTCTTTTGTACAAGGAATTTTCTGACAGCAGTTATAAAGGCAGAGCGATTTACTCCTCCCAAGAATGTCTCTACTGCCATCCATCTGCACAAGTTATGGCTTTTCCACTGGGCTGTACATGGCCCTGTTCCACTGGTTCTATTGTAAGGGTGCAATTTGACAGCAGGCCACTCACTTATTGGAGCTATTAAAGCTTTGGGTCTATGTGTTACATCTCTTGATACCATTTAAGTTCTCCCTTTTGTGTTTATTTTTTCAAAAATGGTGAATTGATAATGACAGCACATACTTAATGCTGTTTGTGTGATGTCTCTCGGCCCTCCAATGGTGTAGCCAAAGATAATGTTAATGTCATTCTTTGTCAGATTGTCTTGTGTTTTCTTTGCATCTTTTCTTTGAATTTGGTTGTATGACTCCCATCAAGAGGGCTTTTTGTGTTGTTAGTATCATTAATTAGTTGTGTCACTAGTGTGTGTAATACTGAAATGATTTGTCAGATGTTTTTGATACCAGCAGAAACCGTTTGTATTCAGTACCTTGCTTTGAGAAATAGAAAAGGTTTTTACAAAAGCTTTTTTATAGTTGACATTGTAAACAAAAATTCCCCTTTGTCCCCTTCAAGTCACCTTTTAAAGCGAAAATGCCCAACATTCTCCAGCTTTAACAAACCTAATTGTCTATTTTTTACAATGGCAAAATGAAAAAGAAAACAAGCTATTTGAAAATGTCACCTTCAAATCTAGGAAATGATGATGGTAGTTTATCTTTCAAAGTAATCTGACATTTCCAAAACCATTGATTAAGTAATAAGTACTGAAAATATTTAGTTGCAGCCCTACTTGTTACAGTTATTGACTTTCGGTCTAACAGACACCATTTACTTTATACCAAAATCATGTTCAGGTTAAATACCTAAAAATAATCAGAATCAATAAGTGAGAATGTAAATTATTTGCTGCAGTATCTTTGTCACTTCCATGTCATTGTAAATGGAATATTTGACTGTTTTGGTCTGTTGCTTGGACAAAACTAGGTATTTGAAGATGTCAGTTTTGAGTTATCATGATGTGGTTTTTTGACGAACACATTTATCGAATAATGAAAAAAAAATCATCAGGTATTCAATAGAGTTTAAACAGCAGTCATTAGTCACAGCCCTTCTCATTCGGAAATAAAATCTTTATTTCTTTATTTTCATACTCCACACACTCTTTCCCACTAAACAATACATCTGTCATCTGTCTTTCTGGAGCACATCTATCTCCGGCCCACACTGTGGAAATGTTTACATTAAGCAAATGCTAGATCCTCCCCAGACACCGGCGAGGATTGTTTTCTCAAAGCACAGCTCGCTTTGCTCCCCAGTGATCTGACTTTGGCTTGTTGTTCTTTCTGCCCTTCCTCATCTTCAGTTCCACTTACTTTATTTAATTTTTTTTATACCTGTCAACCCATCAACTGCATGAACCGTCTTTTACACCAGAGAGGAAAGAATGTATCATGAAACAGGAAGCTCTGAGGAAGGCAGTAACTCCCCTTTGACACCTAGTGCTCATTGCAGCATTCACAATCTCTCTCAAGCTTATCCGGGATCGAAGACTGGGCGGACAGAAAGGAAGAGAAACTAAACTCAGAAGGAATTGTCAGAAGTTTCTGTGTCTATGTTTCTCTTCAATGAAACTCCATGATGCATGCGCTTTTCTACTGTTTACTTTTTGACTCAGTTACTGTTTTTGTCTGGGAGAGTATGGTATCATCTCTCTCTTCCTTCGCCAACAACTACAGCATGCTAGAGAGTGTGCTAATGCTAAGCAGAGATTTACTGGGCCAGATTCTTGCCAGGGGAGCTAGAGCGAGCCGGGTTCATCACTACAGGACACATGGATCCGGTGCCAGGCTCTGTAGAGGAGCATTGTGCTATTTGGCATAATTCAGGACCATCTCAAATGGGCCGGTTCCAAATTGAAGCTCCAGCTGCGAGCTCATGGTGGACAGAGGGAGGGAGAGAGAAGAGCGCATATCACAGCGTGAGAACGGTCAGCCCTGCCAAGGAAGAAGGCCACCAAGGCCAGAATGACACACTTTGAACAGATGACAGGCACCTGAGTGTTGGCCAACTGGGATCGACCAGAGGGAAGGATGATCTCATACAGGAAGAGAGTACAGGACGGTGCTGCCCTGCTCCCATTCTTATAGAAATTCAGAACAGACATGGAGCATGGTAAGAATCATGGTCTTCTATGGATCAATGGGAATAGCAGAGAACAAACAAGCACAGCACGGATTAGGATTTGTGTTTTGGAAGAGTAATGATTAAATGGCATGCAGGGCTTCATCCTCTTTGCATGATGAATCCATTATTAATCCTTTACAAAAAGGACTCTGTTGACTTTGGCCTAATTCAAGGTTTTGGCTCCAATTATTATTTCTTCCTTTTTTTTTATGATTGGCCAATTGGCCAGGATTTCAAATTGGGTGCGTCTAACCAAATAATATGTCACAAAAAAGGAAAAAAGTTTCTCACTCACCTCTGAATCTAGAAAAATTTCAGTATATGTATTTAACAGTGAAGGAATGAAGGAAGTGAAGGAAAATTACAAATTGCACATTTAAATCTCCTAGAATCAAATCCATCAGGCAAACCACCCTGAAAGAAGATCAGGATACAAAACCTTAGTTCATTCACTGAATCCAACAGCATGTAAACTCAATAACTGACAGACCTACAATGCAGTATAAACTCACGGTTATACGGTTGGTTCTGTAGCCTCTTTGAACTATTGGAGTTGTAGTTTTTACTTAAGAGGAAAACTGAACGTGTGCCCTTTTGATTTTAATAGTTAATAAGGGCCATTTAAGTCATTGCAGTCATTTCCTTCTACTTTTTTTTTTACTATTAATGTTTTTTTTTTACACAATCCTTTCATCCTTCTCTGAACATTATGTCTTAAATCCTAACAGCACATGATGGGCCAATAGTTATCCTTGGCATTTACTGTGCTGTAGCAGTTTATAATATCCTCACTTTATCTGTTTATCTGCACCTTGTAACTTCTCATTAGCCTTCTCTCCCTGCTCAGCCTCCACTCATACCTTCCCACTTCACAGTCACAGACCTGCTCACTGCAGAGTTGGAGCTCAGCAGCTGACGCACCAGCTGACGTTACCCTTGAGATAAATGCCCAATAGTTGTGCTCATCCGGTGGACAGGTCTCTGATGAACTGGCATTCATGGCCTTTGTTCTTTTTGTTCTGAACATTAGTTAGTGAGTCATCCCAACTTCTCTGGGCTTCCATGTGCTGTGCCATTAAAGAGTACCGCTGTTTCATTGGTTGATTTACAGAAACTGCCGTTCAGACGCATAATACCATGCCACCCTTTCCTCTGAGTCAGTCTGACTGTGTTTGTATGGTGAAATGAGTCAGGGGCTGAAAGCTCATTTATATTGTTATCCTGGTCAGTACCCAGGAGTGTGACCTTCTCACATTCCTCCAAACAGGGACATTCAGCAATACCTGATGATACGTCATGCCAGCAATGCACAGCCATGTTCAGTTTTCAACTTTACCAGCAGATTTCTTCTAAGGGAGAATATTGTGTGAAAGATTTAAATGTATTTTCACATCTGTCTGGTATAAAAAGTTAGACATTTCAAAGCATAAGATAAAGAATCCTTTGTGTTTTTGCAAAGTGCAGTGCAATTATGCTCGCAGCGGTCTGTGAGAGCATTCAAATAAAAGTAAAATCAGACAGAAAAGAAACTAAAAATTAAGAGGTAAAGTTTATAAAGCAGAAAATAAAATGTTTTGGGGTATGCAGCAAAGACTGTCTGACTTGTTGACACTTTGTTGAAAGCAGAAATAAAATGTTTTCTTACAAATATGTAGAGTCTGACCGAATCTGGATAGCAAAATTGGGAAGTAAAAAATGTTAATATGCTTTACTGGTTTTGGGTTTCCTTGACATGATGCATTTTGGGATCCCCATATATGGGTTTCATTGAAGACATTGTTGTCTTCACGGCCTTTGTCACTTGTGGCATTGTTTCAAGGAGTAGCAGACTGGTTTTCAATCGGATGACTGAGTGTCACCTCTAGATGCCAGTCGAGGTCACATCTGCTCCTGGCGTGCCCCGACCGGTGCCATCTGCCTTCATGAGTCAGCAGAATTGGGCATTAAGCACATGGCTATTACCTGAAATACTGTCTGCCAACATATGCACACTGTTCCGCATAAAATGCAAACCTGCTCTGAACATATATTTGGCTCGCTGTGGGTCTTGGAGCAGTAATTGAATTCCACCTCTTTGAATTTATTAGCATCCGGCCCTCTTTTCCACCAAAGATCTCCCTCCATTTCTCTCTCTCTCTCTAAATGAATGCATACCTTTTATTACAGAAGAAGCAGACTACCATATGCTACTAATAATGCATCACTGTAGCAGCTGTGAAGTGTGTGTAGGTGGCTGGATGCATATTTATTAACTTTCCGAATATGTTCTGTTTTTTTCAGTTACAGAAATAATCCTCTATACAGCAGAGAATTTCTGTCTGACAAGCTGTACAGTACAGGTTGTAATCAGCATTGCATTCTCATTGCAGATGTATGTGTTTGTGTATGCATACTGAAGCAACTAATAAGTGGAGCAGAGAGCCTTGTTTATGTAGCCCTGTACATGTGTTTAGATTGAGCTCATGAAATGCTAATGCAGTTATGTGTTCACGCAGCATCTTCTCCCCTCCTTTCTTAATTCGCTTCACTGGAGCGTTATTGGCAAAGACACTCTGAACAATGAACATGTTGGCATCCATATTTAAACAGAATTAAGTACACAATACAAACAATTAATACAAATAATGGGAACAGCACACGGACTATAAAAAGCAGTTACTAAACATAGACATGTTGTGCATTATATATTAAAAGTAAAGAAAAATTTGAGCCTTAGACAAAATATTATTTTACAGGTTCTTCTGTGAAATTAACAGTTTTACCACAGACAGTTTAAATAGTCTCTTTTATTGGACATTAAGGAAGGACTCTTGTTTTAATGATGACCTTTTCCAACAGCTAATTGGTGATAATTAATCATAGTGCATATGGTTTCAAATTGTAAATACTTTTTGTAGATGTAGATTATCAAGTGGACAAAATAATTAACCTTTTGGATTTTGTGTAATTTAATCATTTTAGGATACTGAACCGATTTCATCATGCTCCCACCTTTTTTTTTAATTAAAAGAAATGTATTTCGTAGAACATGTTGCATTGCTCTAGGAATGCAAAGTGATTGTATGAATCGTTTGGTGGAGTTGTGGAACAATCTAAAACATTCCCTTTTTTAATTCCTCTCTCTCAGAGACTCGGAGGGCCGTAAGCTCTGTAAGAAAGTGAAGGTGGACCCGAGCTCCAAACATGGAGGAGCAGAGCTGCTGCATTACAAGTGAGTAACCAGAAACTCAGCTGGCTTGTCAGACACTTTTTCACACCTCAGTGCTTTCTGGAAAGTAATACGGTGTTCGCAGCTTAAGAAGCATGTTGTTCACCATTTACTCCTGGTGTTGTGAGCACTGTGCCTGGTGTGTGTTGCAGAGATGGGACGTTCCACACAGAGTACAACAGGCCCGCCACCTCCAAGGTGAGTGCTCGGCTCAAGTGGAGCGAGCCTGCTCTTTCTGTGTCTGTCTAGTGTTTACTAATAGCTCCTCACTTTAATAGTATTCATTATTTTCCCGGTCATTAACCATATTGTACTTAACTGTGCAGCCCAGTGTGTCTCTGTCCATTTAATGTATTAATTTACATAGATAAGAGCAACTTCACTCTGCTTGTTTTATTAAGATTGTAGATGATCAATTTAGGGAAATATATAAATGTGAGCTCTTTGGCTAATATTGCAATTGACTTACATTCTGAGTAGTTTCTGTATCTGTGGTCTACATAGGTGTGTACCAAGTAAAATAATCCATCCAGCATGGTTATCTAACAGGTGTCTGTTGCCTCCAAAGAATGATATAATGTCCACTGTTTGAGCATGCCATAAACTAGTCCAACATACTTAACATACAGTACATCCAATGCATAAGAAGAGAATGATACCGAGTACAACTTCTTTCTCTGCAAAACTGCCCTCTTTTCCTCTAAGACACAAAACTGTACGTATCGCCTTCTAAAATACTTGAAAATCTTATTTAGATTTAGGTATAAAAATGATCAACTTCTCAGCCCTCATTAAGATTCTCTAAAATATATAGAAAGGACTGCTTCTCTTGGTTTCATTCATGAGAAACCCATCATGAGGAAATCTGAGCCATAACTCCTTTTGTTTTTGACTGTTATGATTTTATTATTCCGCTTGCTATTGTTTTGCTCATATTTCTTCCCCTGGCAGATGGAAAGGCCTCTGAAACAATAAAACACCAAAAGTCTCAGTGTAAACCATTACAAAGTAATCCTGATAATAACAGCATCATCATTAAAGATTCCGCCTGTGTCCACGCTGTCATTGTTGTAGCATCGCTGAATGAAATATTTCCTGCTGTTGCCTCCGCAGACATATGGTTCATTATATTTACAGGGAGCTTTACCAAGCCCATCACCAGACACTTACAGGTATTGAAATAGCTTCGACACCTCTTGGATGGACGAGCATGTTGGTCTATATGAGCTTCCATCTGGCACAGCCTACAGCGGCGCCTCGACTACATTTTTCAGTGACTTCTGCAACGTTTAACTAAATCATCCCGACTCTTTGTTGTTCACAGGATCATTTTGTGCAAGCGACAAGTTGTTGCGTCATGAAAGTGTTGCCTTTGTTCAGACTCACAGATTCATCATTCTGACTTTTCTTATCTTTTTTCTCCACTCAGTCCATGGTGGCGTTCTTGAAAGACCCATCAGGACCCCCACTGTGGGAGGAGAACCCCGAGGCAAAAGATGTTGTCCACATAGAGACAGAAAAAGTAAGTAGAGAATGGAACAACCTTTCATTCTGAGGATAAACTATAAAGGAGATTTGGCTCTACTGTTATTTAATCGTTTGGAGTTTTGGGCTATTTTGGCTGTTTTTGAACACTTTTCATTTTGCCTGTGTATACCAATCAAAAACTATGCGATGTTGGTATCATTGTTTTCAGCACAACCTCACCTATATGACTTGATAATTAACTTTGACTTTGACCTACTGGGTCAACATTTTGAGCCCCAAAATTTGTGAAAATGATGGGGTTTGAATCAGGGTCAGTGAATAAATGATAATTGTAGGTATAACAGAAGTGTTAAAAAGAGGATAACATTTCGTTTTTATTCTGGAAATGTTTGGCTTTATCTCCGTTTTCATGGCCTATCATCATCAAACAAAAACTGTTTTACGTCATGAAGAAGTCATGTGGCTTCATAAAGCCAGCGTGATCTGTGACTCCCGAGGGTTGTAAAAGTGTATATAACATTAATGCTAATGTGCAGTTACTGTGATTACAAGACAGCAAGGAAGCCGTTAATGCGATGCAGGGTTCACCTCTCCTCTGCAGCCCTGTTGGGTTTGATCAGCCTCTGAAGCTGACACAGCAGCATGTCCACCTCTGCAGCACAAAACCCTGCACATAAAAGCAACATATCAGGGCTTTATCATCAAAGAGCTGCTCGCTGGAGTTAATGAAGTCTGCTAACAGCCCTGTCTAAAAAACACTTCCAGGCGCCTTGTGTCCAGCCAGGTGAGATGGCACTTGTATTAAACCCCCCGGCACATTCACACCACCGCCTGACAACCCGACACACTTATGTACAGCATTTTGAAGGCCTTTTAATTTAATGAACAGCAGTTCTGTCTTTTTCGGCTGCTTGTCCAGTCATGCCTGGAGGCTTGTTGAAGGTGTCAACAAAAGATTGTGCTGAGTGTGGGTCTTTTTAGGAAGTAGCTGAGCTCATGGAGGTGGTGATGAGGAGGAGAAACTGGTATGGGGGCTGATGTACCTGCTGTCTAAAGAAGAAAGTCCTTTTTTTTCTTTCTTTCTCTGCTGATGTGATGACTTTGTGTAATATACACGGCCTAATGAAATGCTGAAAAAGCAAAGATGATGGTGTGCTTAGTTATTTTAGAGCTCTGTATGAGAGACACAGAGACACATTGGGAACTGTACCCTGGAGCAAACAGTCAAGCTGTTTTATGTCATCACTGACACCAAGCTTTTGTCAACATTAGAGAGATTTCCTTGAACAAATTCAGCCATTTCATGTGCTGGACATATCTTTTGATAATATATAATACAGCTTCTTAATCTTCTTCATCTCACTCTCTTTCAGGACTTCAGGAAGCTGCTGAAGAAAGAGGAGAGGCCGGTCCTGGTGATGTTCTATGCTCCCTGTGAGTCCTTTCATTATCAAAAGTGTACAGTAGCCAGCAGTGACGGGGACAAGCGGTTCTCTCTTTAGACTGCTTGAACATATTGTGATCGGAGGACAGTGTGCCAGGAGAAACTGACAACCGCTATTATTGTCAAGAAATATGAAAAACTTGCAGTGTGAAATTCCTCATTTGAAGAGAGAGCATACGGTGTGTGGACTGCATCAATAGACTGGGGAAATCTGGGTTGAATATTCATTGTACCTGGCAAACACAAGACACTTTCTCATCCGTGAATACACTGTATTGTATTGTGTTATATGTATTATATTCCTGAATATTCTCCTCTTGTTTTCAGTTAATCATTAGTCTATAAAATATCACAAAATGCAAAAACTGAACATCATCTGTGATCAGAGCTCATAGCCACATTTTCACATTGATTGTTTTGTTCAGCCAACAGTCCAAACACAACTAGCAATAATATAAAACAAATAAGCAACAAATCTTCACAAATAGGAAAACTGCTATTATGAGTCTGGAGAACATTGCATTAAATTCATTCATTCATTAGGAAATGTTGTTGCTTAACATAAGAAAAGTAGTTCAGAAAAAGTAGTTAGAATTAGTTTTTAGACCTTTAAGACGGCTTTAATCCAAAGAGCATGGGATGGGGTGCAAAGGATTTCCATCTTAGCAAAATGAATTCTCTCTCCAACAAATTGACTAAGGAGATTAAATCCTTATTCACTGATTAGCAAAATTGTTGACATAAAATTCTGTTGATTGGCTAAATGATTAAACTGATTGCTTCAACACCAATTTAAAGTAAAATAGTGTTTAGTCAGTGCAGAGTTGATTGTCTTGTCTCTTATGCTGTTCAGTAGTAAAGACTTTACTACGGGCTTTTCTGTGTGATGTGCTCAGTTATTGTAGTCACTGGTTTTTAGTACATTTCGTCTTTCACAGCAGATAACACACTGCATGCTGCTATTGACAAAAAAACAATTCCCCTGGCAGATGATGAGAAATTTTTTGACAGTCGTATCGATGCTGTCAGAGCGATGGCTCCCATCGAGTTCTCTGTAATAACTTCTGCTGGTCTGTTTTGTGTTCTTCTTGCAGGGTGCGGCGTTTGCAAGAGAATGCAGCCCATCTTTCAGCAGGCCGCCACAGAGACCAAGGGAAAATATGTAAGTCTGCTGAAACGGCACACTTCATTAACTTTTTTGTTACATTAACTGATCTCTGATCTGCAGCCGTCTTTCTCTGATGTTTGCAGATCAGGTGGGATGTGTCAGCAGTGAATGTCTGCATGGTTAGCTTGGCAATATGCAAGAGTGCAGTCTGTCAATCTGGCTAAAATGAAAGTCTTGCCGGTTGTATTTCCTCCAAAAAATCTCACAAGTACAGTGCCTCAGCAATTTTTCCACTATAGCAGGATATTTACCCAGATGGTGTTTAAAGGCAATTCAGAAGTTTTGATCTCGTCTGCTGGACTTGATTGATACTTTCTCTATATTTTACTTTGTATCGACCCACTACAGCAATTACAGTAGTTTAATTCAAAAGCCTACAAATCTTCCCGAGCTATCTGTTTTTAATCATTTTAATGCTGTATGTTGTTAGACAGGAATATAATTAGTGACTGTTAAATGTGTATCTTACTTGGTTTTTAGCTGGCACCTGTGACCACAATTAAGGGCTAATGTCCTTCCAGCTAAAGTTTACAACCTCCATATGGATTAAGTGTCAGTTTAGCCTGCCCGGACCTTGTGTTTACTTCCTAACTTTCCCTTTCCCTCCTGTTTTCATCTTGTTTTCTTCTCCTCCCTGGTCTCATGGGTCCCCTAAAGACCCATGTTGTCAGTTTGCAGACAAGCAGTATTACAATAGCAAGCAAACTTGGCTGTGTGTGTGGGGGGGAGCTCTGTTCCCAGCTGTTGTGTGTCTTTTAACAGCACTGGAGAGATGCATGCTCAAAAGCAACCAGAGGCATATGTGATCAGCTAGGGAAACAAATGCTTTGTGTTCATAAACACTTCTCCTCAAGCACCAGAAGAACATTTTCAGGAAGAACGCCGTGTACAATGAGCGCAGAGAGAGGCAGCTGCCTGAGGAGACACTTCTGCAGAGTAACGGGTCGTGTTTGCTGCACAAAAGCAGGAAATGAAAGAAAGATAATTAGCCACATGTTTGTTTGATTATCAAGCATGCTTTTAAGTAGTTAAGATTTAAGCCTCTTAACTGATAATTAACAGGATGCATACAAGCTCCCAATACTTACTGTGTGTTGGAGAGAGGAAGAAGATGAGATGGATGTGTGAGTGTGCCTGTTGCAAGACGTGTCAGTGCTGAAAAGTAAAAGGTTTGAAAACTGACCTGGTGGTCCAAGCCAAGCCAGGCAGCTGTAAAGTCATTGTCAGAGGTGTTGCGTCAGGCTCAAATAGCTGAAAAAGGTGGGGAGTTGTTTGATTCATTTCTGTATTTTAGGTTTATTCAATATTATCTCTCAGTACCAATTTTGATCTGTCTCTGAAGCCTGCCATGACTCATGGTCATTTTTGAAAGCTATTTCTGAACAAAGTGTTGAACAATTCTTCCTCAGAGGAAGCCAAGCAGGGCAGATTCAGCTGTTTGATTTATATCAAAGCAACGTCTGTATGTTTCTCTCATTCATGGTTTATTTACGTACAAGCAGTGGTTCAGGGCAGGCATTGGATTTTCCCTGTTAACTGTACATGAGACTGGCTCTATACACAGGCCAAGCATTTTGGACAATGGGAAAACACATTATTCTGTATTATCACAGGAGAGTAAAGTAAATGTGTCAAGCAGAGATGTTTTTTTGTCATACCATTGTTAGACTGTCCAATATTGATATCGTAAAGGTCAACTTATTGTTGGTTTTGTGTCCTAACGAATATCATTTACCTTTTCAAATTCATTTTCAAAGGGTCCATGGTGTTGTATATTCCATCATATCCCTTGCTTTTGATTTCAATAGTTCAAATTGAAAGCTAATTGTAATCAATTTTCAAAGCCTTACAGCCTTACTAATAAAAGGTAGTTCTGATGTATATTTTAACCATTGTAATTGCATCTACAGTTGGGTGCCTATTCCTGTCTATTATTTAAATTACAATGTCAGTAAAAGTTCCCCAGAAGTAATTGTTTGATCAACATTAATTTGACCTTTGCGCTGCCACAGTGAAGTCTTTTTCATGCTCGGAATAATCCATCTTTGTATTTCCAAGCTCTCTTATGATTACTGACCTGATTTGATGTTTCATGCCCCTTTCCTCTTGTCTTTGCCTTCACTTCTCTTTACCTCAATGACAACCCTCACCGTTTTCCCCTATATTTTGTGTGTTTTTAAAGGTACTGGCGGGGATGAATGTGCACCCGGCTGAGTTTGACGGCCTCAAGCAGGAGTACAACGTCAAAGGCTACCCGACCTTCTGCTACTTTGAGTGAGTCTAGTTCTCTCATCCGTCTCACTTAAGGCTCATCCCTCACTTCCAAGGTTCAGAACTTCAGAGCAGGGCCACTTCAAACACAAAGTGCAGTCCAGGACTCTTAAACACCAACAGACGTGGTGGTGGCAGACTTCCAAGGCTCAGGTGGAGAACTTGCATCTTCCAGGTGTAAAGGAGAAAGTTTCTGAGAAGCTTTGGAATTCTCCAGTATTCCCTTTGAAAAAAGTGAACTTACATGTAGGAGTTGGGGATGTTGGAAGTATGTATGAATGCTATAGTGGCACTTGGCTATGGAGTAGAGCTGGTTCATTTATGGATTAATTAATTTACATGCATTAAATGCATTGCATCGAGTCAGTTAAGTCAGTTGTTGGAGGTTTCTGATGTAAAAGTAAAGATGTAGATCTTAGGGTTTTGCAGATTTGGTCGGACAAAATATGCTAATTAGATTAGCTGGTTTGAATTTATCTGTCATTAGTTGTTGCAGCTTTTTTCCCAAGGGATGAAAATATTGCAAAACTGAGTGTTTTGACTGGAAATCCAACTATTTAAACAATTTCAGGGGCTGTGTTAGTCTTCATTTACTCGTGTCCGGTTTAATTAGGATCGAGGAAAGCCAGTTTTTGTAGTAGATATTTGATTTTTGTTGCCAAAATGCTTCACAGTGGTATTACGATGGTTTGAGACAGGCTTTCAAAACTCTAGAAAGTCATTGTGGCAGCATTGATCTTTTGTCCCGACATCAGGAATGTTCAGTGCTCATATCTGAGTGGCTAAGAGTGGCCTTGCCAGATAGCAAGACATTCCGTCGAGCCAAAAGTTTTGCCAAGTTAAACTTTTTTGTATTTGTTTACCCGAGCCTTCTGTTTCAGGAGCCACGCTGTGCCAGCGCAGCTGCCCCATTGAAAAGATTGGAGGGGCTGCATTTTTTCTCGCAGCGCTGTTGTCTGCACGAAGACTCAGAACAAGCCAACGTTTTTAATTATTAATACGCCAGACTAAGTAAAGGCTTTTAATATAGTGTGCCAAATTTTTTCATCTTCAAGAACACCTTAAGGCCACGTGTGATATTGATTTAGCGCTTTGGTTCTGCGTTTCTTTTCAGCGTTCAGAAGAAATATATGCTGTTATTAATCTGATAATTTCAGTTTATGCTCAGGCCTTGTGTCTAAATATGCAAACACACTCACATATACATAAAATCAAAGCTTGTAGCCACTTACACAGTAGGGGCTGAGAGTGTGACTGATAGTGTTTGTTAATGCAGACCCCCCAGTCAGAGCATCCCTGCACCATCTTCATATTTACAGTGTTGTTAACTGTGTGCTGGTGCCTCGTAGCCCCGGCTCTGTTCTCTGCTTCTTATTCCTCCTGCACCAGCTTTATCATCCCCGTTTCCACATTAAACACTCTCTCATTCCAGTCTGGCCTTTTAATTAGAACGGGACTGATTAAGTGCCTCTGTGGTTAGTCAGTGAGTGTGTGCGTTTGCCCTCTCCCCTCTTGTGTGTGTGAGTGCGTTGGCGTGTGCTAGTGCACGCTCACACCCGTGCACTCATGTGTAGCTGAGCCCGTCCGTTAGCTGGGAGTGCATTAGTGTCAGCGCAGGGCTAGCTAACGACCCTCCGAGCCCATTGGCTTCAGTAATGAGCCCCTCACTGATAAACAGCAGCTAATCACTGCAGGGTAAATCGGAATCAACACCGCTGGAGTTATCTCGCCGCTGCACCCGCTGTAAGACCAAGTGTTCAAGGTCTTTTACCTTTTCAGTCGAGCAGATTAAGGAAGCTTACTACCCAATACTGCAGCACACCTCAACTTTCTATCAGTTAAATAAACAATAAAAGTGAAAGTATTTCAGCTTCTTTGTCCTTGCTGTGTCCTTTAACTGAGAAAAACACCCGAGACTGTCAGGCAGATCATATTAATATGACATTTCCCTAACTTGATTTTTACAAGGTTTCGCTGTATTTTAAAGCAGCAGAGATAAAGTAAGCGAATATAGAGTTGGTCATAAATCTCACTGATTGAATTCCAAGCAGCTACTCTCCGACACAGTAGTCAGTTCACTTAAAATGCAAGTTTTAAGCCCCAAATCCAGTGTGTGTAATCGTGTATCACCTTTAATAGTGTCCGCTCTCTGGAGCTGCAACTGCGGTCGTCACCACCCTCTGTGTTTGCAGAATCTCACTGCCCAGAGCCAGTTACTACTGACACTGATCCTTCAGCCCTGGGCTGAGCCACCGCTCCCCAGCCTTCATTTAGTCACAGAGAATAGCAGGGTAGATAAAGTTATTCCTATGAAGAAAATCTGCTTAAGTTTTGAATCTTTTCAGACTGCAGAGCTGAGAAGATGTTTTCAGCTCATTTCAAATGCATTACGACGGGTCACTGGCGGTTCTGATATGCACTTTTAAGCTAACATTCAAAATACAAGACGGAGTAGAAAGTATCAATCGATGGTGAAATGAGTACTGAAGCCTTTTGCCGGCCACTTATGTCTTTGAACTGGTTTGTCCTGACCCAGCTGTTTGTCTGAGAAGACTTTCTTTTACTTTGATGATGTTTAGGTATTTTTGTCTCAAACACATGCCCTGGATTGGCCCGGTTTCTCCAGGAAGTGATGAGGAATCAAATCTCACTACTTAAGTTTGAATTGTGTCCATAGCATCAAGACTTAAAAAGTGAAAGTTGTCACTTAATCCCTCTCCTGATTTAAATAACTACTTTGTCAAGTAGATTCTAGATGTATTTTGACCCAATCTTATTTTGTGAAGATAATGATACAGACTGTTGTACTCATAAGATGGATTTTTGGTGGAACATTCCCTCTAAATATAAAAATGATGTTGGAGGAATATAACCAAGAGAGTAAGGGTTTTAAAAAAAAATCTTGTTTTATATTGAATGTTGGATATTGGCTGTGGTTCTTAAACTTTTTGAACATATTCCAAGCTGTAATCATGTCCATTTGCTGACAGATGGTTTCAAGAATAATCTTGTTCTTGTGTCTTTTAGGAAGGGGAAGTTCCTGCACCACTACGAAAACTACGGCGCCACAGCCAAGGATATCGCCGACTGGATGAAAAAGTGAGTACGGTCTTGATCACTTTGCCCACTGAAGATGCATTTGGACTGCAGCATGTTTGTGTCCACGGCTCTTTAAGTTCATGGAAAGAACAGAGCTTCCCAGCTACATTCTGCATTCTCACCATAAATGTCTGCCATCACCTTCTCCTTCTGCTGTGGTCCTCATCACACCTTTTGTTGTCTCTCGTCACCCTGACTCACCTTGCCACGGAGTCATCAATCTACACCTGCTCTGCTCTTGTCTCATTTTTCTTTCTCACCTTGCCTCACGCTCTCTGCCCGTAACCCCATGTCTCCCACCACGACTTGGCTCTCCTGCCTCGTTCTTTCCCTCCGTCTCCCTTTTCCGTTTGTGTTAAGGGCCCGGCTGGAAAGCCACGGCTGTCCTCAAGGTTGCAAACAGAGGGCACAGAGCAGGGCTTTCACAGCTATCACAGGAAACAGAGTGAGACAGGCAGAGGAAGTATTCTAGCTACACTCTCTTTAACCCAGAGGCATAACAACCCCCTTCTTTGTCCTATGCGTTTACTGCTCTGCGTATTTAAAGCCCAGCAGCATAATTTAGAAGTGGTTTCCAGGCCTACAATCAAATTAACAGAATAGTTGCCATGTTTTAAATATAGGGATAATTCTGAGTATAATTATGCTAAATATTTCAGTGAAAAAAGGTGATTGTCAGTAACAAACTAACATACATTGTGTCTATTTTCTCCCCCTCTTTCTGGCACAAAACAAAAATAATTTCATTTGGATGGACTGACCTTCATTTGCATATAAATATGTTCCATATGGTAAAAAATGGGAAGAGTGGCCTCCTGCAAACCTCATCACATCTGTGATCCGTTTGTCGTGTCAGAGCCTTTCTTCATCTGGAGATGCTGTAGATGAGGAAAAGCTGAAAAGAGTT
>CAFUXE010000346.1:226306-269779 GCA_903364295.1 Serranus cabrilla
TCATCCTCACAGCAGAATTCTTCAGTCTTGCCATATGGTTTTCACATAAGCCTGCTTGTCATTTCTATTCACGCACCATACTGCCGTTGTTACACAGGACTTTGTAAATATGCCAGATTCTGTCAGTGGGTTAGATTTTCTTTCACATCCAGATTGCTTTGCTTTGGTCCAGCCACCCTGCGTGTGAGGAAGCTGCCCGAAGGAGATTTTGCATGTTGATAAATGTGACCCACAGCCGTAAAAACATGCAAATATATTCACCCTATTAAGAAACAGATGCTGAGTCCAACAGCTATACAACACACTATAAAAATTGTGCTGCAGTGTAATTTGGACCTTTGTTTTCTTTGAACTAACACCTTAACCCTAACTACATCCCATCCACCTCCTGTTCATCACCTCCTCATCGTCTCCTCTCTACCTGCACAAACTGCTCCCCTCCCCTCTGCGCTCATCTCAGTCTCCGCGCTATAAAAATCCATAAATAAATAAGGAGACGGTCCTTTTTCCCGAGCTTTCACCATGATGATGAGTCATTGTTTTCAAAATTTCATCACATACTTAGCTGCAGAGTTTTCATACCTCCAGGTTGCCGGGAGCACTGCACTCCACCCAGAGGGCAAACACACTCTCCAGCTGCTGGAGTGATAAAAAGACATTCAAACTCACACACACTGCAGAGGGATCTGCTACATCCACCATCACATTATTCACTGCCTGAAACCCAACACTCTGCGCTAATATTTAAACTAACTTCTGGCAGCTAGCAAGAAATAATATCATGATGTGAGATTTCTCTAAATATGATCTGAGAGCCAAGTGACATAATCTCATTTATCAGGTCAGTCTGTTTGGAATGTAAAAACAACCGTTACGCAACATGGACTGGGATGCTGCGTGCTGCTGCTCGGACCAGCTGTCGGTCAACAAGTAGCTACAGCGTGTACCCAACTGGATCAGTCATTTTAGATGTGAATATATAACATGTAAGTCAGGCGGAGCTGCTAGATTTTACCTTTGATGGACCCCTGCTTGTGTTGAACTCACAGAGATGAAACCAATATTGATCTTCCCTCACTAAAACACTTTTCAAAATGTGTTGCCGACACTTGGCAATGTATCTTAGGTTGTTTGGCACCAAAATCACCCATTCTGAGTCATGTTGGTGGGGCAGGTGTGTGTAAATCTTTGAGCATATTTCACAATTATGCAGCTGAGCTCCGAGGATTTAGCATGGAGTGCATGAAATGTAGGAAAGTTATCATGATCCACAATCCCAAAACTGTGTTTTATTAAGTGTTACAAATGTAGTGACGTTGTTGTTTTTAGTTTTGGCAAGTTTTTTTTGTATTTATTTGGTTTTCAAAAGAGGGTTTATTGCAGACATTACCAACTTTCCTTTTGGGGAAAAAAATCACCATTTATGAATGGTGAACCTTAATGATATCATTTAGTATATGCATCTATGACTAGTAATCAACTTTTCAAGCAGCTTCCATTTTCCAGGGAAAAACGTTGATAGCATTGGTTTCATTCTTTTGTCTTAACAGTCAAAACTCCTGGAAACAAAGTCACAAAAACGTTTAAATAAATTAACAAATTAAAATGTCTAATTCCTTATGATAAATAAAAGGACTTATAGAATGTAGATGTGAGTTTTCTAAAAAAGAAAGGAATAACTAGTGTCAAAAGAGCATACTATTGTCAAACTTAACCTTTTTCGATAGTCAAACAGGCTCAGGTTTGGATTGATATTAAGTATTAAATCACATTTTCCCTTTATGTTCTCATAAGGAATGATAATAGTGTCATTAGTTAATGTAGTTATTTATGGCAGAAAACATGGCTGAGTAATCCAGCATTTTATTTTCACCATCTTCATCCTGAATGTGCTGGAAAATGTTTGAATGGACGTCTGTTTGAACAGTGCAGGAAGCAACTCGTCCTCCCGTCCTTCTGTGGTGTCATAAGCTTCACAGACGCCTGTCCTGCACTTGACTCACCCTGCGGACAGCAGCCAGTCACCCACACACTCAAATCAAGGGCAGTCAGCTAAAACAAACCGCATCACACACACACACACACACACATATCTGCACACCGGTGACACGTATCAAACACATATTTCACACCATGACACAAACATTTATTGCACACAATTACACCGCCTATCTCTCTCTGTCTCACACACACATACACACACACAGATGCCCAGCCTTGCTGCTTCAATGCAGTTTTCCTAATGGCCCTGCTGTCAGAGTGAGATTAATGGTCTACCAACCACCACCATCAGCTTGCATTTCTGTCCACCTCTCAGCGCGGCCTTTCTCACCATCCTCTGAGCAGCACTCAGCGGGGGTTGTTTGCGTGCAGCTCCTTACAGCGGCAAAAACCTCCCGCTGAACGCTCCGTTTCCCATAGTGAGCCTGATTATGTTCCGGACCAAAACAAAAATTCCCGCTCTGCCAGTGTTGTTTGAAGACAGCAAAACAAAATATTGAATAGAGAACATTGTTCCAGCCGATAATGATGGCTCTAAATGACAGTGTTTGATCACTAACTGTTTGTGTTTGCACTGCAGCTGGTGCATCACAAAGATATTGCATCTGAATTTAACATCCATCCCGACCAGCCACTTAGCAAGTAGCCACAGGCTCCGCTTCCTGCTGCAGCGGACCCGGAGCAGATGACCTTACAGCACCCGAACATCTAACATTTGCTGAGGAAACACTCCAGACTTTTTCTGTTTTAGCGTGCATCAGTTTCTATTACAGCTACAGTGGTACACGGCCAGTTTGTTGGCTCTCTTGACTCTGAGCTCTTCTCCCCTAAAGTCTGAATCAGCAATATTTCAGCTTTTTTCTGTAACGCACACACAGACACACACACTGGCCGTGCCCCTCATGCACCACTTGTTCTGAATGCGGAGCAGAGCTGATGCAGAGCGCAGGACGGACATTTGGTTTTCCCTCTTACTCATCAGTTTGAAGGGTCAGACAAAGTCTTTTTAGTCACTCTGTTTGCCGGTAAGCCTCAACACAATCTGATGATCACACACTACAGTGACTCAGTTGAAAGAGAAGCAGCTTTTTTTCCACCAGGCATATCGCACTTGATTTATAGCCTGTGCCAGCTCTGCATTGTATATTGAAGAAAGGAATTCCTGAACTGTTTTGACAAGGGCAATTTAGCAGGTTTGGAAATGAACCAAGAAGTGCACCAAGTTTGTTTCATGCATCTGTGCACAACAGTGCCACGAGCACATAAAACACACTGCTCGTCCCTGATCAAACAGCATATTCATTACTTCTTAAGAAGAAACATCTTGTACATTGTGTGAGACAAATATTGTGTTAACTCGTTTTAGATCCAAAAATAAAAATGTTTGCCAGTTTTTCTCGCTGCTCATGCAATATTAAACACACCTCAACTCGAAACTGGGAATTTATTCATTATGCTCAGAGCTTGAACAGTTGTTGAAATAGGAAACCATTACACACACATGTACATACACACACACATACAGACACTACCTCCAGTTAGTACAGTTATACAGAGCAAAAACACCAGTTATGCTGCCCTGCTTCTTAATTAAAGGACAGAGAGGTACAATATCACGCTCGTGGTGAAGTTATGTACTCAAGTGGAGAAAGCCACAGCCATGAACAGAGCTGGGGGATCATTCAGATCATCATTAATTGGCTGTAAGTGGAATCAGACTGATACTTTTTGAACCAAAGGGTAGAAACAGAACAGTTCGCTACACAAACCATGGCCCGGTTTTCACATGAGCCCCAGTTTTTGTGTTCCAAGAGGAAATAAAAGTTGTTGCAGCAACTTTTCAATAAGCTGTTTGGGAACATTTTGGATTTAGCTTTGCTACAATAGCGAGGGAGGGAAGGTCGACTCTCTGTAAGCATCGGCCACATATGCCTGCACAAGTAGGCTAGTATTTGTTGATTTCATATATTATCAAAACTCTGAATGAATCTCTGAATGGAAGAAAATATATTCTTGCAAACAACAAAATACAAAGAAAACATTGGAAATATTTTTCTTCTCCCTAATGTGCCAAACAAACCAAAACAAAACCAAAACAGTGTGTTTGTCGAACTGTTGCACCCCCAATATTGATGCACGAATAGTCCTACTAATTGATAATATTGCCCTAAAATTGGATCATGATGCTGCAGAGAATATTCTCAATGATAATATTCATAACAAAAAGATGAAATACTGAAAAACATTTGATCAGTAATTGCACCAAAACAGAAGCACATGAACATGTGCTGTCTTTTATAAAAACTACTTTTTGGTTGTTTGGATTTGGCATTATATCTGTAACCAAATAAAAAAAGCCATTTCCAAAGAGAACATTGGAAGTGAAAATTTGTCTTCTCCCTAATGTGCCAAACAAACCAAAACAAAACCGAAACAGTGTGTTTGTTGATCTGTTGCACCCCCAATATTGATGCTCGAATAGTCCTATTAATTGATAATATTGCCCTGAAATTGGATCATGATGCTGCAGAGAATATTTTCATTGATAATATTCATGACAATAAGATAAAATACAGAAAAATATTTTATCAATAATTGCACCAAAACAGAAGCACATGTCTGCCAGTGCTGTCTTTAGTTTGTTATAATTTATTTGGCATTATATCTGTAACCAAATAAAAATAACCATTGAAATTAGTTTCCACAGTCTGCTTTTCATGCAAATATTCCATTATACAGGGTTGTGTTGTGTTTAGACCTCACATCAGCTATTGCACTTTGATTTTTTTTTTGCTCTTTGTAGTCTCGCCCCAATATTCTTGTACAGCATTCTGTTTAATTTAAAACCAAATAATTTTGACCCTATCAAAGCCATTATATTTATTTTGGAGTTATCAGCAACACAATTTCTGCTTTACTTGTTACTTCAGTATGTCGTCATGATGTAAATACATTAACACATGTCAGTATATGACATTAACATATTTCGATATCATGAACTATATAATATTGCACACCACTAGTCTGTTATTGATTATTGCCCAGCACTCTCTCTCCCACTTTGTCCTCTTCCTTCACCTCAGTACTCATCAGCTCCAACTCTCTCAGTCTGCCTCTTCCATGCTTACTCAGACACAAACACACAGCCATGCCAGAGAGTGAAACGTGTAGTAAGTAATCAGACATGACTTAACTCTTCTGGTAAGCACATGAGACTCTTGTCATCTCATTTACAGTTTCACCCTCAGCATGCCAGCAGTAAACCCACTGACAAACCAGGGTGAAGCAGCGAGGCACCAGAGACTCACAGCTGTTAATGCTCTGATCTGACTAGACAGCTCAAGGACGTAATGTTGTGCAAAGATTGCACCATTAAAGCTCTCAGCGTTGATTTTATGGAAGTAATTTCTTCAAAAAACCTACACTAATTTCTTCTTCACATGTTCTGCAAGATGGAGAGTTGATGCCTTCATGTGTCTCATTTACTTTGAGTAATGTGACCACTGTAGATATGGCAGCTGGCTGATCTAATTGGTGCATATTAGCTCATTACAGATTCATCGTCATGATATATTCAATAAATGTTACACATTTTTGTATATGCATATTTATCTCTAGTTCCTATGGATACTGAATTCAGTATAAATGTACTATATGTATGTTGTTTGTTTATATTTTTCTAAGTTGACTGTCAGACATCCTGCAGCGTACATATCTTTGTGCAACATTTTAATAACCAGTTTCAGGGATTATCACCACAGGAAAACAAAGCTTTTGCCCATCTGTAGATCGACAGGTGTGTAGCAGTAAACCATAGTTGGACAATGTAAAACAAAGACTAGAAGAAATAATCTGATGAATCTCTGGGTACCAAAATGACGTCATTAATTATCCGACTGTACACAACTTGGACCATTTACCAAAAGGATTTGTACCAGAAATGTTTGTTTAGTGTTGAATTTTAATAAGTGCTGAAAAATGTACTTGTTATTGGTTATCGGTTTCTTTTTTTTAAATCTCAAGTTTCATAAATCCGTCATCATTTGGGCTCTAATATGTGATTTGAATCTTTTAGGGTGTGGACACTGCAAGAAGATGAAGCCAGAATATGATGAAGCTGCTGAAATACTCAACAAGGGTGCAGACGTAAGTTTCCTGACCTCTGCTTGTGTTTACGTGCAGCATGCATGTCTACCGGCCTGAGTGCTGTTCATATCTCACACTCTGATGAACATACAGAACGACCCGGGTGTTGCAGCACCTCATTAACAGATCATAATAATCCCTCCTCTTGGCCTGAAGGCTTTTGGCCAGTGACCCAACATGCTGGTCTGTCTGTCCTGCAGCCCATCTCTCGATGTGTTTCTGATTAGCCGGGCGTGTTCTTCGCCTCTCCTCTCCACCATTCTGTCCTCAGTGGTAATCTAACACTCCCCAGCCAGGGGCAGGGCCTATAAAACTCCAGCCTGGTGACTGTAGCAATTATCTCATCCATGAGCGTCCCCTCGGCCCGCTGCTTGGACCTTCTCCTTGTGGCTCTCTGCCCAGCACTGGAGGTCAATGGGAAAGGCCTGGCCATTATCTACTATGGATAGACTGGAGCCTCTTTCACCCTGAGCCCTTAAGACCCAGCATATCATTTATTTTCTTTTTCTCTTCTGCAAGTGTTACTAATGCAGCGCTGCTACAGTATGCTGTATATACAAACAGTCTATGCTCATTTGCAAAGGTTGAACTTGGATTCTTTCCAAGGTAGTTGTTGTTAATTGGTGTCATATAACAGGTCAGTATCAGGGACCTCTCTTGGGCTAATTGGACAGATCACCACTTAATTTACCCCACTTGACTCGAGGCTGGCTATTGTTATTTCTCTGCAGAGTCCGGGTGTGTTGGCAGCGGTGGATTCCACCGTGCACAAGGCTGTGGGGGATCGCTTCAAGATCTCCGGCTTCCCAACCGTTAAGTATTTCGAGAAAGGTGAGGACAAGTACACGCTGCCGCACCTCCGGAGCAAAGACAAGATCATGGAGTTCATGCACAAGTGAGTCCCACGCTCAACAGCTTGATCACTTCTTCACTCCGCTGCCTGTGCACTGTTAACACGTTTAGACACAGACTCCAACTCGTGTTAGTGCAGTAATTTAGTCCTCCCAGTGTAATAGTTTAACCTTTGGAAAGGGTCACTCTGAAATGTACAGTAATGGACCTGCGATGACATCACTCCAGCTGTGGCAATTAAAGACTCCATAAGGCAAAGTCTGCAGCCAGAGGTCAACCTACATCATGTTCTATATAAGGCTGACGTAAAGTCTCAGCCATCACGTTCTATTATATCATTCAAATTCTCACTCTCTTTTTCTTCGAAACAGGGAGTTAAATAATATCCTTCTATTTACACTACTTTTACCACTTACAAGCAGTGTTTTCCCTTCTTGTAGTATACATAACAAACACGTCTTTGCTCTCTTTTGTGTCTGCAGTCCCCAGGCTCCTCCTCCACCAGAGCAGTCTTGGGAGGACAAGCCCTCCAGCGTCAGCCATCTTGGATCAGAAGATTTCCGAGAAGCCCTGAAGAAGAAGAAACATGCGCTGGTCATGTTCTACGCTCCATGTAAGAGCTTCCAGTAATTCATATTAAGCTGTAATTCTGGTAATGGTTCTCAGTGGTTTCACAAATGGTTCTATTTTTTTTGCTGGGCTGTTTTGATGAAAATATGAAGTGCGTGTGAAGTTGCCATCCCAGCCGTGCTCTGTTGAACTCGGTGTGATCATATCCTGGGTTTAAACAACGTGCTGACGTAACCACGAGCTGCCTGTCAAGCTCCTCATATCACAGTATATAAACCCCACCTAAGCCACGGGGAGACTGAGGAGTGATTCACATGACTGAGAATAGATTTGTTTTTTTGAAAAAGAGAACAGATCACTGTTATTTCAGGGTTCCAGGAAAACATGACATTTTAAAATGCAGCTAAGTCCTCTTAGAGACTTGTTGGACTGTATTTTGATATTGCATTAATCTTTTCTCCAACTGGGCACCGACACCATGCATACACTGTACTTATAAAGGAAGGATCTGCACGTTGCTCTTACTTCAGACCACAAATGCACACTCTTTATCCAAGATAGCTGTTGGTGACATGATAAGGAGGAGAGTGTGTATACATTGAGAAATATTTATCGCTGTTTTCGGTTGTTTCACTGATAGTGAAAGTGGTATTATTTTTGCAGTCTGTAAAATTTCAAAGGCACATTTATGAGATTTATTTTAAAAGTTGAGCAACAGATTGCATTATTTATTTGTTTCACGCCTGAGCTGTTGTCTCCCTGTTAATTAAATCTAGTCTCTAAAAATGGATATCTGCATGTGAATGCAAAATTTGAAGGGTTTTGGTTTTTGGTTTCAATTTGTAGTCTGGTATTGAATTCAGGCAAACAGTCCATGAGGGAAACAAAAGAGGCAGAACACATCTGCTGAAATGCACTCTCAGAAACCTTCAGCTATCATCTGACTGGGATTTAGCTTTTTAGGAGATTTTTTTAAATTCATCTGCGTTCATTTGCTGGAAAAACATTCAGTTGTACACGTAGTCTCTCAACTCCAACCTACTATTCTTGGGTCTTGAATGACTAAACAGACTTTGGCCAACGACCAGCTCACTCACACATCCATCACAGACATCGGACGCAATTTAGGCTTCAGTATCTTGATCAGGACAGTTTGGCATATAAAATGCCGTGACTAGGGAAAGAACTACCAACTGATTAGTGGTCGACCGATCTACCCCCTGAGCCAGAGCCGCCTCCACTATCAGGGATGATTAAGGATTTACTGCAGTGATGGTTTGCACAAACGTGTTGAATCTGTGTGACACAGATTACACTTTCTTTGCTGTGTTTCTCACTGACAGTGGTACAAACACCACGAATATAGATGCGTGAACAGATGTTAAGTGCTTTTCTGTATGCATTTATGGAATGAGGAAAGCTTCACATGTTTGGGATTCATAAAACAGATATAATGCATATTTCTGTTATTATGCATACACACCTATTTTCAGAGTTTCACTCACTTCTTAAGTGAGACTTTCACGAAGACAGAGGTGGGAGTCTGTCGTTGAACTTGTATTTAAAAAAGTAAAGACCCAGCTTTCTGACACTCCTCATCAAACCAAACACAGATGCAGAAAGAATACAGAGTGGCTAACTTGCTTAATTATCAATAGCCACGTAGAGGCACACATGCACCTCTGCCCTTTGTGTCTGATGAGAGCTTCAAAGCCAGTGGGGGCACGGCGGTCAGGCTGCTGTCTCTGTCGAGGCCTTTGGTGCTTTCTTCTACAAAGAGACGCTCCAGATGCACATCAGACAGCAACAACCTGCTGCCCTCCCACCCCGCCCACCCCATCTGCATCCTGCTCACTGCCGTCTTATCAGTGAGGGAGCTTGTGTCTAATAGAGCATTTGATGAGATGCAGCTGCTTGCTGAGACATCGAAGCTGAAGATGCTCAACAATTCCTTTTTTAAGGAAAGTTTGGGTTGCACTTCTGCAAAATCAAACCTAAACTAAATTCTGTTATATCTTCTTTCTTTCTCACCAGCTCTTGTTGATTGCCATTTGTATACATAGATACTGTGGTAGAAACAAAACATCTGGGTGTATTTAATGTTATGCAGCTTGATGCTGTTCTTTCTCACGTCCTTGCTCGAGTAGGAAATAATGTGCAGGTAGAGGAGTTGAATGAGAGTGACAGGTCTCATTATCAACAGCAGGCCTGCCTTAATGCTGTTATTAAGACACGTGGACACCAGAGGGAATGTGAGACGTGGTAAAACTGGAGTGTTCCTGTACTTACGGTGTGACAGTTACAGTGACCTGTCCGGTCGGTTTGTTCCCTTCCTGTTGAGGAAAACCATGGCACACTGCTGTGTTTTTTGATATATCCGTGTCAGATCTGCGACGGAACCTTTAAAGGTTTAAAGGCCATTTAATGTTACAGCTAAAAGGGTACTTCAGCGGGAAATGGATTTCTGAGCTGTGCTGAATGCTGGCTTAGAGAGGCAGCTTTGAAAAGGAAGGCAAATGGACGGTTGCAGAGTTGATGTATAATTGAGTTTAAAGTAAAGCTATTTGTGTGTATGTGCATGCTTGTGGACTCACATGCACACAACAGTAAAAATACCTAATATGAACTTTGGCTACCATCACTCAATGCACTTGTAGCCTTTAAAATCCATTTACAGTGAGATCAGCGATGAGTAACTGAATATGTTTTGTTTTGTACAGTTTGATGATGCTTAAATTGAGTGCCTTTTAATAATCTATTATGCTGTTTGGGTAATCCCTTTCCATCTCCGAGCACAACACATAAAGATACAGTTTTCCCAATTTGGTTATAACCTGCACAGAGCCCTGATCTCAAACATATCTTGGATTGGAGGCTGATTTTTTTTTTCTTGGAAAAATCTATTCAGCTCTACAAAAAGTGTCCTCGCCCTAATTCCAACCACCCCTTAAACTGTTTGATTTTAATGGACAGAAAAGAAACTGGGTACTTGACATTATGTAAAGAAAAAAACTATAAACAGCATCTACAGGGAGTCAAACTTTAATGTAAATTCAAAGGAAAAATGAGTCATCAGAGGTATTACACTGTTCGATCCTCCCCTTAGCAGGATGGAGATAGAATCAGAAAATCATCCTCGTGTTTCCTCCACCCACTGAAATTGAACCTGCTGTCTGTGAATGTGATCTGTTGTTGTGGTTTCTTGTGCTGTGTAAGTATTGACATACTGTATATGGATGGCTGCTGGAGCAGGGAGAGAGCCGGAGTGGGTGTGTTTATGACAGCAATAAAGAGATTTATAGTCCCTCGTAACATACAAGTGAACCATCTCTAATGTGGCGTAAGCCTCTAAATAACTGCAGGACTGTGAAGGTGCCACATGCTTCATGAACATGTTTGAGACCGGGGAGATAATTTATGGAAGTGATTTTGTTTGCATCTGTGAATGCGTCCATGTTAATAGTGTTATGTTTATGTGTGTTATTACCTGTATAAGGTGCTGTTTAGGACATGAAGCGACGATGAGCTGCAATAATTTGCCATCTGTGTGTTTTAGGGTGTCCACACTGTAAAAACGCCGTTCCCCACTTCACCACGGCAGCAGAGCTCTTTAAAGAGGATCGCAAGGTGAGTGTTGCTCTTTCTATACATTCAGTTACACACACACACATTTACACCGAGCATTAGTGCGGATAGAGAGGCTCAAGAAGCTTTTAGCCTTGGATTCTAATATTTTAAAGCTGTCTTATTCAGGTGGTGTATTTATAGCAGTTGTTTGGTTTAGTTTGGTTATATGCAGCCTTTAAAAACATACATTAAACACAACAGATCACAAAGCAAAAAAGAAAACCAAAAAAGGAAGAGAAAACCAAAACAAAAGACACATTTAATCCAACAAGCAACCTCATCATGCACACAAAAAAATGCCTATAATGAAATAATAAAAATCAATAGCATGCAGCACAAACAAGGTGCATATTGTGGAAGGCCACAAATAAAATACAGTAGACATTTTTTTTGTCTTCTCTTGGAAAATTGGCACTTTGCAGATTGATCCATAAACTTGTAATGAAATAGCTCAAATTGTAAGCTAACTGTTCCCTAAAATAATAATAATTCCATTCAAATAAATGCTTGTGAAGTCACGTTCACTAAATCAGCTAACCCAGCTGTGTTTGAGCCGATGGCCTACGGATGAAGCCCCTTGCATCTCCAGTCTTAGGCCCACCCGGGAACGGGGTGTCAGTTGCAACATTCCCAGGAAAAATCCCCAGCAGTGGTTGTTCCGCCAGAGAGGAGCTAACACAACAGACTCCCTCTTCAACTCACTTGTGTATGAAGCAACATACATTTTTTCCAGTTTCTATTGCTGTACAAACAAAAAAGAGCGATGACTGCACATGAAACGAGTGAAAGCGAGATCCAAAGCACGCCGCTTATCGCCACAGGTGCCACCCAAGAAAACGAAACTGAGATCTTCAAGATAGTAACTCTAAACAATGTCCTGCTTTCCATTTCTGCACGTGTTAAGTGTGCGAGATGCACTGTGTAGATAAGACCACACATCCAGGTCATATGTTTTCTGGACTCACAGAAGGGGGTCGCGGTGGTTTGATCCCTGGCAGTTAAAGTACCCTCGGGCAAGATACTGAACCCCAAATTGTTCCTGATACCTGCAGTGTTAAAAGAGCTTTGGGTGGTCACTAGAGATTAGAAAGAACTATTAAAATGCAGTCCATATACCGCAATCAATATTCTTTATCAATTTTCTTTAAATAAGCTCAATGCTTGTTTAATCTTTGGTACGCAGCACACTCATTTCTTGACTTTCACTGACCGCTCAGTAGGTGTCAGGTAAGGGTTAAATAAAATAAGCAGCTATTTTTCAATGATAAAGAGGGCTGCACAGCCTCATGTTGCATACTCTAAATAGCTGATAAGATCTTTAAACAGTGGTGTCCTGAAAAACTAAAAACATACAACTCCCTCCGACTCATTTCCAAAATGTGGATTATGAATTCGACCACTTAGCTAAAGCCCACACAGTCTCATCAAATCTCCGGCACACTTGAGGTTTCGGGGTTATTGGAGGTTCATGCAGTCACAACAGGACACTCCGGTCCTTCATCATCTCTACTCCCTTTCATTCCTTTTCCCTCTGGACTCGTGTCCCGAGACCCTCCCACTCCTGCTCTTCCCTGTTAATACCCTCTGACTGCAGGGCTCAGTATTTCCAAACCTCTTTAATTGTGTGACTCACTCACACACACACACACGCTGTAAAAATCTCGGCTGCGTGTCTGGCTATACTCTGAGCTATGATTTATCATCTCTAAGTGTCACACACCTTAAAAAAACTTTAAGTTGTTGTGTTTTGATTTTATAGTTGCATTGAGATGCTTAATGTTAACTGCACATTGTTCAAATAGCACTCAGGCAATGTTCCTCTCTCATTTGTTTGGAATTTTTCAAAATCATTGTCAGATGGTGTGTAGCAGTGACGTGTCCTCAACAACTTAGTCATCCATTTTTCTGAGGCAATACTTTGTAACATTTCTCGATAATATTAAACGTCAACAGATGATCTGGAAATGTTTTTGCACGGCTCTGAGTTTTGCCCTTCAGCTGCAACTTCAGGAACTCGTTCATCCCTTTGTGGATAACTGAGATACATTCATACATCATCAGCAGGAAAATAACAATATAAAGATATATTTTCTTACAGTACAGGAAGAAGTAATGGCTGTAACTAGGCCTGTCAGGATAATTTATCATATGATATATGGACATGACCATTGTGTTTACATGCAGGTTTGTTTACTTAACAATGTCACCAACATTTTTTGACAAACTGCAGGTTTTACCTGCTATTATAAGACCTGCATGTGTTCACAGTATCTAAGTATCATTTCTGCTCTTTTGTTGAGGATATTTTCATATTTTTCTCACATTGATGTGTGAATATTCTTAATAATTTGAAGCTAATTGCTATTTAATCCTATTATATTATTATATTAGTTGCATAAATTGGACTTAAAATTACATTAATATTGTTTATTGCAATATTTCTGGGATGATATATCGTCTAACAAAAATATTTATTGTGACAGGCCTAGTTGTAAAATAAAGAAGATGTTTGACTCTGATCAGTAATTAACAAAAATAAGCTCAATGGAGAAATTCTCAAATTGGCCATCGAGCAACACAAACCATGAGACCCAGAGAGCAAATATCGACTTTGTATTTTAAGAGTTAGGACTTTCAGGAAAGTCAGAAATGTTTTTTAGACATCCAGTATCTAGTGGCCACAATAGCTGTGGGCACTTTGGCACTGCTTCACCAGCTGTTATGTTTGGATCAGTATGATGAAACCTCCACAAGCTGCCCAACCAGGGGACCCTCATATCTGTGGAGGTTATATAAATGCAGGAGTTTAAGATCTCTTTCCTCTCGTTGTCCCTCCGGTGGCCAGTGGAGGTGTGAAGCTGTGTTTGAACAGGAGTCTGAGAACTGGGCTTGTGTTTACTTGGCAATCCTCTCTATTTATAAAGCCGGGCCCCAGTGTATTATACCGGGCCGGTGTTGATCACAGTCTATTAGCTGCCCTCGCCTCATTTACCAAAGACAAACACAAGCTTAGCTGCGGCTTTGAAGACGCAAACAATTAAAACTGCACATTCTGTGCTGTATGACGGCAGGGGAGCTGTGTGCAGGGTTTGTTTCCAACTGTTTGTGTTCTCACCAAATTCCAATCAATAGCAGCATTAAGACGGACATTTTTGTTTCCAAAAGCTTTCTGTCGCCACTGTAATAGGATTGTTGAATTTTGAAGGGATTTGCCCAACATGACCTGCCTCGGTGCTGCTGCAGCACCTGTAAAGTTAATGTACTGAGCAGAAATAAACTGGCCATGACCGCGGTGCTAATGACATTTATTTTCTGTCCCTCGTCCAAACCTAAATCAAAGCCATGTAATGTTGAGCATTTAGCAAGGAGTTTCAACCTGTTATCCATTATATTTTTACATAATCTGCAACAATAATGCCAAAGAAAAGGGGATGCTGTGTTCAACTTAACACAAAACAAACATAAAAGCCTATCAGTTTGAACATTAACATCTTAAACCCATCTGCCCGGGTTGGTTTGGAGGAAGCGTTAGACCAAAAACAAAATTGAGCCAAAGAACTGTGAGGCTTCATTTGCAAACTAGTTTCTGCATTTGTAGCAACTGCTTCAGCAAAATGACACCAGCTCAAAAAAACCTGGTCTAACCTTTCGCACTGGAAGGCAGCTGGGTGTTACGATATTAGATATGTTTCTATTTGTCCAGTTTTCAATTGAATATATGTCACAAAAGATCAACAAATGATCACATTCAGTTTTTTCTGTTGTAGTATCAAGCACGCCTAAACACCCACGACTAGGTGTAAACATCATCAAATAGTCCTTTTCCTTATCTGAGATTTAATTGGTTTACAGTTGAGAATGATCCCTTGTTTTATTATTTTTAGTTTATCACACTGTGGATCTTATTTCTATGGTCATCATCATTCATTACCATATCAGAAAAACTATTACATTCTACTTAACAATACTGAGATTAGGGAACATGGCAGCATTGTTAAACACCAGTCAGACAGATGAAGAAACAGTACATGCTGCTGCTGTGCAACCAGCGATTATTACAGACGTCTCAAGTCGGCTCACCTCGTTTTTGCCTCCAAATACAGTCATTAGGATATTCAGGCTTAACTGCCGGCTTGTTTACAACCTGTCTGATTGTCAGAACAATCAGGCTTCTTGCCTCATCTCACTTTGTTATTGCAATTGCTTTGATTTCAGAAATTGCTTTGATGAGTGCAGTCCTATCATAGCCAATGCAAATGATAATCGGGGCTATGAAAATAAGCCCTGAGTCTTCATAAAAAAGTGAGAATTATCCGTCCCAACATCCCATTTCAGCAGGAGTTGCATCACATTGCAGACAATGATGCACCCCATTTCATCAGGCTTTTAAAGTTAATATGAGTTAGTAAAAGTCAATCCGGTCGTTGAACTATACTGAACAATAAACATCACTAAGATATATAACATCACAGCTCTCCTATTGTATACATATATATATAATGTACACTATATTTTTAGGTGAACTGTGTATAAACAAATCCATAAAGAATCTTTACAAATATAAGAATATTGTCTAAAGATTCAAATTAATTATATATTTTTGTCTTTTTTCTTTATTCATCTGCAGAAAAATAGTTTTATCCTTTAGTAGTCGTGTTGAGTTGGTTGCCTCACTCACCCTGCTGTGTTATTTCACTGTATCTCCAGTTTTAATTAGGGGCTATGGGGCCTGTATGGCAGCTTCAATATGTATTATAACATAGAAATGAATACAAAATGATACAAGGGAGAGTGTGTTATAGTACTTCCTCTAAATTAATACAACTAATAATGATTAAAATATTCTTTGATTTACTCTAGTACCAGTGTTGAGACATCCATCTTCAGTGCTGTTAGCCTAAGAGCTTTAAGGGCTTTCCATTGGCTCCTTTGGCCTCCTGCGTCAAACCATGCCGTGCTGATTTGTGACCCGCCTCCAAGCGTATTGCGGCGACATCTATGCGACTGCTAACCCGTGACGACCCCCTTCTCCCACTCAACTGTGTATTGTGATACTCAACTCATGCATCTTGCAACAGAAAAGAGAGAAAGGCGTTTTTAAAAGTCTCTGTATCTCTCAGTTCTCCCGTCACTTCTAACTGAATATGTAGTTTGAGTCGTCTCTTCTTCGCCTCTGTTTTTACTTTCAGATATCTGTTTTATTTTACCGTTTTTCATGTTTCATTCGTGAGTTAAGTTGCTGGCGGAAACCCAACATTCCTGATTTTGCTGTTTCATAATACTCTCCGAATTAGCTTTGTTGGCGGCTGTTCTTCTATAAGAAAAAAGTCTACTTATACCGCAGGGAGGAGAATAATCAGAAACAGCCTCAGTGAGATGTTGGATGAAGAGCTGCACTTTTACCGGGAAGAGTTTATAGGAAACGAATCATGTTTATCTACCGTTTTACAGCAGTTCTTTTGACTACCAGTCAGTTAAAGACACCTTCAAGCGGGTGGCCCTGTTGTACTGGAAATTCAAATCCCTGCTGTTCTTGGCTGACACGCAGATTCAAACCAGGCCGGCACATGTGTATGGAAAAGGGGGATTTTTTGTTCTGAGAACAGAACTAGTGCTGAGTTTATCAGTACAGTTTGATTACTTTGTGACGCTGGTGGATTCATCAAGCCAACTGGCTGCTCCTCAGAAATGTAGCTATTGGATCAATGAAATGATGTGGGGGTCCTCTGTCACTTGAGCGTGGATCAATAACAGAATTGGCTGCAGACCTTTGAAGAAGAACGACTCTACGGCTTCATTTTCTTCTGTCAATTTACAGCATCTCTGATGGATTACACGCGGGGACGAGCAGTCGGATGGAGTCGTTGCTTACATTATGCCCCTCTTTTCAGCTGCTGTGCAAAGTACTGTGTGTATCTCAAAGTAACTCAGAGGTGGTCCAACAGAAAAAGAACTGAACTTTGAGAACAGTGTCTGCTCCAAAAGTACATGAAGAATAGGATGGTTTTTGGCACTGTTGTCAGCTAAATTTCTGTTGACTATTTCACTTTTTCAAAGGTGAAACACCTCAGTCCTGCCGGATATAAACAGCTTACAGCAAGCCTGTGAAATCCCCTTGTGAGAGCGCATTGAGGCCTAGTTTAAGACACCTGATTAACAGACCATAGAAGAAGAATATCCCTTTTTACGCTCTGTCTTCCCCGATGATGTGCAGAGGACTCTGTTTCTTCCCTTGTGTTCACAGATGTCGATGCTGCTGCAGCAAGTCAACACTTAATAACCGTGTGCTCATCTAACAGTGTGCCGAGGCTCATGCAGAATCTCAATATTTGAGTCTTTTTATTTGCGTGGGTGAAAGAAAAACAAGAGGCCCTTGTATTTGGTAATTAGAACAAGAAGTTTGAAGCTTCGCCTCACGGTTCGACGCGCAGAGAAAAGTGTCGGATAAGTTTTCCTTCCGCAGCAGATCTGTCATTTCCACATTCGGCTCGAGCAGTCAGATGGACGAAGGGCGATTATTTGACGGTGACAAGTTCAATGTGCAGCGCTCAGCACCCTGAGAGAGGGTGACATTTGAGCTGTCCAAAAGGACACGCTGAGTGCGCCATGTATCAGTGAGGCGGCATTTACGCCTCATTGGGGCGGCTTGTCACTAATCGATGCAACAGCCTCGGAACATAAATCTCCCTTGTTGTTTTTATGTAGCAGTGATTGTTGTGGGATTTTTCCCCCCACCACCCACTCCAAATTATTTTGCTGAACAGCAGTGTGTCAGTCATTTTTTGTAACCTGGAGAGAGGAACTGGCGGTCTGAATCAGGAGAAAGTGTCGAGGCTGCTCATTGCCAGAGCAGCTGAATACATTTAAACACCCGTCATAAATGGCCAGTTTACAGTTGATAAATATTGAGTTCTCTATTACATTCCCTTGTAGTATCCTGGGTGTACATTTCTGTTGTATTGATTTACAATTATAATAAAGTTTATTTGTTTGGAAAATATAGCGAGTGCTTAAGAGACACTGAAACAATAACTCATTGAACCGGAACAATAAAAATGCCGCCTGTGAATTAAAATGATTGTAACGGAACAATAAAACAGGGAGATGGAATGGAAAATGATCCAGATCCTTTAATAAACCTGCTTTCAAAAGGTTGTAGCAGGAGACTGATGATGCAGATATGCCAGGTTTAATATCCACAAGCAGGACAAATTAGTACCTGCATTAAACTTTATTATGGCTCGCACTGCTTTTATTATCAGACAACATGACCGCAGCGTTTCTCAACACGCAAAAACACACACACACAACTTCACCTCAATCGTAGATTAGAGAGGGAGTTGAAGATGATAACAAAAACTGGGATTTATTATCTAAAAATGAGTCCAAAATTTTCCACGGATGAGGATTTTTGAGCCACGACAGGCCAAAATGTGGCCTGCAACGGACTCGGTTAGGCTTGTTTATAGCCAGTCACCAGTGTTTCAGCTTCACAAATGACAACCACTGCTCCAAAGTTGTGTTAACTTGGCGGGAAAATCAGAAACAAATCCCAAACAACAGCAATATAAACATTGTCCATTGCAGAAACAAAAGTATCTTTAGCCAGAAACAAAATTCCAAAACTAATCATTTATAAAACTTCCTTAAGGAGTCAATGACGATATTAAACAGTTGATCAAATATGTTTTAAAAAAGTTTGAATCACCCCAACCATGAGAGGTTGATTTCCATACATTCATAAATTTGCACAAAAAATATTAGCCTGATGCATCCAGTAGTATGTGAGATTAGCTGCAAACAGACAAACAGAAGGGAAAATACACAACTGCACTCACACACACAACCAAATGCATAATCTCCCCGAGGATTACGTCTGGCAGAGGTTTTAAAAGTCTTAATTTTTAGAAAGTGGTTCCACTTTGTTTTGCAATTTAAAGTGAACTCAAATTATCTCACAGGACAACATGTTAAACCTCAATATGAATCCAATCCCAAGCACTTATGTTGCATTTTACTTTGTATAAAATCCCTCTGAAGGTATTTCCTGTGTTCCTCCTTAGATTGTGTACGCGGCTGTGGACTGTACAAGAGGACAGAACCATGAGCTCTGTAAGCAGGAAGGAGTGGAGGGCTACCCGACGTTCAACCACTACAACTATGGGAAGTTTGTGGAAAAATACAATGGAGATCGTGGGGTAAGTGATGCTACATATCTACATAAAAAACGTTTAACCCACTGAATGGGTAACAAAATACCATTTTGAAAAAGCACATTTCCCAGTTTTGATGAGCACAAATTTGCTACATGAGTTCCCAAAATATAAACTAGGATGCTTTGGCAACCTAATCCAGGTTTGTGATAAACACTGCCATGAGCACAGATGTGTTTCCAAATTGAATTACACAGTAGTTAGTCAGTAAAATAAAATATGATGAGAGACAATGATCCTGCTGATCTACATGCCAGAATGAAAGTGCAGCAGTGTCCAGGCAGCCAGAAACCAGCACCAGTTCATCCTTTACTGCTGATGAATCTCAGTGTGTGCAGAACCAGCAGAGTGGGTGAATGTGGAGGAGTCAGAGATGCAGACAGCACAACCTGGATATTGATAGAATCACATAAACGAGGAATTTAAAGAAATAGAAGCTTCATATCCTGAAAACAGTGCAGCATGAATCAAAATCTGCCCTTAAATGTGCAATACAAGTGTGCACTTTTCACTGTGTTAACCCATAACAGCACACTTTCTTTACTCCCAATTACTTCAATTTCCCCATTTTCAAAGTTTTCTACAATGTATTGTTGCTTCAAAGAGGGTGGACAGAAATTTTAAGAGTACCGGAATTATTTATGGAAAAAAGGGATAGTCAAGGTCCGGGATCATGCACATAGATCAACCAGCTGCTAGTAGACTATTAGACAAATGGCAGCAGAGAATAATGCAGGCAGATCTTAATATTTCAGATAAGCATAAGCAGATTGACCTTGAATTTGGCAATAAAATTTGGATTCTGTTTGCTTCCCTTATCTCCATGCTGTCAGACTAGGTTGAGATAATGTTTAATGACGGGACTCTGATCTCCGTTGGATTTTTAAAAAGGCATTTGATGAATTGCTTGAAGCTGTGAAGTGATGACTGGAACTCTCACTGTCCCTCGCTCCACAGGAGGCCGGCTTCACGGGTTTCATGCGCAGCCTAAGAGGACGTGATCAGGAAAAGGTCGGGAAGAGGAAGGAGGAGCTCTGAGGGCGGCGTGCAGTGAGAGGGGGGTGGGGGGGGAGTTGCACTGCACAGTTTGTCATTGCACTGTGACCCTTGACCCTGGCAAGGGCCCAATCAGCACTGACGTGGGAGACTTGATGACCTCAGCGAAAGGCTATTTTTTTATATATCGTGGTGATCACGTTTGTAATAATACCAACAGAGTACCTGCAGTGAGACCGACCACTTGAGACTTCTTTTTTCATGGATATTCTCATGGGCAGAAAATACACTGACAAAAAAAAAAGTGATTACTTTTCTTTTTGTTTTTTTGTTTGTTTGCCCAAACACTGTGACTACATATGTGAAAGCTACACCCTATACTTTATCTATGCAATACTGACCCCTGCTTAGCCCTGTGGGGGTCTGTGTAAGGGATTAACACCCGTGGTGGTGGGTGGTGGTGGGGATCAATTGTTAAAGGTGGAGGCTGCGCTGTCCGTCACTCCACAGGGGTCCTAATCCAGTCCCATCAGCCCTGCTCCGTCTCTAGAAAGAGACTAATTATTGACATACTCCTGTTGGTTCCAATATTTTTACCTTCATGTCTCAAGTGCAGAACCATCCAGAATATTGCTTTGTTGTCCGCACACATGAGCTGGGAGATAACTGCATTTAACATCTAAATGTCCTTAACTGTGCAGTGAAATATGAAATGCTACTGTGGTAATAAACTGCTGTGGCAATAAAGTCTGTGAAATCGTGGCCAAAAGGTCAATATTCTGGATGGTTCCAGGCTCCCGTGATTAGTTTTGACTTTTTGTTTTTTGCTTAAAACTGTGGCCTTAAAGATCTAAAAGTAAAAACATGCTGGAATTGCAGAAATAAACAAAAAATGAAGGGGAATCAGAGGCCTGGTGCCCTTGCAATTCCCTCGGGGTTATGGACCAGAGCAAGTCAAAGAAAAAACAAATAAGAACATGACATGCCAAATATTCTTGCGCATTGTTGCCCTTGATATTTTCACGCTTTTTACATTCCCAAATATTAAAAAACATTGTAAGCTGTAATGATTTAACAAGGGTAGGGCTCATTTACACACAGTGAGCATGGGAGATGCTGAAGTAAGGAGGCTGAATACTGCATAATGATCATGAAATGTCCCAAATATGAACCTCCCCTCCCCCTGGTGAAGTTATCATGGATTCCAGCGTGTGTCCCGCTCTGCCCTCACACATTGTTCAGGGAGATGCTGGAATAATTCCGACCTCTGGTTTACACTTTGGGCATTCAGGGTTTTTGTTTAAGGGTACCCAGTACGTTTTACGCACATGATTTTCCGACCTTTTTTTTTTTTTTTTTGCTGAACTGAACGACACCAAGGAGCCAAAATGACAGCACCCCTGACAGCTCTGTCTCGACCCGTGTCTGCCTGCCATGCCTTGGCCTGGACGTGCTCTCCCACGCCTTCCATCATATTCCGAGGGATGAATCCATAGTACATCCAAGGAGTAATTAAGTAAGTCTCCAGACCCTCTCCCACTCCTGGCAGCATAACACCATGATCATTACGTCTGTGGCCACTATCAATATTTAAAGGCTTATCTGTAGCTGATCTTGTGTTTTATTATTCAAGACTTTGGTTTCTTTCATTATGAATAAGGTTCTCAGGGATAGCGAAACACAATTAAAGGGAACTAGTTTGTTTGTAATTTTGCATTCCAGCTGAATAATTTTGAGCCCGTAGGTCACCAAATTAAATATTGTTTACATTTGTATCCCAAAAGAAGAAGAAAAAAAATCAAACTGTCCTTTTTCTGTGCTATATCATGACAACGTGTTGAATATTGTCAGTAGACGTTACTGAACCATTTCTTGTCAAACATTATCATTGTGATTTTTAATGGATTCATTCCAAGTGAAACCGTTCAAATGTTCTGGCTGGCACCAAACACTTTCTTTGTGTTCAGTGTGACTATTAATATTTCATGATATGCAAGAGCATTTTGAAAGAGCGCTTTACACAGTTAGGTGTTGACATATCGCTGTAATTAGGTGTTCTTTCTCCTCTCGGGGGGGATTTCATTACCTTCGTTAGCCGTGTCCATTTGTTTTTATTTTCCAGTCTCCACAGTGATATCACACGTTTGTTGAATTATTAGAAAGAACACCTCTCTTATCCCAAAGGTATCATGTTGTGTGGGAATTTGTCACACTTATGCCAAGAAGTCATTGTTTCCTTTGTTGGTTTTTCTGTGTCCAGCCATACGTACAGTTTTGCCCCTTGCAGTAAGGATCTTGCAAGATAAAAAAAATAATAAAATTCAAACATTTCCAAAAGATTCTTCACCTGTTTTTATACAATGTACACATCTCTGCTCTCTGCTTGTGTTGTTTTTAGTTTTGAGCCACACAGTCGGCCGGTCCACCTCTTTGATGCAGGTCTCACAGGATTACTTGCAATACCTGGAGTGTGTTAAGCCCTGACAAAATGTTAGAAATGTTAGTGCACTGCCTTTTTAATACGGCATGGTCTATAGCTGCTGCTGCTGACTGACAAACCTACCAAACCAAAGAAAACGTACCTAAAGTTTGTGGATAGATGGTAACACTAGAATTCCGAAAACTCTCACAAGACTCACTGCCGATGACCTTTCCTGACCCCAGCCACTCGAGGTCAAAGTTTCATCATTATCACTTTAAACTGATCATGTTTTTATATCAAATCTTGACCTGAAAAGTAACTAAATCTGGCAGCTAAAAATAGTGGCGTAAAAGTACAGTAAATGTAACAAAACAACCAACAAATCTAGTGAAGTAGAAGTATGAAGTTATTACAAAGGAAGCGTTTAATGGACATTATTCCTGAGCAGTGTGTTATAACGAATCATAGAAAGCTTTGTTCAGACTCCACTTAGAGACAGAGACACTGTGGACACACATATTGCTGAAGAATATCCAGGGCGTGAGAACATGTTTAAAGTTATTCTAGGATACAGCAGCTACACCCGGCTTTGCTGTTGACACAGTGAAATAAATAGAAGACGACCTTGTGGGGTCGCAAAGCTAATAAACAGTCCTGGTGAAAGCACTTTTTGTGCCTGTTTATTTTGACATTTTTCTCAGTTCTGCATGGCAGAAGGGAAACAAATGGAGCACTCAGCAGATCTGACACTGATGGCTTTATTATGAGAAATGGCTGGAAAATAGCTCTGGACCTAAAAGAGACCCGGCTCACTGTGACGTCAGAGGAAATCTTGTCATAACTTCACAATGACGAGCATGTTAAATATTCCAAATCCTTATTTTAGGATTCTGAGTTCAGCTGTTTGCTGTGAGCTGAGGAGTGACTTTGAGACTTTGTTGTGTTGAGTGTTTACAGTAAAGGTCGTGCAGGTCTGCTGCTGTTGGGATGCATGCATTGTTGAGCCATAGCAGGCTGATTAATGCCTGAGAGCAGCGGCACAAACACTCTCAATCCCAATTTCACTTCAAAGAGGTGGGGAACTTTTCTCTTTTTTTCCTGCTTTGAATTGCTTCATTGCTTCTTTGTGGGTTGGGACAAACATTTTTACCTGTGCAAAATGAGCAGAAGAAATGGAGGGCACAGGGTTGTTAATACAAAGTCAAGGTCTGGTTGGATTCAAGTACCCTTAACAGAATCCATTTTCCCTTTATGGATAATTGTGTTTTGGGCTCTTCGGGATTTTATCTCCGTGACATCAATCTGCCTTCATCCCCTGCACGTCCTCTACCTCTCCTCTGCGTCTTTGTGTCATCATTATGTTATTTTTTATTTCATAGAAGCCCACACATGACCTCCTCTCTATGAGATGCATCATTTAAAAGTAACTTCCTGTCGTTGACTTTGTTGATCTTCTCTGTACATATGTTTGCTCCATCCCGTTATTAGTTTGCTGTTCAATACGCCAACACTGGGACAAATTGGTTGAAACACTAAACGTAATGAAGTAAATAGACCTCTGAGTTTCTGCTTGGGAGAGATAAAGATTTTCTTCAGCTCGTTCCTTGCGAAGCAGTAATCAAAATGATTTGCATCCTTTGCAGAATGATCCATATGTTCACTCTCTGTGCTGTTTAATGGAGCTGTCAGTCACAACTGAGAGGAACAACATTCCCTTTTATGATATTGTTTATAGAAATCCGTAAATTAGAGTTTAGGAAATCCATCAGGAGTCTACCGTGAAAATGTCAAATGTTTGGAGCTTGATTGACTGGTGAAAACATCAAGGGAAAATGAACAGACCTTTAAATGAACCGCCTCCCTAACAACCACAACAATAGATGTTCCTGCAAATTGATTGCAGGCTTGATTTATGGAAATCCGTACGGCAAATTGTAACTGACTGTTGTTCAAGTTTTAGCTTTTCTGACTGAAACAACATTTAAGATGAAGATTGAATGCTCCCTATGTAATGAATCTTATTTAAGTATCGTAGTTTTAGTTATTATGCAACTTCAGTTTACATGCAAACTGCCATTAATCATACAGTTGATTATACCAAGACTTTTATTGTCAATTATTTATGATAAATATCTGTCTAAATACTCTACAGACACTATAGTTGATCTAATAACTATTGAGTATATTTGTCCTGTTTTTGACAGGACAGAATCAGAGAAAACCCAAATATTTGACATCACTCCACTCGAGTGTTTTAGTATTCCCTTCTATTCTCCAGACCAATTTAAAAAGAATGAATGAAATGAGGTGCAGCAGAGGCTCAGATATACTTCCCATAATGCATTTTGTTAGGGTAAGACCCACACTGCCTAGTAAATGTTAATGTCTTTCAAACTCCATTGCAGGTTCTCTGTTCGGGCCGAGCCAGAATTATCATATTACGACCACGTGAGACTGTTTAACATATGCTTCCAAAACTGTGGACCTCCTGCTGCTCCAGCTTCTGCTCTCAGGGTTTTTCACAAAAGATTTGGTACACATGTCTCCTCCAGAGCCACAGAAAACACGTTACAATTCAGTTAGTATTACTCTTCATGACAATTAAGCTTCTAACCTGGTTTAAACAAAACGTTTTCTGTGTTCTGTTACATTTGTATCTAAAGTCAGATGATATAGTGCATCAGCAGCTAGGGACACTTTTGCATGAAATCTGTTTGTGCTATTTATGTGCCCTACAGAGCATTTTCTACTGATTTTGCTGGGCATATTTACACTCCTAACAATATAAAATCTTTGGATTCTTATGATCCCATGGCCTTCTTTTTAGCACCACCCTGAGAACAACTTGAATGTAATTACCAGTATATTGCTTGTTCTAACAGTTTTTATTGTTGGGTACCATAAACATTGGAGTCTCAGAGGAAAACTTCAGACTTTAATTCTTATATTGATTCTCACCAAAGACAGACACATTTCATGAATTTCCTGTGGGGAGGAAATGCAAAATCCTGCAGTTGTACCATGGGGAATTTTCTGCAGGTATATTTTTAAATATGTCATCCTTATCAGGAATTGCTGAGCTTAAGAGTTGAAATGTATAATGATGACATCCCAGGAAAGAGACAATTGGAGCAGATGCATTTTAATGCTGATGTGTTTGCGCCTCTGTTTAGGCTGTGTCACAGTGAATGACGGCGCTGCCATCCTCACACCTGACACTCTCTGCACTAAACACTTGCTGAGACCTGTGGCTATTCATCAACTTGTCAGCAGCAGCAGACATCCATCATCCACTTCCACTCTGCGTGTCTGTCTTTCTCCCTCTCTTTTACACATAAACACACACACACAGGCCATGAGGGTATTAAGGAGGTCCCTTCAGGCAGACACGTTGCCCAGGCTCTGGGGAGATTTTGTTGGTATGTATGAAGGATGAGACCACTAACCATCCCTGTATTGTTTTTATTTCCTCTAGGCATGGTTGTGTTTTCTTCCATATTCCAACATAAAATGTATGAAAACAGGAAGAAAAAATGCTGACACCAGCGGATGGCCTATTTCAGGTCTGAGTGGAGCACTAAAGCTTGGCAGGCTCTGGGTACGCATTATTCATTTTTCATGTTATTTTAATTTTAACATAAAAAAAATCTCAGCCTCAGATGCTCAGGAGAAGGGCTAATTTGTTGCTGGCTTTCAGCAGGAAAGTAGCAACTGGAGCAAGTAGAGAAGAGAGAATAAAAAGATAACCAAAGAGTAATGGAATTTAAATTATGAACCATAGTATCTATCATAAAGTTAATGAACTCATGAATATTTACGAGCTCGGTTAAAGATAAATATACTGTGGTAATACACTGTTTACTTTCTTGCACCTATATGGATTTTACTTATTAAATAGTATTTTATGATGTATTATCACCAGTATATTCTCTCTTTTACCATCTGCGCTGTTATCGTATTTTTCATGCTATGTGTCGTTTTATACTTTCCTAATCAGTGAAAGTGTCAAGGTCTTGCTTATGTAGTTGCATTTTTCCCGGTTCAAGAAAGTTCTATTTCTATTATTTTAAATTCAAGGAAATTCTATGCAATTTATTCAGGGGTACATAGTCAAATTTGGTTATGTTTAATTCCCGCAGTGCATCTTAGTTTTATTTTTTTTTTCTGTGGTGCTGATGAGGCTGTCTCTACCCAAAATGCACTGCGAAACAGCCACGTAAACGTAAGGAATCATCACCGCAGCTGCGAGCTGCTAGCCGCCGCTGCTCTCTGCTCAGTCTCACAGCTGCACTTCACAGATGTCCACATGATGCTACACTCGTTTAGGTAAGTATTAAATACCAAGCTGACAACCTAATTTTGTAAGATATATGTGCTTTCCTCAGGTTTGCCCTGAGTTGTGGATACACAGAGTGGCTAGCTGTTAGCCTACTAGCATGCTAATGTTAGCTAGAAGGAAATGCCAGTGAGCACGCTAATGTAGTTAGCGGCTAACGGTGGTTCGCTAGCTAGCCTGATCTGCTCTTGTCAGTTGGCTCGTTTTCTTTACAATTAATTTGGATGCTTACTTTTAAGAAAAACAGTACAGCACAATAAACTTGTAGTGAGCTAAAGCGCTATGTTTCCCACTCGTTTTAATGTCAGCGGATGTAAACAAACCTGCCCCTTAGCTAGCTAAGATTAGCTAAATTAGCTAGAATAAACGCCTTTTTTTCTGTCAGACAATTGTCGCAATGTCTTGCTGTTCATTTAGTTAGTTAACCAATGTGATAACGGTAACCTCAGCTGTGTGTGCTTTGAAGCTTTGAAATCACGCTTGTGTGCTTAAGTGTAAACTCGCTGTGATTGAATAGCTCCAAGCTCTTCCTCTCAACGCTTCCCTCAGCCTGGAGCTGTCCATGGTCCTAACACAACCGACCACAAAACAACCGACCGCATCTTATCATAATGTTGAACTGCCGAGTTTCATAACATATATCCTGTGTCACGAAGATTGAAATTTACTGCGTCTAGCCATCCTTGCTCTCAGTTAGGCTATTGTTATTGTGGTTATTGATCCCAAGAGGGGATCAATGGAGGCTCTGCAGGTGCTGCATCAGCACAAAAACAGAAATGAGTATAGATAAATAGAGAAGCACAAATAAGAATAAGAATGAGTAGCACACTAGTATAGACTAAGAAAATAAGTAAAAAATATTAACTGTACAAGAGTAGGTACAAAAATTAAATATATCTATTAAAGAAGCTCTTCCTCTATTCATACTGTGGAGCTGTCCGTGGTCCCACAACCGACCACACAACAATTGGCCCTAAATATTATTTTGAACAGCAGAGGTTCATAACATATTACCTGTGTCACCAAAATTGAAATTTAGTGTGTCTGTCTACCCCAGCTCTTTTTAGTCTTTTGTCAATAATGATAGATACAGGAAAAGCCTTTATTGAGCCCCTCTTGGGATCAATAAAGGTGCTTAAGGTGCTGCATCAGCACAAAGACAGATCTGAGTACAAATAAATAGAGAAGTAAAGAATAAAGGGAAGAATAAATAAAACAAGAGGTATATACAGCTACTACAGACAAAGAAATAAGAATAAGAATAGTTTCGTAGGGGTCTTGAAGAAATGTCAATAAGGCAAGAAATGTATGTGACAGTGAGAATAAAGCAGTGAGAAAGGATAAAAGGTGCTGTAGATGGTGTAGCATCACAAAGACAGTAATTAGTACAGATAGATAGAGAAATGGATAATAAATCAAACAAGAGGGATATACAACTTGTATAGACTAAATATGGCAGCAACAATGTAGACTATACAAGAGCAATTACTGTAATTTGTATCCTAACTAGCAATATGTATTAATTTAAATAGTTGTTGCTGAATGTTTTGCAGTTATCAAATTTATAAATATATAAAAAAAACATATTTCATTTTGAAAAGTTAATACTTTTCACTTTCTTGCAACCACATTTTGATTCTGAAACCCACCTTTTAGGATATTTTGACTGCATTATAAATAAGGATTATTTTAACTTCTTAGAAACTTTTTTATGGAGAAGTCTTAAATATTTATTGCAGATATAAAAAACTTTAAAAAAAAATTATATTACCCCTCAATGTAATAATATAGTGTAACATAATATAGCAAATTACAGCAATATAACATAGAATACCAGATGTTATATGGTACAGTAAAATAGCAAAGTAAAAGGCCTTAAATTAAAAACTCATATTTACTGACTGTCAGTAGATTAACATTTTATAACAGTGTTTTTACATTATTGACTAATGTAACAAAGCAGTGAGTTTATGAACTAGCCGACTTTAAGAGAGAAGTTACACACTGATCTGCCGATATGAAAATACCTCTTGAGGAAACAGCACCTAACATATACTCCTCCACTCCTTTTGAAGTGTTCTCCTTTGTTCTGGGAGAACTCCCTCGCCTCTCCCTTGTTCTGTGGGTGTGTTGCATGCAGGTGTCTAATAGTTTATTGCTTTTAAAGCTTTCTTAACTTACAAAACGCCCTGCGAGTCCCTTTGGTGCTGTTTTTAAGTACCTTGAAAGCATATAAATGGTGTTTTTTGTCTTGGCATAACAACAGTTTGGGTTTAAGAAATGGTGCCTGGTTGTGGACGCTGTGACTCACACTGACTGAACATCACTCAGCTCACAGCAGAGTGAACTGAGCGACTGGTTTCATAAGGATCTTGAGGAAATGTCAATTAGCAAGGAAATTGAAATTGATGATTGCAAAACAGACGAAGCAGACAGAAATGCATTAATAGCACAGTGGCAGATAGTGGAGTGAGAAAGAGCCGCTAAAGGAGCCTTTTTCAGATCTTTGGAAGAAAAAATATAAATATCTGCTGGGGTTCTAAAGTGTCTGCACGCCTATTGATGCACATTTATTGCTGCAATTCTAAAATAAGCTGTTGCATATCTCATATTGTTAGTAAGATGATTAACTGTATGAATGCTCAAGCATTTTCCAGAAAGCAATAAAGTTAAGATAACTTATTTCAGCTTGACAACTTTTTAATTATCCATACAGCAAAATAAACTGTACACGCATTTAATTTCTTCAGTATCTGGAAAACTAGAGAGTATAAAAATATGAAAATTCAGACTTTAGAACTAACTTTGACTTGACCTGTGTAGGATGTGTTGTCGGAGGCTAAAAAAGGAAAATTAATGCTGTGAACAAAGAGTGAAACTAAACCAAAATCTCAATCTCTTACAGTTCGATTTATATTCAACTGGTCTGAATGTTCTTGGTTAAAAGATGACTTATCCGATTAAACAATTATCAAAACAGTTGCAGCTACATTCTGTTTTGTTTCAGCGATACTCTACCATCTTACCATCACTTTTATTTACACGTTTTCAAACAAAATGTATTGTTAATTGTAACAACACCATTTAATATTCAGCCTTTTTTTGCTGCACTCTCAACAAACTTTCTCCCCCTCTGTCATGTCTGTGTGCAGGGCTTCAGTGAGATTGCCAGAGCTGTAAGATGTCGATGGTGCTGTTTGCCTCTGTGGTTCGGGTCGGGGATGGCCTGCCGCTCTCTGCATCCACTGATTATGAGCAGGACAAAGAGCTTCAGGAAACCAAGAAGCACCTCAAGGGTCTCTCCAAGAAACTCAGCCAGTTCCCTGATCGCTGCACACTTAAGACTGGGCCATACAATGTCAAGTAGGTCATATGGCATTTTAAATTCCCAATGTGTGGAAATCCTTACATTAAACAGCTGTTATAAGTCATATATATGGTTATGAAAGCCTGTAAATGTGGATAAGTGAAAGTACTTGCTAGACGAAGGCACTATTTGTGTGACTATCAAATCATTCACTTAGCATATTTTCAACAAAATACAGCTTAGAGATTTAACTTTAGAGATTTGACACCCATGGGTGATTAAACAGTCTACTGCTGACAGTTTTTTCGGCTCTCTTCTTGACCCTCTAACACAACTTTGATGGAAAAATGCTTTTTAATTTGAGTGATTTGACAGCTAAGCCCTCATTTGAGGCGTCAAACTGTTCTAAAAGCCTGGCTGGTGCTCAGGGAAATGCTTTGAAACTCTCTCAAGCACTGTTTGTTAAGAGCTAATTAGTCTTATTAAGACAGAGAACATGAACTCAAAAGAAACTCAGAATCATCAACGAGCCAGCTTTACCCTTTACGAACCAGAATCTGCTTTTGATAAGAGTCTTTTTCATCAGTGAGAGCATGAAGCAATCGAAAAAGAGAAGACAGCGAAGGTCAGAATGAGGCAGGTGGTTGTTTATAGTCGCAGGTTAATCTGTTCTGTGATATTCACGGCTGTTAAGAAGCTGTTATTGTGTCTGTTACATGTCTTGAAAGCAGGAAACATGTTTGGTATCAATCTGTGTGAAAATGAGTCATCGGTGAACTGAATTTAGACATTTTTAGAACACAATCTCACTTGTTTTATCACTTCAAGCCCTGTGTTTTGGTACTGCTAAGTACTCACTCCTCTGGCTGGTAGGGGCCGCAAGTGATCAACAACAACAAAGACATTTTGGGCTAAAAACAAGCCTTACTTCATCTGTTGCAGACCACATTTTGGCCTGTGCAGCTCATGTGCATTGTAGGATATCTTGCTTTTTATTTTGGTGCCCTTAAAGTTTACATGCAGGATCAGATCAGGACCATTCATTTCCATCATCAGCCGAACTGAAATAACCACTAGCGCTGCTTTGCACCTGTTGTGAAAGTCCCAGATAAACACAAACATGATCATATCTGGATTAATAATATCGTTCGGAGCTAGAAACTGCTTTCTGTAGGAACTGCATCTGGATGATTGCCAGTATGCTGAACTCAAAATAAACCTGAAATAAACCGATTTTGCTGTGATTTAATAGCAATAAGTGGATCAAAAGGATAACAGAAGAGCTACAACATGATGCCAATGTGTACAAACTTGCGGACAGATCTGTCCGCAAGGCAAAAAGTAAACAACTTCTAAAATGCTTTTTTTCCGAGCGTAGCACGGATCGATCAGAGCTATACTTTGCAGGAGATTCTCAACCGAATGCACATTTCTCTTTCATAGCTCTGCATGGCCAGGCACCTTTCTGCATCAGTGATCTACCACTGCCCGAGATCACAAGTCGGTGTCTGAGGTCCTCTGATCAGGCCCCGCTGGTGGTTTCTCCCTCCAGGCTTAATACTAAAGGAGACTGTGCCTTTTGAAGTTGTGGCTTCTAAATTTTTAAATCCCTTCCCTTTGGACCCTTTGAATCTTCAGTCTTTTATTGTGCGGCGGGTTGTGATGTCTGCTCTTTAAGGACACTATATGAATGAACTCTACTTACCCACTGTAGGCGTAATAGTCAGGACACTCAAATCAACTTGACTGTATACTGATTGTGTTTTTCTCCACTTTGAGCTACAACTAGATTTCCCAGACACTGCAGCTGCACATTGACATGCTGGTAGCACATTCACCCTCATTCTTTAGATATCTTGGGTGCTTATGTTTCTCTTTTGTCTAGCCACATGCTAATCATCTGAACTGTTTGTTGACATTTATGTTCCACATCAATTTATATGTTGTTGCGATAACCAACGTTTCCCCCGATTGTGCTCTGAGCTGTTCAGATAATATAGACGTCTTTGTATCTGGGGAATTTAATTTGCGCTCGGCGTATCTATTAACACTGCAGGGCCAAAAGATAGAGTGCCTGCTGAGGTGCATATGAATGTGAATGTGGAATTGTGTTTAATTAGCTGTGAATGTGTGAATTTCAGGCACAAATGTGCTGAAATAGTGTTTGTTCTGTGTTTAGAGCATCAAGCAGCAGAATCAGAAATGCCATAGTGGTGTTTTTTTTTCTTAAATAATCTGCAGTGTATTTAGCTTGGTGTCCTAATTAGAGTTTCCCAGAGTTTCTGTCAGGGGAAAGGAGCACAGTGCATGAAAAGCAATAATGTTTGTGCTTGTGTGTGTGTGTGTTTCAGCTTTACGAGCGCTCTGGGTGTCGGATACCTGATGGTGTGCACAGCAAACTACCCCAATGTGCTGGCCTTCTGCTTCCTGGACGAGCTCCAGAAAGAGTTTATCGTCACATATGACACCAAACGGATCCGCAGCGCCGTGCGACCGTACTCCTTCATTGAGTTTGGTGAGTTCATTGTGTTTTACAGCAGGTTTGAGCTAAATATCACGTGGGAAACCTCAAGATGTCGGCCGCTCATAAATAACACAGATCCATCGCAAAATAATATTAAGAAAATGAGCCTCTTAAAAAAGCCAGGTTAGGTGTTTTTTGTTACAAGATTACTCCTTGTAAACATCCCAAGCAAACATTACAGTGTTTAAGTAGGACTGCATGATTATTGCCATTTTTCACTCTTTCTTTTTCCATAATTTTATGACTTTTCTAGTGCATAAAATGTCAGAAAGTCTAGAAAATGTCCTTCATAAGACCTCAAAATCCCAGTGAACTTGTTTAAAATGCCTCTCTTGTCCAACTTCTGATCTAAAACCCAAAGATATTCAATTTTAAATGATGTAAAAACAGAGAAAAACACCAAAGCTCACATTTAAAAAGCTAAAACTAGAGAGTGTCTGTCGGATAAACATTATAAATGAATAATCAGAACTGATGAATCAATCATAAAAAAAAATGGTGTTATATTCTGTTGATGGTGTTATTGCTGAATGTTTTCATACTAATTTTAACAAGTACAGTTTTTAATAATCCATCTTCTTGCATGTATTAAACTAACTGGAGCTAGGCTCAACAAAAGGGAAATGCTGAAAATGCAAACACATACGTGACATAGAACGAACATAAAAAACAGTAATGTTAAGTTACACGGTTATTCCTTGTATATCTCCCAATCAGACATGACAGTGTATTCCAGGTAGGGCTGTGTGATTATTGCCATTATTCATTCATTTTCCAATTTCTTTGTGATTGTTTCATGAATTTTCTAGTGCATGAAATGTCAGAAAGTCTAGAAAATGTCCTTCATAAGAACTCAAAAGCCCAGCGAACATGTTTTTAAATGCTTGTCTTGTCCAACTTACAAGCTAAAAGCCAAAGATATTCCATTTTAAATGAATTAAAAACAGAGAAAAACAAGCAAAGCTCACATTTAAGAAGCTTCAACTAGAGAATGCCTGGCAGATAAACATCATAAATGATTGAAATGATGAATCAACCATCAAAATGATTGTTATTTTCTGTTGGTGGTTTTATTACTGATTTTTTTTTCACACTAATCTTGTCTCAACCCTGACACAAAGTGTGGCTCAGACATACAAATGATCTGTGCCTCTCCCTTTGTTTTGTTGCCTGTGTTATTCATTCACCTTGTTGTTGTGCTGACGTTCCTCCATCAGACACCTTCATCCAGAAAACCAAACAGCGCTACAACAGCCCGCGCTCCCTGTCCACCAAGATCAACCTGGCTGACATGCAGACAGAGATCAAGCTGCGACCGCCCTACCAGCTCTCTCCTGAGGACCTGCGGGCTATCAACGGATTCTCAGTGCACACGCCCTCTAAATACAAAGGCATCGGTAGGACATGAGCAGCTGCCACACACACATACAAGCCTCATGCATACATGCATTGCATACATTATCTTCTTATAACATGACTCACTTTTAGCCCTGGTCTTTGTGACGCAGAATACTGTATCTGAACTGACAAGCTTGTTAAAATGGTTATATGCTCAGTACAAAATTAATCCCAAAATGTGCTTTTTTCTACTATTTTCCTGTTTTTGTACTGTGGTGCATTAGCGCAAACCTTCACTTACAGTATTACATAAAAGAAGTTTATCTTTCTGGAGACAGTTATCTTGCTAAATAATGTCAAGTAGGGCTGCACAATTAATCGAAATTTTATCTGGTGCAATATCCAAATCAGCAGGAGCTGGCATTTCAGCACAATGCCACAGAGCCTGCTGAGGGAGTTTTGCATAAGACAGCTTTTAAAAAGGGAAAAGTTTCTCACTGAACTGACTTCTCACTTCTACTAGTGAGGCCAAAAGTATGTGGACACATGAGCTTTAAATAATATGATTGCTGAGCATGTCATTTATTTTACGGCTGCACACTTGATTTAAATTTTATCGCAATCTGGACTTTGTTCAACATCCAAATAGCAGGAGACAAAGTATTTGAATTAAGCATTGATGCGGTGCAGAGATTTCTCTGTCTTTAAATAGTATTCTACAGTCTAAACACATATTGTTATATCATTACAATGTGTTTTTCCAATGAATATGAGAATAATGATGCAAAAAAGTTAATTATCAGTTAAAATAATCTGGAATCATTTTCCAAATCCTGCAACCTTAATATAAACGGCTCATCATTTTCCCTTAAAACTAAATATATATTTTTGAATATTAAATAAATAAAAAACAATTAATGCACCATTTAATTAAATTGTTTTGCAACACAAAAACTTTTGCAGAATGTATTGTTTTAATTATTACTTTTAATGGAATATTTACTCTTATTTATGCAAAGCTTTTCCTGTGCAGCAACATAACATCTGGGTGAATATTAGTTATGAACCAATTTTCTTCTTTAGTAAACTCACAGTGTTTTTCAATAAAAACTAAAAGTTAAATGATGTTTTAAGGAAAGTGCGTGCTGGTCAGATGCCCCTCTGCTCAGTCAGACAGCTCCAGTGTTGCTCTGTGGCTCAGCCTTCCTGCCCCTCAGCTCCTCCACACAACAACCCCCTTGTACGCACTGTCACACCTCAGCTGCCCCCAGCTAAGCGATGCCACCTCGGGTCACTCGGAGCTGCTGTGTTCCCCCTGACAGCCTCTTCAGGCCAGCTCTCCACGCTTTGTTCACTTTCTGTTGGTTGCCCTTGCCAGTCTCAGTTTTCAGAGAACATAAATCATTTTGTCCTGAGGGTTGAAGTATGCTAATCTGATAGTAGTGACGCATCACTCTTTTCCCCATACCAGAATATTTTGGGGATTTAAAAGCAACGTGCACTCGGCTTCTCATTGCTATTCAAGGCTTCGTCCTGCATATTATAGTCTTTTTAAAAAAATCACTTTTCAGAAAACGTATATGTTTTGGAAAGCAGATTTTTTTTTATTCTTGTAGCTCATTTATCAAGGCAAATTTTGCTGAGCCTGTTCTAGCCTGTCCTTTCTCTCTTCCAGCTCCCACACAGATGCTGGAGCCAGTGACTCTCCCAGGCATCGTGTCCTGTGTGCTCAGTATCCTCTGTGGAGGCCTGAACCTGCTGCGAGGGGTCCACGCTATAGAGAGCATACTGCAGGTGAGGACGGAGATCACATCCAAACACATTCTCTGGGAGGGAAATGCTCGTTTTGTACAACCTTGGTTCTATTTTCATACTTTTGGATGTTAATCGTATTATCATTCTTCTGAGATCTGGGAATTTATCACATGATCAGACAAGCTTTCCAATTGGAAAACTGTACTTAAAGACAGTACATCTTACGTTACAAACTTCAGTTTTTGTAAACACAGACAGTTAGAATACTGTCTTAGGGGAGATTTATTCCTCCACGACATCACAAGAAACATGAATGCAAGAGAGAGAGAGAGAAGTACTTTTGTTGAGTTTGTTGTGTTGGAGGACAGAAATAGTAGCCGAGTCTTATCGCAAAGATTTTCAATGTCGTGGCTGAACATTTAGCTGATTTCGACAATGTGCATGAATCAAGTCATTTCAAAGGGAGACTTCTCCTTGAGGGATACCTGATGAGACAATAACTCAGGTGAATAAAGATGTTTTGTTTCTCTGTAGGTTCCTTTCAGTCATGTCATCAGAGACTGTTAACCTACTAATAATCTGAGCCTGTCAGAGATCAAACCGAGCACTTTTAGAGGACGTTCATTGACTGCATTCACTTACACTGCAGCCTGTTTGGCGGCTGCTGGTTGCAGCACTCTCACTCAATACTTGCCCATTTAAAAGACAGAAACATGGGGTAATAGGATCCAGGTTGTTATTGTTTAAATTATTCCCTGGATCACTGATGTTGCGTGCACAAACACTTTTCTTCAGCTGTTAAACATTGTCACTGAAATTATGTTTGCACCTTCTTTGTTGACTTTATTGTCGCAGCATTATCATACAATGTCATAGTTAACATAAAGGATATAACTACAATAAGATCCAAATAGTTTTTCATTATCCTGATTCTCAGTCGGACGTATGCTGCTGATTCAGTTCCTTCATGTCACATGAAATTCTGTTAAACTAGATGGGACTAAATAAAAAAATGAAATGAGTTTCCTTGTCATATTGCTGTTATGATGCCTTGTCCAGACATGGATGACTAGTGCTAAAAAAAACATCCTTTTCCTTCCTGCCTGCAGAACGACGATGAAGACTTTAATTATGTGATTGCCTTCTTCCTCGGCACAGCAGCCTGTCTGTATCAGGTAAGTGATAGTCTGCGGTAAGAGCAGCCCATCACCGGCTGACTGGCTGACTAACAGCCCTGCACTTTACAGCTCAGCAGCTTGTCAGCTAGACTAACATTAGCAAAAGCTCAATGCCTTTCACCCCACTACTTTCTCTAAAACATTTTCATCAGCTCCTTTTGTGCTGCTCCTTATACTAAATGGAGCCCCACAAATTGGTAGACTGATGGGGGGAACAAAGTTATCAGACGGGATTTCTTACTTATGGGGCAGACTTATTGTCCCGTGAAGGACATTAATGATGAAAACATGTCACTGGTCAGTGTCAGTCTGCCGTGCAGCACTCAGATTCTCCTCCTCTGTTCTCCTTTCAGTGCTACCTGTTTGCCTACTTCTCGGTCTGGAGGAACAGTAAGTCCTTCCTGGCGTTTGCACTCATCTGTCTGTCCAACATGTATTTGTATGAACTGAGGAACATGTGGCAGATCCTCTTCCATGTGGCGGTCGGGGCCTTCATGACCCTGCAGATCAAACTGAGGCAGCCGCTGGGCAAAGCACCAGACTACAATGTCTGACAAAGACCTTGGACACAAAGAACAAATGGGCCTTCAGTCTCTCACGTGTCCTGGAAATACAGCGGAGACAAAAAAAAATCAGTCCTCACACTTCAGGAAGAAAACCAAAAACATCTTGCTTCTCTCCTCCCCAGCACCGGTGGACAGATCTCAGTGTGGACTCAGAGGAAACTGCCTGAATCTTTTAGGATTTTATTGCATTGATTTGATTGATCTGCACTGTCTGATGAAGATAACTGCTTTTACTTCCTTTTAGTGCAGCCATAGTTTGGGTCAGAGTCCTGCATGTGTCCAGTTTTGCCAAACCTGTACTCCTCTTGCACCTGCAAAGATTAGTATTGAAACTGATCTGTTATTTATAACATGCAATCGACTTACAGCGACATACCCTGAACACTCACGATTCAGTTTTCACCAGGAATGCATCGTACAAATCTGAAACCTTCCAGTTTCAGACTTCCAGGTGTTTTGATGCACATCAGACGCAGTTTATGTTTCCCTTAAATGGACAGTTTACCCCAAAAATGATAGCATCTTGTTTCTCTTACCTGTGGTGCTGCACTAGACAGAAAATAGTTCCTACTGTTCCTAAAATGGTCTTGAGTAACCAGGACAGGATTTCTGGAAGGAAACATCACAGTTGAGATTTTCAAATGTATGTTTTTTTTGTGCCATCTAGTTCCCTTATGTCCAAGAGAAGACAGCCAACATTTCCAACTCTGCAACTCAACCAAAACATCCTTGGTTAATAGGTTAAACTTAAGGTAAAAGAAAAAATATGCATCTTTGAATTGGGGTTTAACTGTCCCTTTAAGAATTTGATGGGACATTTGATGACAGCTTTCTGTAGTGGAGCTACAGACACACTTCTGGTTGCACATGTGCATTGTTAAGATTATATACTAACACATACTCATCTCTATTTTATGTCAAAAGTAACTGTAAAGTGTTAGGACTGACATGATTACTTTAAACTTTAAAAGGTTGCAAGACTGGACATTCATTTCAATTTCTTGTACAGTTTTCCTCTCTTCCATTTGCATCACCAACATCGAAGTAATCCTGCTTTTTTATTGTCTGTTACATGCACTTTACCTGACCCGGTGCAGGACTCTGGTTTCGGTCTTGGTTTATAACTATGCAATGCTGCCTTGTGTGTGTGGCCCTCATTGCAGGCTTTGTTTTGTTATGTATTCAGGAGCCAGTGACCACATCTTATTTTGCATTTTGTAGACAGTTAATTTAGCTATTTATTTACTGACGACGGCGTGGTCATGTGGACATTTATAAAGATTTTATCGGTTTAATTAGTTTTTTTTTATGATTGCTCCATTTTTGTATGCAAACGTTCATCTAGTTGTCACCAAGTAATTCCTGCTCCTGTAGACACAAACAGTCTGTCAGCATTCATATCCTCCTTCCTCGCCCACACGGCCTCAAGCATATGCCAGTGTCAAGTGACTATGTTAATAAACAGGTCTGTGTTGGCAGCAGTGAAGATCCGAAGCTTTGCTGTTGAAGCCAGAGGCGGCTCGTATCATCTGAGCAGCCTGTGGCTCCTTTCACCCTGCCCCTCGGTTCTGTCTGCCACTTACAAAGACGAGAACATTTAGCATAATTCCAGTCAGGAGATGCCACATCCATCGTTATTAGGCCGGGGGAGATTTGCTCTGGGAATCATGGGAAGATTTCCTGGCTTCCTGCATCATCCAAGCAAATAATAGCAAACAACTGTACAAGGGTAGAGTTGAGTCATGCCTTTATTGTCCATTGTTCACGAGTAGCTCAGCAGTTGTGCCAGGATTGTCTCGTTCTCTCTGGAAGAAGTTAAAAGTGAGTATATGAGTGAAGCTGCGCAGCTCCTCTCCATGTCCATCTGGCATCTGCACTACAGATCTGTCGGGGGAGCGCTGCAGCACTAAAGCTTCGTATGATTCATCATCAGGCTCCTCTGAATGTTCCAGCAGCGGGTACCACACCTACATGACCTAATCGCTCTTTTTCACAATATGGCTCCATTGGATCTGAATCGAGCTCCTCTGGCTCCGATTGTTTGTGTTCACATTCTCCTTTTTTACAGCAAATGTGTAGTGGCTGTGTTGTGTAAAACAGAAACCATGAAAGTCCAGGTTTTTATGATGGTTTATGGAAAATGATTGTGATCACTTCCAGGTCTTGAAAACTTGGGAATGAACTCCTGAAAATGTAGTTATTGTTGTGCACATTTTTTCACTATTTAATTAGTTTCCCGAGTGTAATATCACACCTTTTAAAGTCCCCCCGTCATGATTAGGATGCAGAAATATTATGAATAATCATCTCTGATGTGCAATTCTAAATGTGTTGGATTTACACTGGATTTAAAACATATCTGAGACCAGAAGTGCTTGAAGTTTGCACGTTTTCTGCTGCACATGCAGACACATTGATTCATCATCATGTGTGTGCTCCTGTATGAGGGCTGATTGTGTCTGAGCTCAACTATGGAACATTGAACATTAAAGAAATGTATATACTCTCCTTAAAATTGAATGTGGTCTTTGTATCTTAGCGCTGCTGGATCGATGAGATCTGATGCATGTTGCAGTGGTTGTGAAAAAAAAGAATTATGAAAGATGATTAGGCCTTTATAATTTAAAGAAAACATTTACTTAAGCTTGGAGCACATGTGGTAAACGAGCAGTGGAGTTTAAGCTGCTAAATGAAGTAAAGCTGCTGAATTCAGTTTAATTCCTCCTCCCATTTTTTCCCTCTTTGGAGCAACAACATGCAACAGATTGCCTCATGATTCACAAGCAGCTGAAATGCTTTCAGGAAGCACTTTCTTTTTTTTAATGTATTTCACAAGTAATGACACAAGAGGTGTTAAGAATATGATTGTAATTGATGTTATTTGTGGGGGCATCATTATAAGGAACAGCAATTTCCTCCAGATGTAGATTAATGGAGCAGGAATATGTTTTATTCCTGAGCAGGAAGCATGTGGCTTCCGACGACAAATAGGAGCTGCAGGTGTAAATTTGCAGCTACTTGAAGCACAATTTGAAGTCATTGTGCTACAAGTGAATGTGAGTGGTGCTAATGTTTGTGTGGCAAAGCTCACCCAGTCAGGGGCTCTCTGAAAAAGGTCAAAATCATTAAGTCTGACAGTTTTGTTTGCTCCTTGTTGCTGAAGTTCCCCAGAGATAAAGCTGCTATTATGGCGACAGTACAGTGGCCTTTTTAATGCCATTACTGACCATCCTTAAGAGTTATCTAAAGATTCATATTGAGAGGAATTAATTTAATTTACAGTGCTTCAATGCACATCACAAGTTATTGAATTAACTATTAACCAGGACCCTTATTCTTAATGTAATCCCCAGTGATTTGACTTCTGTATAAACAGAGATATTAAAGCTGTAATGGATGAAGGAACACTCAGGGTGCTAATCAGCTGATTAACATTTTTGCTTCCCTCTCCTCCATCATATATAAACAGTAATCGTGATGAGAAGAAGACAAAGGACCTTGTGTGGAAACAGGGTCGTGTAGTGCTGCTGCCACCTGTTGGTGAGTGACGGGAATGTGGGAAAGAATCCCAGATTTCACCATGCAGAGCGAGTGGTAAACACTGTTACATCATTTCTAACTGTCTGACAGCTTCTTACTTTCACTGTTTGAAAAATATGTGGCTGCCTGAGCTTTACACCCACATATTACTGTTAGGGTCATTTAAAAAAAGCGTTTCCTTTATAGCTGCACATGTAATTGAAATGTCATCACACAATAGACTTTAAATTTAGTTTACCTGAAGTTTGTGAGGTCAGCTGACTTTGTGAAACCTCACTGTTGAAAACAATTTTTATTATACAAACCAAATATTTCTGCAGCTACAAAAACCTTTTCCACAAATTCAAAAATATCATTTCAGCTACAAAACTCTTATGTATTCACAGCTCAAAATATGAATTATCCTTATTTGATCCCACTTTATTTCTTTGCATTTTATCAGCATAAACAGACTCTGGAGCGGCTATTATACGATCAACTCATGGTAGGACCAACTTTTGTATGTTACACTGATGGAAACCGGTGGTGGGATGTATTGTATATGTATATATATTCAAGTATTGTACTGAAGTATAGAGGCACTTTACGTGAGTATTTTGTACCCCACATCAAGTAGCGCCCTTTAATGCTGTCCCTTTAATGATCCCTCTCCCATACGTCACTTCCGGCTGCTGTTCAAATGTGCTTCTGCTGTCGCGTGGCCAAGTTGGCGTTTTCTGACAGAAAACTTGAAACTATTGAAAGAACACTTAACAATAATCAAGCGGATTCCTTCACGGCACAATCGTTTTTGCACTCTACTCACTGGTGAGTCTATCTGTTTTGTTGTTTTCCTGCATCTTGCACGTGTACGCTGCTGCGAGTGTCCATTTAGCTCCGCCGCTAAGTTAATGCTAATGTAGCATTGAATCAAACATATACAGCGCGGCTATCTCCGCCTCTACCCATTTAATGTCCACTCCATTTAAGTTCTTGTGTAAGCCGAACCCTCCGGGGGCGGCGTTAGGATTTAACCAAGGACTCGTTTTGGTAATATTGGCTGTTACTGGCCTGTTTTTGAACCTTTTGAACTAAATGCCCAAACGGCTATGTGTCTTTTGAATTGGCTTCAGCCCCATTGAGGACATGAACCCTGTTGCGCAACATGTCATTTAACTGTTGATACTTTTATATTTTTTGGTACCATACTTGAAATGATTTAGATTTAAGTGCACTTTATGTTTGAACATTGAATTGAATCTCTGAAGCTTAACTTTGACACTTTGATATACTAATACTGAATGTGTTTATCATTTCGATGACCTATTGTGAAACTTGCTGTTATTTATTGCACGTATTTCTGTTTACTATTTTTGATGCTAAACATAATTTATTTATTTGTTTTATAATTTCTGTTGTCCTGAGTTGTTATTCGTACCCTTGGCTCCATGGCCGGATATTGTACTGTACTTTTTACTCCACTACATGTAGCTGGCAACTTAAGTTACTTTTCAGATCAAGATTTAAGATAAAAAAATATTATTTTAAAACGATTACCAAAGTTTATAAATTAAACCTCAGTAAACAGAGTATATTAAGTTGATAAAACTAGCCCTGCCACTTAAAACAATCTGAGTGGGTTCATTCTGCATATTGACTACTTTTACTTTTGATACTTTAAAGTACATTATGTTACTTTTATACTTTTACTTCAGTAAGTAAGTTTTGAATGCAGGACTTTTTCTTGTAGTGGAGTAATTTCAGTGTGGTATCAGTACTTTTACTGAAGTAAGGGATCTGAATACTTCTTCAAATTGTGAGGTTTGTCTATAGACCTGGCTTTGTGCTTGGAGACTGACTTGTTGAAACTAAACTAAGAATGAGTTTATGTTTAAAAAGGAGCATTATATATTTTTTCTTTGCAACTTACATTCAATTGAATACAGTATAAATCAGTTTTAAGGGATAGAGGACTAGCCTTCATGCAGAAGTTTTGAGTATGCTGAGACAACAGCTTGCACAAATCAAACAGGCAATTATCTAAACCCATTACTGAGCTGACGTGCAGAAAAGAATCCAGATGAAATTACCTGTGAAACATTTCAGCAGTTTATTTGACTGTA
>CAFUXE010000347.1:3412-70542 GCA_903364295.1 Serranus cabrilla
TCATACTGAACATTTGGCCACATAACATGCAGGATGCTTTCAATGTTAGAAATGTTTTCAGAGTCACATGTATCAGCCTACTTATAGATGAACATTTTTTATGTTATTCTGACTCCAAAAACTCCCATTTGTGTGGACGGACACATGAACTCATCTGTGCTAAATTGGAAAATGCAAGTAAAATGTAGTTTTTACTGTATGATAGTGTTGTAAAGCTCGTTAGAGCAGTTTTTAGTCACGATGGGGTGGATTTTTTCAGTTAACCACACACAGCGTTTAAACTTTAGACTGAGTTGTTGACTGATTAGAAATTAATCAATCAGCCGTTATGGGAAATATAAAACGTGATTCTACATTTCCACTTGTATTCTATTCGACACTGAGCTGGTCAGCCTCCTCGTGCTGCACTCTGACCCTCTCAGATGAATATAAAAGGTATCTGGGGACAGTGATAAACAGCGACAGATTTCAGTGTTGGATGACTAACGGTTCAAACAGCTCCCATTGTCTGGCCTCATTTTGTCAAGGGTCTGTGGGGCGACATGTGGGTGCCAACTTGAGCTCCGTCCAACTGCCTATCACGCTTCAGAAATAGCCATGATCACATGTCCTGGACCCACAAGTGGACTATAAATAGAGGTCAAGCTTCCATTGCACCCTTTCTTAACATACAGTACTGAGAAGTGGAGCAGCTTGACTCTGAGTTTGTAGTCAATAAGTTCCAGTTGTACATTTAAATCCAGGCACCAGACGAGGAAAATAATGATTTTACAAAACCATGAAAAAAATGACAGAATCATAAGTGAAATAGCAAAAAGTAGAGGAGCTGGTCTTTTAAATGGCTGTAAATATTCAGCAGTTAAAATGGGAAAAAGTGGAAAACAAGGAGCTAAAACAAATATACAAATTGACTTAACTCATGTAAAACTGATCAGCCATTGATTTTTAACAGATGCATTTGTTTTATTGTTTAATTTAAATTAAGAAAAAGTACATCTGATTAAATTTGAGTTTTTTTCTGACCTTTAAATGATCAATGATATAAGGTTTACATACATACTGTTCAGACTCACACAGCCACAGTGCTGAGTACATTGTCTTTGTCGCCAACACTAGTTTATGTGTGAGGCTGTCTGTTGTGTCTCCACCTGCACACACTCTGTGTTAGAAGAACGGCCGTTCCACCTGTAAGTCCTCATCGATATAGTGGCAAAATAGCAAAAATAAACTTTCTAATGCTCAGTCCAATAAGCTGCTTCAGTCAAAGGTATGTACAGGTTGCAGCTATAAGTTCTATTTATGTCACTGCAAAAAATAATAATGTATATATTTGAACTCTAACTAGTCGATCCATTTTTTTAAATGAATATCTCTACGTCAGATATTTGATCATATCCTCTATAACTATATATATAGCTTGTATGATATCTTAAGAAATATGACATTCTATTTAACGTTTTGAAGCAGTTGCACAATCCCTGTTTTAAACACCTGATAAAAGCTGTGAGACCAAAGTCCTTGGTGTAGTTTGGGCGACAAAACTATCAAGGTGTTTGGGTTCACTAACTACTTAAGTATGTTATATGTTATATAGATGCTACAGAACAGGAAGTTGAATGTGATGTAGTTACGCACGGAAGTTAACTTACACGTTGACTTAAACCGTCTCATGTCTTGTACAGACACCTGACCTCCATCTTTCTTTATAATGCATCACCTGACTTCCTCCTTTACTCCCGTCATAATACCTGCAGACACTAGAGGTCACCGTCTCATAATAATATGTGTCATGATAAGTGTCAGGTTACATCAGTTATATAAGAATTATATTGCATTATTTTTTATAGGTATAGCTATGAACAGTGAATGTCAACAGCCTGAATACATCAATGCAATGAGAAAGTTAACTTGTCCTTTGCTTTGTAGGTAACATTTGAACACAGAGCCTGTATGTCAGCTTGTCATTGTCCTTCAAACATGACTGAGGTGGCGCAGGTTGGCGATATATTCGCCCACGACATGGATGATGAGAACGAACTCAACATGAGCGATGCGGAAAACAAGGAAGATGACGTGGCGGCTGATGAAGACGAAGCAGCGGAGGAGAAAAGTGAAGAGGCGACACGAGAAGAAGACAAAGAGTCTTGCCTCATGAACGAGAAAGAGAGTAATGACACTGACAAGACGCACACAAACGGGGTGGAAGAGGAAGAGACGGATGTAGCCGAAAAGAAAAATACAGGATCAGAAGCTGTTAATGGTGTGGAAAAGGACACAGAGGCGACGGAGGATGCAGAACAGGACACAAACCAAGACCAGTGTGCTTCTGAATTGGCACTTAAGAAAGAGGTGAGAGAGGAATTTCTGATTACAAGTGATCAGATACAGATTCTTGTCCACAACGATTGTTCCCTGAATACTTTTCTCTCCCTGTGAAACTGCAGAAACTCCTCAGATCCAGAAAGCCGGTGGCCAGGAGCTACGTGCCGAAGCTGAACAAAGACAAGGGCGATGTGTCAAACAAGTTTGAGGCCATGCAGAAGGCTCGGGAGGAGCGCAGCAGGAAGAGGAACAACGACGAGCAGCAGAAGAGGAAGGAGCAGTTCATCAAGGAGAGGGAGTGGAACCGCAGGAAGCAGCAGGTCAAAGACACGTAACCCACTAACCTCCAGCTGGGGCCTGCATGGCATGATGAGGCATGACGGGTGACGAGGCTGCCAGTTTGAGTGAGAATTCACTGTCGTCTATACACCACACAAGGTTTTTATCACATTAACCAAATAATAATAACATTTTATTCAACTTTGGTTTGTGCTTGACTTTAAAAGATCATTTTAACTGTAATGATGTGCACAAGAAGCACTAAAGGTTTCAACGTGTCCTGCAACTGATCCTCCATAACTCTGATCGCATGGTGTGCAGCCAAGTATAATTAAACTCACTGATTGTGATCGAAATCCTAAATTTTACACAAACCAAATATACAGATTTGCTGGAAAAATAAGTTGACTAATCAAACAGTCAAATAACAGAAAATTAAAGTGGAACTCCACCAATTTTACGCCTCTGTGGCATGCCCACACAATTTCACACTATGAGCATGATAAGGCTGAGGGGAACTCCTGACTGACAGTAGTTGAGGTGCATTGTGGGTAATGAAGTAAGTTGTAAATTGTGAAAGAAGAAGAATGTCATAATATTAGATCTTAACTACACAATTATCATCACCAAAATAGCTATAGAAATATAAATAATAATAATAACAATAATGCAATTGTTATGATTAATATTTTTAAAATATTGTTTGTGTGTTTTTTAAGTATAGGGAGGATGAGAAAGAGTCTGTAACTGTACAAGCGAGACAAAGCAAGAACTGAAAAAAACAGATCTAAGAGGCTGCATTTTGATTATTTACATGATATATATATTTATTTATATCAGTATACTGCATAGACTGGTGGAGATCTCTTTTACTTATCAACAGTTTGACTGAGAGTAATGCAGCGCTGGTATAAAATTATCCAGACTTGAGGATATCTGCATTGTTTATGTAACTTAATAATATGAGCCATATAAATAGTTTTATATAGGGGAATATGAGATAATGAATGGCAGGTTAAGACTGCTTCTTTAAGATGGACTGTGGTGAAATAAAGGCAGTGATACGGGGTTGTGTGAGTGGATTATCAGGCAGAACAACCTGCCTGTGTACAGTCGTGGCACAGCCAGTTCGTGGCTCTGGCAGCCGCGCTCATCTCCTATCTGTTCAACAACACCATGGGCCAATCACAGCCCCACCTGCGGGTCACATGACCTGGCTATTAGCAGGGATTAGGCCTGTTTTCTTGCTGGGACCAGCATGGCTCCTGAGTGGCAAAGGAGATGATCCCAGCTAAACCGTAACCTCACCAGCGCTCTCCATCTGATCCGCCACAGATAAAGGAACTGCTCGCTTCCAGTGATGAGGAAGAAGAGGTGAAGCCAGGAAAGGTAGAAAAGTCCTACGTCCCCAAAATCACAGGTAAGGGCTGCAAAGGTCAGGAGGGATGAGGGATCTGGGAGGAGGAGGAGGAGGCTGAAGGCTTGTGTTGTGCTCTGTGAAATCCTCAGGCAGTGTGAAGGGGAAGTTTGCGGAAATGGAAAAACAACGACAGGAGGTGGAAAGGAAGAGGATGGAAGGAGAGAGGAAGAAGAGGGAAGCCCAGGACAACATGGAGAAAGCCAAGATAAAGAAGGAATTGGCTCAGAAAGCAGCTGAGGTAAGTGAACTGGGCTGAGGGTCTCGCTGCTCACTGGGAGGTGGGACAACATGTCTGTCTCTGCCTTTCTGATGGGAACGACGTACATGTATCTGTAATGAATCAGGTAATCCTCAGCTGCCACTCGGATGAGTTATTTTAAGTGGCATTTGAGATCCAAACAGTTGGCAGAGGCTGGATATAGGTCTGATACCCCCAGGAGCGCTGCTGACGTGACCAGCATGTGAACTCCAGGTAAACGGGTGATTAATGTTGAGAGAACGACGACCAGTCGGGACAAAAACAGACAGAAGACCTTCACACAGTGTGATTCTTGGTAATACGTTACATAACTATTCTGGTGCCAGAGAGATAATTACAGGCAATTACCTGCTACCTCTTTGCTCCAAATCTGCTCTAATGCAGAGAACAGCCATTAATGATCGAGGCCTCAATACAGAAAATTATCCTTCTTTACTTCAAGTTTCAAGAGCAGGAAAAAACAATCTATATATTACAGAGGCAATTCTTTAAGTCCTGTCCTAATTCAGACCTCCCATCTTAACTTCACAAGCCTGAACAGCTTTCACTTTACTGGCTAGTTAGCATGCTCAATAATAGAATGATTATAATATGAATTATTTGTATATAACTACATATTATTGTTAAATATGCTACATTTACATTATTTACTCATTTTAAACTTATAGTATTATTCAATCTTATAATTTAAAGTATCATCATATGGTTTTAGTAGTCTTTTAATCATTGTATATTTTGGTGTTCATGTTAGCTTCTATGACTATGAAAAAAATAGATACTTTCTTTTTGGAGGTGTTTGGGGCCCAAAGCTGCTGAAAAAAAATTTAATTCCAGTGAATGCTGTCATTTACGACATTCCAAACAAATGATGTTTCTACTAAAGGATGATTCTTCTACATTACAGAAAGAGCTTTTATGTACATTTAATGTTTAATGTAAATCACACCGCCATCTTTTCGCTTTTCCCATTATGATTTCCTGTCAGAGTAACATCTCACGATTAAAAAGATGTTTGAATGTAAAGACTTGCTGGTCTAGAAACAACAGGAGCAGCACACTTCTGTGGCTGCCAGGTGTAGACAGCATATGACTGGCAACTGTTTCCCACACGTCCCTGTGATTAAATTAGCTGGAGACCTCCTTACTGTGACTGAATTAGACGCTGCTATCTTAGACCGACACTTGTACTCTGACCTACTGCGAATGGCGACGTTAGGCCCCCTTTACCCACCCACAGGCTCTGATTCCCAGCCTCTGTGTGTGTGTGTGTGTGTGTGTGAGATTGACCACTGAATCGTTTGTTTCACGCCGTCTACAAGACCTCAAGCTTGCATGTTTGAAAAAAGCATTCTGATACAGTATCTGAGTAAAAGTGTATAACGATGTTTAAGAAACTTGCAAGTATGCTGTAAGAAAGGCATTAAAATTCCTATTTACAGGTAACATGTAACATTCCCACATTAAAGTCAGTGAACTGTTCAAGCAGAGAAAGATCCATACTGAAATATGTTTTCTTCGACAGATCGCCAAAAATACACAGTTTGTCATAGATATATCGTCAAAATTTAAACTGTCTGACAGTCCTTGAATGGATCATAGGTTACAAGATTTCTGTTCGAGAAAGGAACCAAAACGAAGCTTAAAATTGAGATATTTCTTTATACGTGTCTCATTTAAAATGTTGCCCAAAATAAACAGTTTAGAATAACTAGATCCTGTTAAAAACCTGTTAAAAATGACAGAACTGCAGGCTGTTTACACAGAGCAGAGAGGAGAGGACAGGAGAGGAGAGGTTGCAAGAAGAGGATTGTGCTGATTCCATAGAGCTGCAGTTTTGTTTTTAGAATTTGTTGCTTAGTGATATTGTGATTACTTATATAATCTCACATCCCTTTTAGGAAGGAGACGACACAATCCTGGTACGGGTGGTTCCAGCAAAGTCATCTCGGCCTCCAGGCAAAATCAAGGTGAACTTTGAAGACATGGAGAAGAACCGAGAGGAGGAGATAAAGAAGAAGGCGGAGGACGAGAAGAAGAGGCGGTACGATGAAAACAAACGCTCCTTCAGGGACGCCAAGCGACGCTCGGTCGTTGAGCAGGTGAGAATGTCAAGAAATTATTCTTCACATTGAATAGCATCGTGTTTCAGAGATTAATAACTGGGGATTCTCCCTGTCATTTTTTATTGAGGACGATGAGGAGAAGCCTGCAGAGAGAGCTCAGGTGGTTCCTGGAAAGCTGAAGATGACATTTGAGGAGCTGGAGAAGGAGAGACAGGAGCAGCGCAGGAAGCAGGCGGAGGAGGAAGCCAAGCGCCGCCTGCTCGACGAGAAGAAAGCTTTCGAGGAGGCCAGGCTGGGGCAGGTAAACCACACTTTAAAAGTCATATTAATGAAAAGTTTCACATTTTATAAATACTGTTATATCTGCAATATCAACATCCTTGTAAATTACCACTAACAAGCTGCTATTTCAGAAAATTACAAAGTTAGAAATTAGACTGATTAGATTATTTTCTTACAATAACAGTCTTCATGTTCCAGTTACACCAAATGTAATGTAACCAAATACATTTACTGGTATTTTACTTGAGTATTTACATTAACTTAACTTCTACTCCACTGCAAATATTGTACTTTTACTACATTGTGTTTGCGTGATCTCAGGGAGAGGACGAGGAGGAGGACGCTCAGCCGGCTAACGAAGACAAAGAGGAATTCCGACCTGGAAAACTGAGGTTGAGCTTCGAAGAGCTGGAAAAGCAGAGGGTGGAAGAGGTTCGCAAGAAAGCCGAGGAAGAGTACAAGAGACGGATGGAGGAGGAGAGAAGAGCTTTCGCTGAAGCAAGGAAGAGCATGGTTAGTATGCTTCCCATGAATAAATCAAACATCAACACGAGTAGTTAGGTACATTAAACCGCTCTAACTCGCCGTGTTCGTACGCAGCTCGTGGACGAGGATGACGAGGTGCTGATGGCTCTGCTGAACCTGGAGGGCAGTAAGCCCGGGAAGATATGCGCCAGTTTTGAAGACCTGGAACGCCAGAGAAGAGAGGAGGAGCAGAAGAAGAAGGAGGAGGAGGCCAAGAGGAGGCTGGAGGAGGAGAAGAGGCTGTTTGCTGAGGCCCGCAAGAGCATGGTAAGATTACACCTCAGGACCAGAAACCACTCTCTGCATGTTTGTGTTTGAAGGTTGTCAGGATGCCAGAATTTTCATTTTTGATACAATAACATATAAAAAGGATACTGGATAAGACTTTTTGATTCCATGGCAAAAGGAAAAAAAGTCCTACGCAAATAAAATAAGATCTTTTTTCTTTTTTAACAACCTGTGCCAGTGCTGATACCAACAAAATTATTGTTTTTTTCCCTTTTTTCCAAATTAATTCAGTTTTTGCAGACGGTACAAAATAATCAAGTACAATGTGTGACTATAGAGGGAAAAAAACACACACATTTCTAATTATGTTATTAGTAATGTAATTTTTTTCTGACCTTGTTGACCTGCATATTCTTGCTGTGTCGTTATTATTGCCTTTAGTATTATTTCTTGTATGTTTTTCAATCTAGCTTTGGTATTCTTGATACTGTCAAACATATAATTAACAGAGATTAAACGCATGGTATTTATAAAGGTATTGAAGCATCTATACTTTGACAACCTTCATGTATTTTACTAATCCTTAACCAGGCATGGTTTTTACTGCTCAGGCTTATTCTGCTGCTTCTGAGGTGATGAGTTTTCCCTGAAAACGTGCATTATAACATAAAATAAAAGATACAAACAGCACATACATACACTTTATGTATGTTATGTGTGTCATGATTAACAAATATAACCAAAGCAACATTCGTCCTCATTAAGCGCTCTAACTTTCCCCACTCATTGTGATCTTTAATTGGATTCTAATTGGATGATGATTAATTTATTGTACATCTTTCTGATTGGCTCACATGGTACACATGCGCTGCAATTCCCTTGTCCAAATTATTTCTTTAAGAGCCCAGGCCTGGATCAGGAAAAGTCTGCATATGGAGATGAAACAGTAAGATATTTTACATTACAAATGACGGTTTTATATTATTTCATATTCTATCATAAATGTATTCCCTGTACGAAAGGCAAAAGGTTTTTTGATGTTTCGTTGTTCCGGAAGAGGGGTGTGTTGTTTTTCAATGCTGTGCGCAACAATAAGAATGGCTCCTGCTTAGCATCTGCTGGTTTTAATATTATTATATTTAATGTCGGGTAAGTAGCTGGACTTTTGTTTGTTGTTTTGCTTTATAAAAACCGGACGCAGTCAAACAGAAATCTCTTTCTTTGTGTGTACAGGTGCAAGATGAGGACGGAGGGATGGAGAAGAGCGACTCTCAGGAAGCTCTGCACCCCAGGAAACTGGAGATGAACTTTGAGGAGCTCCTGAAAGAGAAAGAGGAAGCCGAGAGGAGACGCAAAGCGGAGGAACGCAAGAAGAAAATGGAGCAGGAGAAGCAGGAATTTGAACAGCTCAGACAAGAGATGGGCGAGGTCAGTTTGGAACGGATGGAGAGTTATGTGTGCATCACAAACTTCTTCAGCATTTTAATTAACTTTTATACAACATTATAGTGATGACAACTATGTCAACTAAATCAATGGGCTTCACTCTGACAGGATGAAGTGAATGAGAGCTCAGATGTGGTGAGCAAAGAGTACGAAGAACTGACCAAGCTCAAGAGGACCGGCTCCATCCAGGCCAAGAACCTCAAGTCCAAATTCGAGAAGATCAAGCAGCTGACTGAGGAAGAGATCCAGAAAAAGATCGAGATGGAGAGAGCGCGGAGGAAGGCCGTCGATGACGAAATTAAGGAGAGAGAAGCGGAGAGGTTCCAGGAGGTGAGACGTCAATAGTTTAAGATGTAAAAAGTATCAGGAAAATGACACCCCTGTATTATATCACTGAAATTGCACTTAGTTTTCTTAAGAGATTGTTCATTAATTGCAAATGTGAGAATCTACTTTTCTTTTTTAGTAAAAGAAAAAATTGGTCGTTATTTATTATATTATATATTATATTATTTTACCATGTGGCTCATGAACAAGCAAAAGTAATGCAGAAAAAGTTCCCTGTGATTGTTATATAATTATTTAGTAAAGCAGCAGATTAAGATGACTTTTGTTGTGCTTTGGCGCTTAAATTGAATTGATAAATATTATTCGTGCATTAATATTAAAACTGTATTTTACTGCTTTAGTTGGTTGACGTGGAGATAATTTCTAAGTATTTGTATAGGACTCCAATTAATTATTATTTTCATTCTGAATTAACCTGCTAATTAGTAAAAAGTACAATAATTTCTTTTGAAATGTAATAGAGAAGAACAAAACGTACTAAAATGTACATAGTTCCATCCCACCTCTGATTACCTCGGCGTCACATGTCGTCCTTGCTGTGTTTTTCAGGAGGACGAGGAAAGAGAATCGACTCCAGCGCGAGCCGAGGAGTCGCCTTTCAAACAGAAGGTGGACATGAAAGCCAGATTCCAACAAATGGCCAAAGCCCGAGAGGACGAGGAGCGGAGGAGGATAGAGGAGCAGAAGCTGCAGAGGATGCAGTTCGAGCAGCAAGAGATTGATGCCGCCCTGCAAAAAGTAAATCCTCACTTTTCATGATTCTTCTTGCATGACAACAAAACAAGAGTTTAGGTTTGCTTTGACTGTTTTCTGTTTGCAGAAGAAGGAGGATGATGTGGAGGACGAGGGCAGCATCATCAACGGCTCCGCAGCCTACGAGGACGAGGAGGATCACGCCAGATCGGGGGCCCCGTGGTTTAAAAAGCCCCTTAAAAATCAGTCCGTGGTGGACTCGGAGCCGGTTCGGTTCACCGTTAAGATCACCGGGGAGCCCAAGCCGGAGGTGACCTGGTGGTTTGAGGGAGAGATGCTGCAGGACTGTGAGGACTATCAGTATATAGAGAGAGGAGAGACGTACTGCCTCTACCTGCCCGAGACCTTCCCAGAGGACGAGGGGGAGTACATGTGCAAGGCTGTGAACAGCAGAGGCACAGCAGCCAGCACCTGCATCCTCACAATAGAAAGTAAGACCACCTTGGTGTGACTGCATGCCTGCATGACGCCTCCTGTCTGGATCACTTTCTCAGAAGTGGATCGCATGCTCCTCTTCCCCCTGAACTCCTGCAGATGTGCGTAACTGCTCTTCTGTTTCTTTCTTGCAGCTTATGACTACTGATGCCCTTCCATGTTCTGGAAACTTTCCCTGTTGTCTCTCACTCCTTTTGTAAAACTTCGTCCCTCACGGTACGGTCAAACAGCAGAGGGAAGAAAGCAGCCGTATGCTCGGCATTCCTAAGGGAGGGATACACGACACACACAGAAATGCAACATGTTGTTTACGTTTGTAAAGCTGCACTCCCTGTGAGAGTTCCATGATTTATTTGTGCCAAAAACAGACACGATTCTTGTTCCGAAGCCCGGGGCTCTCTCTGCTGCCAGGCCCTCACGATATTTGAGATACCAGCAGTTTTTAAGTATCACAGTACTGTAATGTAAATATCACGGCTGATCCTCCATACAAGGCAAACATTATGTTTGGGGCACTGACATGTAAAAAGTAAGATGTTCTTGTGTACTTATTTTAAAGAACATACACATGAATGTCAGTAGAACATCTTGCTTTGGTATTCGACTTCTTCTCAACAGCTTCAACAGCTTCAACAGTATTAAAGGAATAGTTCAGATTCATTGAAGTTGGGTTGTTTGAGGTATTTATCTAAAGTCTTGACGGTCTGCAGTTTAGAGAAGCAGACAGGAAAACTGACACTGAAGCTAAGCAATGAACAGCTGAGAACAGGGACGGCAGCAAAAGCCACCAGAGTCCATTGACAAAAACACTAATTTAAGCAGAATCCTGGAGTTGTTGGTTTACCACTTGAGCTGTTTGTACTATCAAGTGGTTTCTATTAAAGTCGGAGCGAGGTTTGTAGTGAAATTTTGAAATGTCCCATGAAAGAAATTGTGAATTAGGGACGTTTCCATCAACTGGTTTAAAGCGAATAAACAAAGCTGCATAATCGTACTTTGATTAGAAGATGGCAGTGTAATGTAAACAGTAGAAGAAGAGATTGCACAAGAGAGAAAAAAAACTATAAAAAATAATTGCTAATCAGACAACTTGTGAAAACAGAGAGAAATCTTCAGGAATTGGATTAAACTGGACAATTTATAATTGTTCTTTCATGTCAAATTATTGGAAAAACGCGTTTCCATCTCCTGTTTAGGACATTCACTATTTTTCAAAGAAGAAAAAAAACACCTGACATGAGCTTAAAAACTTTCATGCTTATTTTCAAAAGTTCCCATCAAGGTTCGTTCATGCAAATCTTCAAAAATTTGCATTGATGAAAAAACTACTAATAACGTCAAGGCAACAATAGATCAGCAACTTCTGAGATTAAATTACAGCTTCGGTTCAGGGCTGTCTGTCAGCAAGGTGAAGCGGTGAAAATATTCTAAATATAGCATTAAACTGATAATTAAACTTTTTTAGGTGGCTGAAATACATTCAATACACTCCTGCTTGTTTCTCCAGACTGAGAGCGTGCAGACTCTAATGTAGATAAGAACTTCATACAACTCCACTTTATAAACTCCAAATCGTCCCTTCAATCAGCTTTCTGTACTTTCTGCCATATTAGTAAATGGTATTGTGAGACCTGACTGGTATTATATCGAGGGGTAACATCACTTAACCATCACTTCCACAGTGAAGAGCCTGTTGACAATGAACAGAACAATTTGAACTCACGTGTACATCCTGAGTTTTAGTGACTCTCTAAGGCCAGATTTTTTTTTTCTGTTTTTAAATCTGCAGCATCTAAAAAAGATAAGTATGTTGATTTTTCATGCACCAACCCCTCTTTTTTCTGTTTTGAGTTACATGTAATACTCTTGATACAGTTGTCATGATTCAGTTGTGCTGGACAGTAGGTTTATGGTTTGATAACGAAAAATACACATAGGCTAGCCTGAATATTTGTCGTATATTATAAATGAAAATGTTTTAATAAAATGAACAAAAAGAACATCTTTTTTGAGGTGTCTTATTTCTGTGTGGCTGACTAATCCACTGTGGCACATTTTACTTGTTTTATTTTTGGGTGAATTGTTCCTTAAAGGATTAAAGTGAGTGTAACTATGAATCTGTCATCTGGGTATTAAAAAAGTGGCTCCATCTCACATGATGCACTGGGACAAAAAATGTATTACAAATTACAAAAAAGTTACAAATGTAAATCAAGATCATATATTATTTCACTCCTGATTGATGACCATATAGATTTCTACACTCTTAGTGTTTCCTACTGGTGGCAGGTGATCAACGCGTCTCCACACATAAGCAAACACAGCAGTCGCAGTTTCTCACGATCATAATAAAGTATTTAATAACGTGTTTCACAGTAAGAAAGAACAGGTTTGTCCAAAATGAATGAGAAAAGAGATTTTACTGCTTAACTGTAAGTTCTGGTGGTTGTATAAGTGCAGCACTTGTGACCAGTTCAACTAAAGAGGGATTTTTTGTTTAATTTTAACTATGAATTCTTTTTTTAAAAAAACTTATAATAATCTTGCAACTTTGTTGGAGGAGGTAGGAAGCTCTGAATATAGATGTTGACTTAGCATTATTGTGACAGGAGACATTGCTTATGTTATCTAATAATGTGTAGGAAAAAGGAAGAATCCCAGAGAACTGGAAGGACGTAATCATTCCTCCAATAAGGGAACCTGGGAAAGATGCCAGTCAGCCAACAGACTACAGGCCTATTGCCTTGACATCACAAGTGTGTAGATTGATGGAACAGATGTTCAATTAGAGGATATTGTATTTCTTGGAGAAAAGAGGTATGGTGGCAACACACCAAAGTGGATTTTGGAGAGGAAGGGGCATTAAATAGATCCAACATGGTGTCTGGAGGATGAGATAAGAACAGTTTAAGTAAATAAAGAGGGAGATTTAGAAAAAGCATGACGTGTTATGGAGAGAGGCGCTGATGATAATATCACATATAATGAGATTCGGAGGACAAGTTTTACAACTGGGCTAGGAACTTTCTGAGCAGAAGATCAATTGGGGTTAAAGAAGCGCCAAAACTGTCAAACAAACATGTTGTAGAAAATGAAACACCTCAGGGGATTGTTGTAAATCCCACTTTATCTTCTGTGATGATAATTTGAAAGTATGCCAATGGATATGGGGAGATCGCTGTTGGCAGACGACGGGGCTCTGTGGAAAACTGAGACATATGGAATATATAGTGGAGAAAATACAAGATGAGATGCTCCAACTTGAATTGTGGGGGACGAAATGGGGATTTTCAGTGGAAAAGACAAAAGTATTATTCTTCACAAGAAAGACATTTATGTAAAGTTATCATATTAAAATATAAGTGAAATAAAGTTCAAAGTTGTGGAGGATAAGTCTAAAAAGGTGACACTAGTTCTAATCAGATTAAGGCGAGACTATAATGGATGGATCAGCAGCAAACTGTGCACTTGTGGGGCAGGATACAATACAAAATAGAGGATGAAATATAAAACGGCACAATCATAACAGGGTTAAAAGTAGGACTCTGTAACTGGACTTGACAGAAACAACTTGACTAGGACTTTAACACCAAGGACTGTGACTTTAACTGGACTTTTGACTTGACAATACTTGATACCTTATGTATGTACCTTATGTATGTTATTTAGTGTGCCATGAATAAAGTCATTTCCTGGATGAACTGCAGCAGAGAACAAGGAACAAGAAATAAATACACCTTTAACAGAAAAAAACATTCATGATTTTTGATTGCTTGTTTCAATTGTTTTGATCATCTTCTAACTATATTTTAACTCTCCTAATGCTGTTAATGTCTATTTTAAAGTCTGTTGTATTTTTCATGTATTTTATGCCTCTGTAAAGCACTTTGAATTACCGTGTGTATGACTGCTGCTATATAAATAAATGCCAGTAGATGGCAGTAGTGCAACAGTAAGGATGTAAGCTGCCGTTACAACCCAAAGAAGAAGAATTGCTCAGTACATCCGAAAAGATAAATACTGCTGTTTAATCAACTTATTATTCAAGTATTTCTGAACTAGTACACACATGTAGTGCGTGGTTCGCGAGTTTGATAAACTTGCTAAAGCTGGTACATTAAAAAGAAACGGCCGCTATATTTGTGTAACTATTCGCTTACTACACACACCGGGGGACCGGAGCAGCTAGCATCGCCATGGTAACAAACATTGTAGAGCCGCAACACATCTGGTCGGTCTCTGAAAGGTCCAGCACATCAATCAGCCTTCTGTGGGTTCACTAAAGGCTACTTTTTGTATGTATTATTTATGTGAGGAGAAGCCGGGCACGTTCCCTTCACTATGGCCTTTTCTGTTGAAGACGTGTCGTCGTCCGTTGTACGGGAATATCTGAGTCGAAAGGTAAGTTAGCCAATGCTAGGTGTTGAACAGGCGCCTGCCGGTGTTATGGACTGTCCTGTGACCCAGTTATCTGGTGACTTTCATCCGAATGCGACTGTGATTGTCGTAGTTACGGCAGCGGGTGGAAACTCCCTCTTTGTTAGATTTTACATTAAAAAGCCACACGTATATTTGGGATTCTGATAAGTGACCACCTAGATGCTCTATACGGTTTATTTTAATCGGAAATGGGCTGTTTCCAACAGCTGTTTAACTACGGCAATCACAGACGCACTCCGCTTCAAGTCGCAGGATAACATAGCCCCCCTTTCTCTGCAACACCCGTCTTCTAACTCTTACCAGAGCTTGCTAGCTTTAGCCCCATAGACTGTATAAATAATTACCCCTTGTCTAGCAACGGTAGATAAACTGACTCGGGAGTTACAGTGGAATCTGTGACTCGTCAGATTATGTGCCACAAACATCAGAGATTCAGCTCTGAAACCAATTTCTGATGAGACTGACCTAAAATATTATATTATCTCTGCACTTCTCTTGTGTGTATTTCTCCTCATGATTCATGCATCAAATCAGGTTATAATGCATGTATGATCCATGCACGAGGACGATTCAACACCATTTAACTTCAGTAAAGATGCCAGCATACTATTTTATTATGAGTTATTATGCTCATGTGTTTGATTATAACTTTAAGCATTGTTAATGAGGACTTGTTGCTTTCAGGCCACCACCGTTTTTGATTAATGCTCATACATTTGTGTTTTTACAAGCTGTTTTCCTATTTGATGCGAGTACTGATAGACTGTAGAATACACTGCATCACTCGGCTGTGGTTTGAATGGAAACTTGTCATGAGGTTTGATGTGCCTAACCACCAGATCTTAACCCTAATCCCACATGCCCTGAGCTACGAATGTTTCTTTGCCTTAAAAAAAAAAAAAGAGCCGAAATCTACTGTACTGTTTGCACACTGACCATGTAAACACAGCATATTATGATGCGCAGGGACTCAAGAGGACGATTGCCTGCATGGATGAGGAGCATCCACGCACGGAGTCCAGTATCAACAACAGATCACACTTAAGGCAGATTCTCAACATAGAGGATCTATATAGAAAAAACAAAGTAAGTCTTGCAGCTTTGGGTTGGCTTCTGTGCAAGTGGATAATAAAGAAAGTCTGTTGCTGACTTTTTCTGTCATTATAGGCTCAGTCCTCCCCCCTGAAGACATTACTGGAGATTATTGTAAAGCATCATATTGAGGGCCTTAAGAGTCACAAGCTCACCAGCAGTGAAAGCGATCCTCTGCAGTCCGCTCAAGTTATGAGCTTGTTTGCCGATTCTCCTGCAGTAACAGAGAGAAAAGACACAAAGACAGAGAGTAGCACAACAGCTTCTGTTATTCGCAAACATGTCAAATCAAGGTATTTCACACGTTTTTGTCTCACTATTTTGTGCTGTTTTTATAGTTGGTTTGACAATAATTGGAATAATCTCTCTCACAGGTCTGATATAGCAGAATCATGCCCTTCCCAGCCTATACATACTTCATCTTTACCTGAGACAGACAGACTGTCCAGTCAAAATCAAACGTCTCTCTGGGCTGACGACTCAGAAGACCAAAAAGGAAGGCCACTGATGACTTCTCTCCAAAACAATGAGGGCTTCATCAAAAGAGAACCAGAAAAAAAGATGACTGAGAGCACCCAAAGGAGCAGAACTAATCGAATTAGACGTGGCATGATGGCTGGACCAATAGCTAGCACACCTCAGGTACTGGACTACTTCTGAGAAATCACATTTGTTGTATTACTCATACCCTGTTCCCACACTGATGTTTTTTCATTTAGGAATCAAACAAAAAAAGGCAGAATCGAAGGGTAGAAGTGCCCCACCAGCTGCTCCGAAAGGAAGAAGAAAACAAGCAGTCCTGGGATGGACTTTCAGTTACTGGCGTACATCAAAAAAGCTCAGAGAGCCGCCTAACTGAAATCAGCTCAGCTGACTGCGAAGGAGTGCAGTGGGAGCTTGGGAGTGCACCCGAGAAAGAAAACAGCTTTGAAAAGCTGCGACAAGACAGACTGAAGATTACCAAGTAAATAGCTTTGAGCAGCTAACAGTAGTCTGTCGGTCACAACTTCACAGTTATATACTATATTTTGTTCATACGTTTATGTACATCTTGTCTGTTTCCTAGAGTAAAGTCTTTGACCCGGCCAAATGTGGCTGATTTGGACGTGTCTGAGATGGTTTTAGGTAAGCATTATATAGACGAGAGGACACAGCCATCTCTTTGCCTTTTTTATTTGTTGCGTTAAATAAGTCAAAGCTAATGGCCTGTTTCTTAATTTCCAGACGACATTGATGATGATGAAGATGTCCGGGAGCTCTCCAGGGTGTCCTTTCACAGAAACATTCGAGAGCAAAGCTACGCAGGCCACGCAATAGACGTTCACACGGCCAAAGTCAGTGATTTACACCAGTGTTTCTCTGAAATGCTGGTAATAGTTACTGTGGTTGCCTTTTGATTTTCTGATTTTCTGTTTTTGCTTTTCTCCAGGATTTGAAAGCGGTTCTTCTTGGTTCCAGCCTAAATTGTTTCAGTATTGAGTGGAGGAATCAGGGCTTCACATTCTCAGAAACACATGACCTGAGATATGGTATTGTGCAGAAAAAGGTCTCAACTGTCCTACCCTACTAGGATTCAGTAATCCATTAAAATGGATTTCATATGTTTTATAGATTTGTGGTATCTGTGTTTATTTTTTAGGGTGGCCCTTGTGGAGTTCTGGCGTCCGTCCAAGCCTTTGTTCTAAAGAAACTGCTGTTTGAAAACAACCAAAGTACTAATACAGGCCTTCAGTACGTTATCCTTTAATTCCGAATTTGACTCATAATTTGACCCCTATTGTGCCTTGATGTAATCACTTGGATGCTTTTCACAGCCATTAATTCAGATCAAGGCATGCTTTGCAGCCACTGTTAAATACCGGCCTCTACATTTGGTATTAGCTGTATAATAGCCCCACACAACCCGCTGTTCACTCAAATGCCACTTTGTTCTCAGGAGCTTAAGACCTTCCAACGCTACCAGAAGAACGTGTCTTGTTTTGGCAGCGGTTGAAATACTGTGGAGGGCCGGCGAGGAAAAACAAGCCACTATTGCAATGTAAGATCACACTTTCATCCACGTAATCCTCCACATCTGGACCATTACACACAGCCTAATTACTGGTATTCAGCTGTTGGATGCATGTGAATACCTGTCTGAGAAATACTAGTTCCCATTGATCTCTGAAATGCCAGATTAAGACAACTAAGACAAACTGTGTGCTGTTTTTTAATTTCACCTCTATTTTTTAAAACAGAAATTCAGGGAGAAATCATTTCACCCCAACTGGACACTATAAATCTGAAGGAGTGCTTGAAAAGGTATAAAGATGCCACTGCATACACACCTGTTACATGTGGGTAGTGTAGTTAGCTTTCGTATGTTCTGACTGCATCAAACAAACATTCCTTTTTTTGGGTTTTCCATGAGCAAAAGTACCCAACTGAGCCGATACTCGAAGGTGGAGTTAAAACAATGCATGACCAAAGTTTGGTCAGAGAAAACTGCCGCTAGCCTTACACACAAACTGTGATTTTAATTAGCCAAGTCAGCATCAAAACAACCACATTTTTTTACTCTCTTGCCCAAGATTAAAAAAAAAAATATATTACGCCATACAATTAACAATTTGCAGACGTTCCTCTGTTTAAAATCTTATTGTTGGAATTGTGGCTATATTTGGATTTACATTTATCCTGGTACTCGTTTTTACTGCTTGTTTTTTAAATGAACTGAATAATAGTGGATTATAGTATAATAAACAAATTGTTTGCTGTTAAGTTTTATTGCCGGTTTTGTTTCAGATAACATGTTTCACTGTGGATAACATCAAGGACCTGCAGCTGCTCCTGGAGCAGCATATTGATCAGGCAAGGAACTCAATATTAATCTCCTCAGTTTAGTTTGAAAAGATTTCCAACTTTTGCTTTAATCTGTTCTTCCACAGTTTGAGACTGGAGGGTTAGGATGCATACTGCTCACCATATCTGCTGTTCTCTCTCGATCCATCGAAAAGTATGTTGTACTTCTTTTTTTATCTCTCTGACTGAACAAGATGTGCTGTATATGAATTATTTCTAGCTATATGATGAAACGTCACGCCTGTTGTTGTTTCTCTTCATTGTTTTGTTAGAGTAAAAGAGGATATGGACGTGCCGACCAACACGCTCATCGGAGCTCATGGCTACTGCACTCAGGTTTGACATTCAACTAAAGTGTGTTTGTTACCGATGCATACACGAAATATATCCGGATTACTAATGTTGCTGTTTTGCATTTTTGTTCACCAGGAGCTGGTCAACCTGCTGCTGTGCGGCAAAGCAGTTTCTAACGTCTTTGATGATGACATGGAGTTGGACTCAGGCAACGGCAACATGACTCTTCTCAAAGGAGTCAAAGGCCACTGTGACGTCGGCCTGCTGTCCTTGTTTGAACACTATAACATCTGTAAGGTGAGCGACATTAACTTAACTAATTAATTGCTTATTTTAGAAAAGATTTCTTTAAATGACCGTACTAAACTGCACCAAAACTGAGGAAAATAAAGTTAGCTCGACACAGTTTTTGCCTTGATGTGCTAAATGGGATACTGATTTGTTCTAACAAAGCGAACATTTAAGTTACACGACTGATCAGATGTTTCTGCTGTCAGCATTGCATGAAACATGGCGCTAAAAAATTTGGGACAAAGTTGGGATGTTAATAACACAGAATTCAGAATGAATTTATAAAAGCTTTCTTTTTTTCTGGTTTTCAACCTCCACGTCTTCAGCCCCGAGTGAAAACGTCTGACACAACCACCCTTTAGTCGGTTTACTCACTGCAAACTAGTTGATTGAAATCCATCTAATTCAACCTTTTTTTTCCTTGCGACATTTCTAAAGTTTGCTTAGTATTTGCATGACAGTTTCATGGAAACACTTTTTGGGGCCTCACCTCACCTCGCCATGGACAGACCAGATACTTGTCAGATTCAAGTGAAAACACTAAACCGTAGGGTACATTCTTTGGTGTAATTGTAGACACATCTGTGCCACTGATGGCACAAATGTTTCTATAATGATACAAAAGAATGTTCTTCTGAAGATTATGGGATTTATGAAAGTTACTAGCACGTACACTGCCTGAAAATGTTTATTCAAAGTACTTCACATACACCAGAAAATGAAAGGTCGCAAACTCTCGTTATCAAGCTGCAGCGCGGTAACGAAGGAAGTTGACCAGGAGAAGTGAAATGTTGGATATCAAGTCAATAAGGACCTAGTGGACATGTGGATATGTTTTGATGAGACATGACTTTCGCTCCCAGCAAACAGTCATTAATAGCAGACTTGCCGTTTCTTATGGTATTAGTGTTTAAGGTTTCATTCAGTTGGACTTCAGTAAAAGATTAAAAACAAACGGTTCAACTCGCACGAACTCAGAGAAAACTGGTTTTGGGTGCTTTCTACCAGAACCTGAAGTAGACACGAAGTAGAGCTATGAACCGTTTAGACTTCAATGATAGACCTTAGAAAAAAAGAAAACACTGATACGAGATTGTGTACGTGCATTTTAAACACTTTGCTCTGTTGTGTTCTACTTTCTTCCATCTCAGGTAGGAAATCACCTGAAGACTCCTCGTTTCCCAGTCTGGGTGGTCTGCAGTGAAAGCCACTTCAGCGTGCTGTTTGGCCTGCAGAGGGAGCTGTTGACCAATCAGGACACAGACCTGGAGTTTGACCTTTACTATTACGATGGCCTGGCCAATCAACAGGAGGAGATCCGCCTCACTGTCTGTATGTAACATCACTTGTTCTTAGTGCACTTGTCCTTTCTTACTGTCCCCTCGCCCCACTGACTGATAATGATGTGATCACAGGCAGCCTGAATGATCTGGGTCCTTCTCATGTTGATGCTTGAGTAATGTTAAGTTATTTTGCTGTTGCACTATTTATATGTCTTTACTGAAAATGCTTATTTGTACGTTTAGCTGCTGGAAAATCATCCCTGAGCTGTCAAGATGACGACACTGATCTCATTCCTCCGCTGGATCTCTGTATCAGAACGAGGTAAAGATCTTTCAGCTCTTCAGATACACAGACATGCACAGTAACGTCTGCTGATCCTGACAACAACCATAGCATGTGCTGCTGTTCAAATTCCTCGCAAACTCTGAATACAACATGTGTGCACGTTGTAAAGGATCATGCACTATTGCAGTGAGCACCTGGCTCTAATCGAAAAAAACCTAAAACTGTTTGCTGTGTTTCAGGTGGAAAGATGCATCTGTCAACTGGAACGACACGGAGCCGATTCTCTGAATGCTCTCACGGTTATTTTGCATTAACAATACATATACTTTAACAAACGTTTTATTAAGTTTTCCTCATATTATTTACCCTATATATTTTAGCAGTATTTTCTCTTCATATAGAGACACAAAGTCCTTCTGCCATTTGTTTACATGACGCTGTGGCCTTGATGTTCACATCACATAATATATGTGCAGCTGCAGTTTGTTTTTAAAAGGTTTAACAATACACATAGAGGGAACTTTTTCTTAAAATGTACAAAGTTTGGAGGGAAATTCATGAAGTTACAGTATTGACCACAGTTGCCTTTTACTCTGTACTTTTTACAGAAAGAAATCACAGGTTGTGTCCATATTTTGCACTAGATTAATATAGTTTCTCTGCCTATTGGGAAAAAAAAATAATGTGCTATATTTAAATCCAGATATTTTAATCCAAACATTCACATCATGTCTTAACTGATTTCTGTTTGTCACTTGCTACACACTCGTCCTTTACAGTTTGGTTTGAAATGGCCTAAAGTCAAATAGCCTTTTATTATGTGCACGCTTTAAATGAGATAATCTGTTATGTCGTACTGTATTTGTTTTCATTGCTTCAATTATAATTCTGATGTGTTGTCAGGAGATTAAATATATTCAGGCTGGTGTGTGTTTGTCAAACAGAGTAAATATTGTTCTGCATTGCTTGTAATTGCTTTGATTCATTTTCACTTTTGACGGACTTCTCATGTGGAACAGAAAATAAAATCATTCAATACCTCGGCTGCCTCCACACAGTGATGCTGCTTTCTGCTCATTTTAATGCACCTTTTCCCATAAAGCTGCTTTGAACTGCCAACTGGATATAAGAACGACTGCAAACTACTGTTGTGTAACTTCAGTTATCCTGGGAAAAGAACTAAATCTTCTCCAACAGCAGCCACTGCCAAAGCTTTTTACATGAGAAATGTTTATTTCTGCATTGTCATTTTCAGTTTACTAAACTAAAATCACATTTATTTGAAAGAAAAATCAATGAATAAATGCAACAATGGGGGTGGATGAGTCGTGGAAAGGTCACTGATTCTAACAGCTTCCTCAGAAATCACAAGATTACAATTTATTAATGTCATTTTGAGATAAATGTTGTTTCCCCAAAGATAATAATAGATTAGCCTTTATTTTATTCACTCAAAAATAAATTTGAATAAAGCAAAAAACAGATGTAGAAAGTTACCCACTATACGAGAAGTCATATTTGTGATCCTGAATTATTAATTAATTTTGATATTAACATCATAAATTATTTATCAACAACAAAAGCTCTCAAGAAAATGATCCTGTTGCTTCAGGAAAACTTATATCTAGTTAATGACATCAATAACTGGCGATTAAAAAAAAACCCAAAGAAAAAAAATGTTTGAATTATTGACATTTATGGTTTCCACAGTATTCTGATGTCCCTTTATTAGAGATAACTTGTTTAGGATTATGTTAATATTGCAACTTGTATAATCTAAGCAAATCTATTTGTGATGGATTCGGATTTTTAACTGCCTGACAAAGGTAGGTGATGCATTAATTTACTGATTTATTGCCTCAGTAAAGATTTTCCCAATTACTTTCTCAATCTCAATCCCTAGTTTCAAGTCCTCTTCAGTACAGCATGATGTTGAGTTTTGTAAATAAAGCTCCTGTTTAGAGTAAAATAGACGATAAAGCAGAGTATGATTTATGTTGTGGCAACCTTATGATATTTGGGATCAATTTTAAACCGTCCAATGTAAATGAGGCATTCATTTAAAGAATTTGTTTTTGACTGATGAATATAACAGACCAAGATATAAATGACTGGAAACATCGCTGTGCTTGGTGGAACAGAAGTACTATTCACTTTCATTAAAAAAAAATCCCCCTGTTTGCATCTGAGGCATTTATTTATAACTCATTTATGTAATTCTTACACATTTTTCTATTTAAAGAAAACAAACTCGGAGCTAATTGTGAATTAACTATGTCACATGTTAGGGTGAAAACACAGATTCAGCTGAAAGATGCCTCGCAGTTAATCGGTGCGTTGAGTCTTTTAGCCACGGCAGGCGTCAGAACACACACAGAGTGGGGCATGCAGAGGGGGCGGCAGGAGGCCGGTGCCAACACCTCCAGCACAGGGGATCAAAGACACTGCAGCTGGCACACACACACACAAACACACACACACAAACTCACTTCACAACCTTGTGCAACCTGGAGCAGAGTCCACTTCCACAATATCTTGGAAGTGCAACGTGGGGGTCGAGACGTATCAAAACATCTTGGCAGCGACACACAATGAAGCAACAGAAGCTGCTTTCTTTATTAAACCTGTCAGAGTGAATCGTATCCATGACGATTCCATTTTGGTGCAATGGAAATGCCGGAGAGGAGCTCCAAGTGACGGTGACAATTCATCTTTCAACTGTCACATTCCTAATGAAGGCTGTATCATCTCAATGTATATTATTGGTGACTCATGTAGGGATTTATGCATCCGACAAAAGACGGAGGAAGAGCAATGAATTAATCATGAGACACGGAGCGAATCAATGAGCCCTCTTCAACAATTTTACAGCCATCAAGGCTACTGCCATCACTATAAATAAGGAGGCTCGCTTGAATGAGGCTTTGGGGTCTAAGAAATTGGATTAAAGTGTTTACCTTTGCCACTAAATTCTGCTGCGGATGGCGAGAGTTGGATATACGTCATAGGCAGCCATGTTTAGGTTTTTATATGCTAGTCATAATCTGCCCTGAATTTTCGGCGCGTGAGATATTTTAGTGAGTGCCAAAGGGCCAATCAAATTACAAATGTGTGTGTGATTTTAAGGTCAATTAAAGCAAGGAATTGGGACAAAACATTCTTTGGTGAGCTGGTGTCAACAGGAACAGGAATTGTTTAACCCTTTAATGTTCCACGAGACTGTTTGGTGAAGCACATTTTGAGTCATAATATCTTTATCAGAAAATGTGTTGAGAACTTAAGATAATTAGGCATCTGAACCGTTCAGTCTTTAAATACTGAACCTTTTCAGTTTGTCTCCTTACACAAGGTTAATTAAAAAAAGTCAGTCCAGACCAAACGGCAACCCCCGGGTCTGACAGGTTAAGTCCCTGGAACCTGCATTCTTTCTAATGTCCAGCAGGGGGCGACTACAGAAGCAGCAAAAAGACGTCTATGAGAAAATGATCCTACTCGCTTAAATGTATGACCTCAGTAAAGCCTTTGGCAATGAGTTTATGGTCTCAATCACTAGACTTCTTCAGTACGGCATGATTTATTTTGTGGAGCGCTTTCCCAGATGCTCAAAGACACTTTACAGGCACCTTTTAAATACAGTTTTAAAGCACATTCCAATAAAAAATGCAGTTGGAGCAACAGAAGGAACGCAGGGATAAAAACTCAAAATAACTAAAAACAGTCACACATCAAGAGCAATTCTGAACAAGTGAGTTTTTGTGAGTCTTTTGAATGTGGGCAGGTCGTTACAGTTACGGATATGTTTAGGCCAGGAGTTCCAGAAATTAAGCTCCTATTTAGAGTGAAACTAATGGTAAAGCACAACACAGTGTGTTTTTATTTCACACTGACCTCCCCCAAAATACAACCACCGTGTGCTTCTGCAGCAGCTTATTATGAACTATATTCACATTTGTAGTTAGCATCACCTTTTGGTGGCTGTAATTATGAATGACGCCAAATATGAGCGATGCTATGGAGTGAGAAAGCAAAGAGGGAAGCGAGGAAATGGAGTATAAAGCATGAAAAGGTCTCTTCAGATGGGTGGGAGGCTCCCCATCCGTTCTGCACAAAAGCTGACTGCAAAAAAACAAGATGGCAACGACCAAAATGTTGCTCTCAGGGCATTAAAACAGCAGTCCACAAACCAGTGGGTGACATTATGGTGACTACAGTTATAATCTTTATCCAGTCCATGCTCCAGACCTGCGTGATGGAATCTTTAAAGGTAGGCGTGTTGTTTTAACCTATACGTGTTTTACTGAGCAAAATTATTTAATTTGATACAAGTAAAACATGAAAAGTATAATAAGGGTGGAGTCATTTTCTTAAAACACGCTCTACCAAACACTTAGTTTTATTCCTTTGCCACAAAAAGACAAAGTCAGTATTATTGAAACCGACAAATCTTAAGATTATTCATTGTTGTTAATAAGATACATATGACTGTTTCCCATTATATATGTTAATATCATTTCAAGTGGGATTTTTTTCCTGGCTAAGAAACTGTTGATTTGTTTTAAGTGATAGCAGTGATTTATAAGATACGGCAGTGATGCTAAGATCATAAATTTGAATTTTTTCTGACACAAAAACTGGAGAAAAACCACTAATTGAGGACATTAAAGCGTTAAAAATGTCCACACTTCCTCAGACCTCTGTAACTCTGCCTCTCCTCCTCTCCCTTTCAAAGAGCAGCAGCTGGAGGCGACTAACACAACACTGAGGTGTGTCTTCTCTCTGCTGCTGAGCTTTGGGTGCATCCGGATGCAGTCTGACAGGAAACAAACGACCCGGCTTTGGTCTCTATTTACTATTTATCGCCGCAGCATTTCTCAGAGGTATCAGAGGAGGGATTTGGTGCTTGTGTGTAATTGTGTTAGAGCCCTCCCACATGCTGTCCCCAGTGCATCTTCTGTCTCCTCTGCTAATCTCTGCTGTTTGTCTCCAGATAAGTGATATCCTCCTCAGATTAGGATCCGGTGTCCCCGCCCTGCCCACCTGCAGGAGAAGGCATCCCCAGTGCATCCCTGTGAGGGGCAAGCTCTTTTATTTTTAGCTTCCTAATCCTTTTATTGCTCCGTCGGAAAACACCACCCGTTTCCATTAATTGTCCGAGGTAATTATGACACAATATGCCAGAAAGGAGGTTCATTCAGGAATTTATCAGAGCCTGCATTTTCTGAGACGGGCTCTTTTAGTTTCTGAGGAACCTGTGATTTGTGGATGAGAGGGAATCACCTACTTTACGGCCCTTCAGAGAAAGGCAAATCTTACAGTATATCAAGTGGGAAACGCTGCATGGATTGAGGTCTGGAGATTTAAAGAAAACATCTTCCTTCAATGCAATTTCAGTTCAGAACCTTTGTACCGAACTGACTGCTTCCCTGGAAGCCAAACTGTGATGAATAATGCACGATCCAGTGTTACAAACTGTTCCCGCTGAGTCTTCAGAGACACGCTGGCGTGAGAACTGAGCTGTTGTAATCTTTGGCTTAGCCGATGTTTCCTTCAGAATCTAGTCTTATCAGCATCCCTGTGTGTACATGGCTCAATATTTACTTCACTACCCTAAAAACAATCACTGTAACTGTTCCCCAGGCACAGATCTCAGCACAAGACGCTACAACATGACAAGAAGATGAATGTTAGATCCTGTTTGTTTTGCCAGGACTTTGTGGCGCTCTGCTGTTGTAATTGAATGTTAATCTAAACTTTATATAGAAATACACAATCATGAAGAGTGGCATTGAATTAGAGAGCCAATCTAAGGAAATGTCATCTTTGTTTGTTTTCTCTTCAAAGTTTCCATGCATATCGTTTGCTGACACATCGAGTTTGACATCATGTTCGACGCATATCAGATTTCATCCAGTTTACTCAAACATGTAACAAGTGGCCCGGGGCTCGGGGTCTGTTCCACAGCACCAGGCACACTTTATTCATTGAATCACGAGGATCTGGAACAGGTTTGCTTGAAAAAGTTATGTCTCCTAACTGCATTTGTCAACTGTAAAAGAAACTTCTGCCAATCCTTCAAAAAGCCAAAACACGCTCAAGTCAAACTATGATTATCCACTTATATGGAAATATAGCATCACAATTTAATCTTTGAAGGAAACTACAAACATTTTAAATGCCTTCCACATGTGATTATGTTAAGCAATTTGTAAAGCTCTTGCCGGTCTTATCCAGAGTACTGTATATTTCCTTTTATTGAGCTTCAATTGCACAACAATTTGTTGACTCCAAGATATCTGACAGCTGTGATTTACTGACATCCACTTTTGCAACAAACTCCTGTTAAACAATACAGCTGTGGAAATCACCTGCTGAGAGGCGCAGAAACACACAAGACTGCATCGTTAAAGTGCAATAAAATGTATATGTTCGAGCCAGAAAAAAGAAAACAACAATATTCCCACGGCAGCAAATCTGTGATAAAAATCTGGTTTCGTTTTGTGCTTTTAATGCATTTAAATGACACCGAGCGGAGGACTCAGATATATGGTGGGTGGTCATTAAAGGGACAGTTCACCTACTAAATCAAAAATACATCATTCTTCTCTTATCTGTGGTTCTGTGTTACAGTCTACATTGTTTTGGTGGGAGTTGCTGAGTTGGAGGCATCAGATGTCCACCTTATCTTGAATATATTGGAACTAGACGACTTGCCAAAGCCAAAAAATACATCTAAAAAACACACTGTGGAAAACGATCCCACAAGATGTTTAGATAGCACCTAATTATGACCCATGTGTACGAGGTGGAGGTGAGGAAATGGAGTATAAAGAACGATAAGTTATGTTAAAAGTTATTATAAGAAGTTCTGTAACTTTCATGCAATATAACAACCTCACTTATGGTATTTACATTCACTTTTTCCATCTTCTCCTTTGCCCAACATGTTCCTGTTTGCCCTGATCTTTGAGTTTGTTGCTTAAACCTTTCAAAGTTTAACCGTTTCTCTTTTTTATTTGACTTCCCAATAATTATCCACAGACCTTGTTGTGAGCAGTGGTGGAATGTAACTAAGTACATAAAGTCAATTACTGTATTTCAGTACAATTTGGAGGTTTGTGTACTTTACTTGAGTATTTCCATTTTATGTAACTTTATACTTCAGCTTCACTTCATTTTAAGGCCAATATTATTCAGGTCAGGTCAGGTCAGATTTAACACAAAAATCATGATGATGATCATGAAATTATTAGACTTTTTTTTAAAACTTCATAAGCAGTTAGAATGAACCAGTAAAACACTGTTTACATGAATGCATCAATATAAATAATCTAATCCATTTTGCATAATAAGTACTTTTACTTTTTATATTTTAAGTACACTTTGATGCTGGTACTTTTGTATTTTGTAAGTTTTGAATGCAGGACTTTTCCTTGTAGTGGATTCATTTCACAGTGTGATATTAGTACTTTTACTTTAGTAAGGGATCTGATTACTTTTTCCATCACTGGTTGTGAGTAGTTTCTTGCAGGACCTACATTAGAAAGAATATAGTTTCTACAGGAAACTGGTCTGTGGATTATCTTGAGTTGTCAGGATGTGATTTCTGGAGAGAGACGAGCTGCTGAGTTTTTAAATTCTTGATGTTTGAGAGAGGACAGACATCTCTACGAAAGATATCTCCAACAACCGCAGCTCACATTAAAACAATCTAGATATGTGTTTTTGATCTGGGTGTGAACACTTACCCTGAGTCCCCTCTATGTTCTCCCTCGTCCCCCTCATCTCCAATAATAGCAAAATCTGCTGTGCTTCGATATTCTTTATTGTTCAACACTGCAGTGCATAATCACCACCGACATCCCGTATGTTCTCACTGTCAGCAATCACTCAAGTGCCAAATAAAATGTAATGAAGACAACGACGGAGCATGACAGATCAATCGGACCAGTTTCAGAATACAACATCAGCATAATAGTGAAAAAAGAAATTCATATATAAGGAGAAAAAAAGGAAAGCTTCCTCTCCATCAGATATGACTTTTATAACCAAAATAATCTGATTCTGAATGGTGGTGAACTTATTATATACATACCCTTTCAATAAATAGGTGTATTTAATATTAAATTAATGTTTCTTTACAAATATATGGTACATACAGGTACATCAAAATAAAAAGCACATCCGTCCATCAGCATTTTCAATGACAACAACAAAAATAGAAACACTATAAACACAGTAATGTTCTTATGACTGCTGTGGATTGAAGGCACTTCCTTGGCGACACATTGATCCCTCTTCCGTTGTTTGGGACCTGAAAGGGAACGATTTAAACAGTGATTAGAGGAAAACATGTTGAGTTTCTATATGTTTTTAAGCTTCATACTGTCAGCTTCTAAAGAGCCGTTACTGCTGCGTCTCTATGTCGTCTCTTCGCTCATTCAGAAATGATCAGGATGACTCAATAATTAAGTCATGAATCACTTAATGCGCCTTCAAAAAGCCTCCCAGCTTGTGATATACATTTGTCAGATTTCTCAGAACAGTGCAGACGTATTATCTGATTCACTTGAGAATCTGAATACCTGAGAATGTGTCAGCCTCTTCCACTTTTATAATCCTCAGAAGTCGTGTACCGTGAAGAGAGAAAATGGACGGTTGGCAGGTGAACTCTCTCGCAGCCATCACTCACCACACAGACCTAATTGCGTTCACTGAGTGCACATGCGTTGGATTTGGGACTCATCAGAGCTGCTGTCATCGCAGAGCGCCTGAACAAAGGGAGACTGCGTGGAGAATTACTCCAGTGACGAGAGTTTGAGCCCTGCTTTCTCCTGAGAATGGCTCAGCGTGTTTAATGTTAGCGTAAGAAGCCATTGATTCATTCACAAAACTCCATGATATGGATATTCAGGTTTATGTAGTTCTACTTTTCTCACTTTGCCCCCAGACAGTACATATTATATTTATTTATATATTTGTGGAGAGAGAGCAGAGAGAGTGAGTTTTGTAGTTTATCAGAACACAAATTAGACTCAGCTGGGAGGACGGCGGACGGTCTTTGTTTTATTTTTCTCTCTTTCCTTTTTCAATTTCTGATTTCATTTTTAATGCCAGTCTTTTAGTGTTTTAGTGGTTTGAGCTGCTGATCTTACTAAACGAGACAAATCAGGACTTAGAGCTGAAACTAACTATTCATTTAATAACGGATTTCTCTGCTAATTAGTTTCTCGCTTAATTGAACAATCATTTGGTCTATAAAAAAGTGAGAAATGTCATAAATGAATAAAGGAATAAAAATGCAATTTTTGCATGAAAAAATACTTTTTATTTAATTATCAAAATAGTTTTGGATTATTTTTCTGCAGATCAACCAAGTGATTAGACGACTAATCGCTGCAGCTCTACTTCATGGGATTTTTCACAAGTTTCTGAAATGTGATGGACTGAATAATTCATCATAAAAAATTATCACCAGCTCAATTCTTTATCAAAATATTTGTTATTTCAAAACTAAATGGTTTTGGTGGATATATGCTGTGTTTGTAAGGTGAGCTTGAATGATGTGAAAGGCGCCCATAAATAAAATGTATTATTATTATTATTACTTGCAGATGTAGTAACAAACAAATCAAGAGGGACACAGAAGTAATATCCTCCCAGCAGGACGTACACTGGATGTGAAACTCCTGACAGCATCATGGGCTTATTTCCCAACAAGATGATTGAAATGTCTTCACGCATGTTTTTGGAGTTTCTTTCTGTTTGTTCTGTCCTACATGTGATTTGTGTGTAACTTAAGCCGACCATTAGTAACGCTGAATGAAAGGTTCAATCGATGGGGCAGTTCACCCCCAAATCAAAAATCAATTTTTCTTCTTACCTGTAGTTCTGTTTATCAGTCTAGATTGTTTTGGGGCCAAATGTTGGAGATATCAGCCAAAAATTAACAACTCAACAGCTTGTCTCTTTCCAGAAGTCCTGTCCTGATGATGTTTGTTGTGAGCAATTTTCTTTCTAGTGTAGTTAAGACATGAAGTCACTCACAAGTTCTCTTCCTGGATTCATTACATCAGAGAGAAAGCAGATGTGTCTGCCGCTGATATCTCCAACACTCCATGCATTTCACATACTGGAGTCAACTTTCCCTTTAGGGTTGGATCCATAAGAGCCTCTTCCTGTCAGGAAAGTGTTTCAGTGTGTCCAAGAAATCTCATGTCCTTAATGCACGCAAATGCTGGACAGATGCACCACAGACATGTTTCCCATTATGTCAGCTTCAGTTTTCTTCAGTTACACATCATAAACATTTGAATAAATCTGACCACCTGCAACAAAAACATTTCTCCATGTGAAGCTAAGAGAAAAGTATGTGAAGGCATACACACAGAATTAATATGACATTTTACTTGAACCTGAACTCCACCCAGGAAGACAGAAACACTTCTACTCACTTGCAATGTCTACGACTGCATGCAGAGAGGACTCATCGCTAACCGTGTTAGCAGTCTTGCACATCTTTTGTAATCTGAAGAAAAGAAGAAAAGAGCGTTAACATCATGCCACCTTTTAATTAAAGCCCAAAATATAAACTGCCTCTCTAAATAGCTTGACAATTGTAAACTGTATGTATGCTTCATGTTATCAAGGGAAAAACTGGAAAAATCTGACCTAAAGATGTCAAAATGAAAATGTGCATTTGATGCTAATACCATGCAGTTCAGGGGAAAAAACATGTTGTTTTATAAAATAAAATGTGTTGTGTTCGCCTGTTGAGCTGAGACTCTTGTGAATCCAATTTTATTGATGTGTGATGATGTTAGTCACCATAGTAGTGTTTTATTGTAGTGAGACCATTTTCCTGAAACTTTACCTCACTCTATAAAATGACCTGTTGTGACATCACAGCCTCACAAACTACAGATGCATTCAGAGGACGGTTGGCTTTCCAATTAGCTGTTTACAGAACACAAATGCTCGTCGTCCAGCTGTTATTGTTGAAAACTCCAAAATGTCCTTAAAAAATTTTGAAACCAAATCACAGCATGGATTTTTCTATAGTGATCCATAAGGCCTGGGTGCCTTAATTTGATATTTTAAAGGGATAAATAAGGATCAGCAATTTTGATCTATACTTGAGTGGTCATACATGGTAAAGTTTAGCTCCAGATCTGTGAAACACATAAACCTAAAAAAAAAACCACACATATACTCATATAATGATCGAAGCCCTTATCCACTTCAACTTTTTTTACTTCATTAATTTATTCATTTTTGTTATGGATTTAGATTTATGACTTGACAGACAGTGCTGGGCTGAAATTTTAATGAATCTTCAGATACTTTCAGATGATGTACTTTGCTTCTATGTGGTGTCTGTTCAAAGTGTCTCCTCTTAAAGTTTCAAATTCAGCTTTAAACTGTCATACAGGTTTATATTCTTTTACTCTGTTTGAAAATGAGAAGAAATTACACTCATGTACTTTCAGTCCTTCAGCTACAGTAAATGCTACACAATTCATGAGTGAAAGAGAAATAAATCACAATAAAAGATATGAGGCACATCAGACGTCAGACGTGCTTCAATATCCAATTAAAGTTGCAGTGTTCCTTTTCCAGAGCAGCATGTAAAACAAACAATCACTCACGTTTTCTCATTTTATCATCAGCAACATGAGAAACGAAGCATACGTTCAACAACAAACTGCGTCATCCCGACCCAGCAGAGCCACAGATGAGTCCTGATTGAGTCCACCATGTCTCCCTGTCTTTAACTAAACTACCTGCTGTTTATCACAACAGGACATTTATTAAATGGCTACAAGTCTGACATGACGCTTACTTGACTGCATCACAGATGTAAAAAGGGCAATCCAAAACAAGGGACTTCTTTCTCTTATTAACTCACTCTGCAATAAAAAAACAAAAAATAGCCGAAGCAGATATCCATCTGTGGTCTGTTCTCTGGTGTCTGCTTGACATCATCTCCTTAATTCTCAAAAGAAAACATCCAAAAAAGAAGGATTACTCCGTCAGTTTGCAAACTGTGTTTATAGCCCGGGTGCTTCTTCATCAGCAGTTCACAACCTGAGGCTTGAGACCCTCCACAGAGCCGCAAGGTAAATCTAAAGGGTCACAAGCTGATTAACAAGGTTGGAAAAAGGTAAATAAACATATTCTGCCACAGAGAATTATGTTTATTTTCTAATCTTTGTTTCATTATGATGAAATACTGGATAGTTTTACATCTTTATGAATCTACAAACTATTCAACCTAAACAATCTGTGAAGGGAATGTCTATTTTTGGGTGAATTTCTAGCAAATCATAGAAATATGAAACTTGTTAGAAAGCCAAAGGGTCAGAAATAGACAAAGCTTTACTTCAAAGGATCAGATCTTGTCTAAATCATCTCCTATCCGATATTTGGTTCAGTTTATTCTGTTTTCTAAAAACCTGAAATAATGACTTTGGGTATTGTTTTAAGAGGATGTTGGTATGCTAAAACAGTTACAACCACAGCTCTATAGGTACAGAGTTTTGTCATAGCTTTGAATCTGTTCAGACGGAGCATTTATATGACATTTTCAGGTTTTCAAATCCTGCACAGAATTGCAAACAGGCACATTCACAGTCACTAGAAATGTGACACACTTTAGTTCTACAAATTAAATGCGCTTTTGTGACTGAGGGGCACATTTAAGGCTCTGAGAACAGATTTTAAATGTACACATTTCAGTAAAGAACATTAATCAAATGCTCGTGTGATTAAGGGGCACCTTTAAGCTTCTGGAAAGCTTCTGTACCCTTTAAAGGGACAGTTTACCCCAATATCCACAAAAAACAACACAGTTTTACTTCTTGTACCTCTTACTTCAAGTGCTGTTATCAGTGTAGATTATTTTGGTGAGAGTTGCCAAGTGTTCAAGATATCATTCATAGATATAATCAAACTATTAGGCACCTGATTAGGTAGTTTACTAAAAAGCTTTTCAGGACTGTCTTATTGTACACACAACCCCCCCTATCTGAAAAACACACTTTTTCTGAAAACTAAAAAGAACTTCTTGCAGAATTGCTATTTTTTAAGGATACCCAATACATAAAACACAGTTTTTGGACTACATTACTATATTATGTATTAACAAGACCAAGTAGGTATCAGTGCCATCCTTGTTTTCATTGTCAAAGTGAAATCCACCAATCAGAGAATTCTGCCGACAGGAGGCCAAATGCACTCCTGACATCATGATCCGTTTATCCTCGTGTAGGAACTATTTTCTTACTGCGGTTCCTGTATGAAACTGGTGACAACAAGGTCTGTGGATATTTTGTGGAAACATTGCTGTTGAGTGTTTTTGACACCACAAACAAGTGTCATCTAGTTCCATCATGTTGGAGAGAAGGCGTCAGTCAGGAACGATGAGCCATTTATTGTGTCAGATGGAAACATAATTAGGCTCTGTGCTAATGGCTCCGTTACAGAAAGCTCCCTGGATTGAGCGATGCTAAGGCAAACTAGGGAACACAACCAGGAACCCCCAATAACACAACATTAAAACCGTTTTCTTTTGACCATTAAGACTCAGGATAGATAGTTGACGGCTGGGGTGTTTTTTTGAGTGTCAGCAGTGGTGTGTGACAGCGATGGTGTGGCAGGGATCAGTGAGATGGAATAATATTTCAAACTGCCTTATTGTGAGAGTTGGTGTGTGGGTGTGGCTGAGAGGGAATGATTCAATCAGTGGGCTGTCAGCTGGTTACAGCCGCAGCTCATCAACCAACGCAAAGCTTTACTTCATATCTGCAACACCAACACCACAACTAAACAGTCCAGATTGACAAACTGAATTACATGCACGGCTATATTTATGATCAATTTAACCGAGTTCAAGTCAAGTCCAAGACCTGGTCCAGTCGAGTCAGAGTCAAGACCAAGTCCAGATCAAATCAAATCCTGTTCAAGACCATAACAGGCAATGTTTCAAGTGCCAATATAGTAAATTAGGAGCTGCAATAGAAATAAATGTTTCTTTAAACAAGATTGATCCATCTTCCAGCATCAAACTAATCTCACAGATCATGTTGTTAAAATCAGCCAAACAGGAAACATTCAGTACAGCTGATCCCTGATCAGCAGCCAGGAACGACTTGACTTGTTCTCAGCATCCGAGCGTGAGACCGAGACAAGAGTTCCACGAGCAACAAGCCAGTAAGAGCGAAGAGGAAAAGTATGTATTTTTGGATTTTAAGATGAATTGCCCCCTGAAGTATTCATGTAATTTGTTAGCTTAGCATTCAGAAACTCATCTAATCTCTTCAGAACTGTGTTGGCGTCGGATTTGATTGAGAGCAGCCATCAGACTTCAAAAGTATGTGACATCAACTTAGCCCTAAAAACTAGAAGAAGAAAAAAAACTAAAACAAAAAAAGATCCAATAATGTAAAAAACAAAACAAAAAACTGTTTGTGTGGGAACAATTCCTTCACAGTAAGAAGCTACTTAAAGAGGATCTGTTCTTGGCTTTAAACCATTATATGAAAAAGACATTAAGCACATTATAAAAAGAACCATATGTGAGGAAAAATGCATACATACATGCTGGTCTGGAGCAATCCCTTGTGTTGTGATAAAGTCTATGAAAGTGTGTTCTGCACTCCGACGAGAACTTGACTGGTCCTGCTTAATAGAAAAGGTCTTATCAGGCAAAATGACAAAGATTTCAAAGGCTTATTGTATTATTTATGGTGGTGGATGTGTAAGTAATCAACACAGAAACAAAAGATAAATACATCACAAAGTCAAAGTGAACGGTGCACTGATCAGACATGGTTAAGGAGTCAGGGTTCAACTAGACTGAGTGAGCAGGGTCCTCAGTTATAATCACCTCTGAGAGTTTAAACTTTAAACTTTCAGATTTTCACACCAATAATGAAGTCTACTCACAGGTCCTGAGACAAATAATCAGCTTAACCTTGCACTGCTTTCAACTTAATTCTGTCGGCTTTAGACCATGTGCTGTTTCTCTGCACTACTGCCCTACAGCTAAGCCAGGCAGCCCTGCTCTGACCCACAGCCCTGCCAGTGTTCATGAAGACTTAAGCATACTGTATGTTGGCTCACAGGAACGATTTTCTCAAACGGGCAAAACTTCGAACTTCTAGCCAATGGTTGCTTGGGAAAAGTGCCAACTATGCTCTTAAAGATGTTGAACAGTTAAAAACAGTTTTGCAATGGCTGGAAAGGAGATCTGGGGGAAAGCAATCAAGGCCAAAACTTTGCACTCATGATGTTGTATTTGATCTGGATTTTCTTACCTGTGAAATGCTGAATGAATTTGCCTTTCATGTTTACGTCTCTAGGAACAATTTCTGGAAAAGAAAAGCACTGTTAGTTTGTCAGTCATCATTTCACAACAAGTGAGAACTTTCCAGAACGTTCACAGTAATCATGATGAATATGATTGTCACTGTTAAACTCAGGGCAATTTCTCAATATTTGCTCAGTTTCTGGTTCATACTTGTATTTTGGGTCTCTACTAAAACATGTTTACATGCTCTAATGTTTAGAAAACACAATTTCTCTCAAACCAACTAGCTAAAAAGGCCTATATCTCCTGAAAAACTGCTGTCTGCTCTGATGTGTTACAGAAGTGGATACTCAGTGTTTCAGGAAAGTTTCCCAGTGGCCACTCTGGGTACTGCAATGAAGAAATCCACCTGCAGCCCAAAAAGCAGTTTTGCCCAAAGATTCCCATTATAACAGAGTCTGTAACACTGATGACAGGACACTTCAACCTGCAAACAAGGTTAGTTATATCTCCATCAGAAATATTTGATCCATGGATGTTTCATGTATAAAACTTTCCTGAGCCAAGACAGGTTATTCAAAAGTCTGTGAAATCATGGTATTTTTAAGTACTGTACATAATTGTGCGTGTATGGGTGTAGATGTTTGTTAGAGTTGTGTTGTACTTTGTTTTAACAATGACAATAAATACAGCTAAATATATATTTATATACAAAATTTTGTTCAAAAATTATGTAAAAATTAAAAATAAATGTCAAAATGAATAGATTAAACTATGCTGTAATCCTAGTGCACTCCCCCAACCTACTCAAAACTGCTAAACATAATGACGAAAATAATTTGTAAATGCATAAAAAAAATTCTAATAATAAAAACATAATAATAATCTGGGATATCATGAAAATGTCTAAGGTCGAGCAGAAACGTATGTGCCATGCAAACAATTCTCATTAGACTGAATAGGCGCCATCTTTATTTCCTGTATCCAGCTCTAATAAAACATAAGAAGAAATGAGAAGTTTCTTCCTATATACAGTACAATTGTGGCAATATGATTCATAATTATGTTTTCCTTCAGTCTTTAGGTATGGACATCTCTGCAGCTCCACAATAATTAATCCAGAATAGTTTTTTTGACACGTTTTTTTGCCTTGAACAAGCATCTTCCATTAGTCCATATTGTGATTTCTGTTGATTGTGCAGCTCTAATTAGGACCCCCTTTCCACTCAATGCCCATGCAGGCAACACATGGAGGTGTCTGATAACACATTAGCCACGCTAACAGGCTAAAGAGATTATTGTATGGGAGTCTAATGCTCATCAGAATAAGTCCATGCTGTGTTACTGGGCTAACGTTACATTAGCCCCCAGACCCCGGAGCAAGTCAGGCTGTAACTGCATGCCACTGCTGGAGGAGAGATAACAATTCAGCCATTTTTAAAGCCAGCACAAATACATTTAAAGTCCAGATAGACAGCAAGGCCAAAACAAGCGATCCTATCAAGAATAATCAAAAAGAAAAACACGACTTTGTTGCACTATTCTAAAAAGAGTTCTGAACATGTAACAGCCGCCATCAAGCCAAGACAAAAAATGTGAAGAATGAAAATGGAAGCCTGGATTACACAAAGCCAGCTAATGTGATTTGTACTGTACTGTCTTTCCCACACATTAATATATACAACAGAAACACAAAAAGAGAGACAAGTCTAACGCTGCCAATCTGAAGCTTAAATCTTGTGCCATACATATGGAAAGAGAAACTGCAACAGATAAATGGAGTTGTTAAATAAACATGTTTCCTTGTAAAGTCTGTCGTATCACAGCTGTCATTCTGATGACACAGCCGAGGCTTCTGAGTAACACGCAAAGACAACTACAGGGCGAGCGCATTAGTGGGTTTGCAGATGTTTCTCCTTCCTCCTCATCGTGTTGAAAACATCTATCCTTGCGTGACCATGGATCTTTTGGTAGTGTCACACGCACCAGTTGCTAATATGCTGCTTTTAATAACCTCAAACGATAAATTCCACCCAGCCAGTGGTCTGAAAAAGGTACTTTTCCAATTGCATAAGCTGGGGCCGAGACTTTAAGCTTTCCGATGTCTGTGCCACATCTCTCAAACATGATCTAATTGATGGTGATGGAGGAGAGAATCTAATATTGGAATAAACAAACACATTATGTTCACTCCCACTGCACATACCAGTCAGGCACAATCCTAGACTACAGTCCAATGTTAACCTTGTCTGGTGCAGCAGTGAATGCATTTACTGTACATAAAAGGATTTTCTGGGTATCCTTTTTTCCTTCTGTCTTATATCTCAGATAATTGAAGAGGTATGAATCACAGAGTGCCTTAAATGACCTAATCCCAGTCTGGACATGATGCTGTATTCAGTCCAATAAAGACAGAGCTGCACCAAGCGCAGATCCGCCTCAATTTAATAATACTTAGATACCACAAATCAGAAACCAAGCTGTTCTGAAGTCTTCTCATAAAGTCTCATTCCAACAGTGACTCTAACAAAGCGCTGTAAATTACGTGAATGTGACTCAATCACAGCTAATCCTGAGTCTCTCTCCTCTGCCTGCGATTGGAGATGCTTTCTGGGACGTCACAGTGTGTTTTGTGCATGCGGGGTGGTCACCATTCATGTGTAAGATTTCACAATGAATCACACTGAATGAATCATTCACAAGTTTGGTGCGACGGTGCTCCTCCTACATCAGGTTTGACTACCTTTACACGTCTGCGTCCTTCAGTCAGACACAGTTTGAATGAGGGACTGAAATGTCCAAGAAAAGGTGGAAATAAGATCCCAACATTCCTACACAGATGGAGCATGCATTATATAAGCACTTTAAACTGAGTTAGACATTTTAGGACAGAAAGATCTCAACCTGTCTCACTATATAACCTATTTTTTTTAAAATAAACATGCAAACACCTGTCAGCCAAACTAAATAAAGCTCCTAAATAAGGTGTACAGCACAGACCAGACCAATGACAGCTGTCTCCCACGCTAAAATGGGGATTATGCTTTCATCATCAGGACCTAAAAATAAATCTTATCAGCTTACCTATGAGTCTACTGTTATCCAGCCTAGGAACATAGAAAGGCTTTTCACGGGAGGAGAACTTCATGTCTTGGGCTGAGGTGAAGAGTCCACTGCTGCAGCGCCTGGAGACGAGTTTGTCCCGCTGCTGGTTGTCTCTGATAACCTGCAAGATTAGATCCAACAGGGTCCTTCTTTCTTTCTGCTTGACATCCTTACTGTCCATGCACTCGCCCGAGGTGATGAGCAGAAAGAAGATAGTCAACAGAATGTGCCATTTCCTCTCCACCTGCATGACTTCACTGTCTGAAAATATGAGCAAACAAGTTTTAATACACTTTTATTACAGACTATTTAATTCTAAATAGCTGTTCACTTTGCCAACAGATTTATCAGAAAAATTGTAACTGTAAAAGAAATCCATGTGAGAGGTAACATACACAGCTTCCAAAAGTGGAATTAATCATCAGAATGCACTTTTGGTCTAAATTATAACATGGGGTAAAACAAACGGATCAATCTAACTTTACTTACTAGTTTTGGAGTTAAAGATGCTTATGTCCTGCAGAGTGGACACAGTTGTCTTCAGCAAATTCTTCCAGGCGTTGTCTGTGGTCCGGATAGGAGAGAGAGAGTACAGCCAGACGATTGCGCTCACCACCGTCTTTCTTGAAATAATGCGTCCCTATTTATACGAGGAGCCACCTTCTTGAAGGTAATACAATCGATTTCGTGTGGGTGGTAAAGCAATGTTGACATCTTTGGTGCAATTTCTTCCAGTGGCATTCGCTCACTTTGGCACGCGCCCCTCCTTTACGCACCGAAACATCACTAGTTGTAGTGTCACAGAACTATTCGGCTGCAAATATAAATCACCCTTTCCATACAGAGTAACGGTTTGACATCTAAAAACGGAGCATGGCTGAAATTTCCACTGAAAAAATAAACGACAAGGACCGTTACGCGCAGCGCGCACGGAAGTAGTTTTGGAGCAACTTGTTGGATGTTGGATGCAGAGAAGAGAAGAATCTGTGGGCCTGTAAGCCTCTAGCTGATCTGTCAGCGTGTCGATGTTTTTGCTCACCGATGTCCAAGTCTTGTGACCGCCTAAGCGCTGCAGAGAATGCGCCTCCAGGAGCAGCCATCCGGCAGTTTCCACCTCTTACCGAATAGAAATCTATAATTGCGATAGAGCTTAAAACATTTATATATAAATTATACATTATACATTTTATACAATTCTTAGGTAAGTTTAACAATAAACTTGAAAGGGACCCAAACAAGTTAGACTGTTTTATCAATTAAAAGCCCCTCATTAAAGACAGACAATCTAACTGTGGTCCCTGCGTAATTTAAACGAACGCAACAATTAATCAATGGATGAAGTCTGAAGTCTTTCATATTTTCCTTAAAAGTGGGAATTTATAAGGAAACAGCTTCCTTTATATCATTTATGTATGAGATTTGGCACTGGCAACTAAACACAGCATGTGCACTTTGCGTGCAGCACATATAAATTATACAATACGACAATTAGACGAGAAAACTCATCTTTACTGGCAGACCTAATATAAAGGAAGGACGTCATCTATTTGTTGCGCAAACAGTTGATGTAATTTATATTTCTACAAATTCTTCAGTACTGGAAATGAATATTTTTTGCAATGATGAACAAGAGTGAGTTTGAAAATGTCATCATACATTTAAAAAAAAATAAAAAGCAAAGCAACAAATGCCCCCAACTTCACCAGGTTTTTATGTATATTTAAAGAATCCATTAAGACTCTCAAGGTATAAACAAAAACATTTAATAAAACTTTACATTGAACGCTTCTCATTTAAAAACCATTTTTGTCATCATTTTCTATTATTGACGTTTATGAAATCTTTACTCTGAATTCATGATATTATTTTTATTTATCTAAACTCAGTACACGACAAAGAGACGTAACTGAGAACATGTCTGCAGTGTTTGTATATTTTATTTTGTACATATATCAGCATTTCAGTAAAGTATATTTGTAAAAGATAAAACATACCCTTACAGTAGTCACAAAATCAGACAATTATTAGTTAATTATAATTCTATTTATCAGTTTTTCGCCAAAATTTCTAAAAGTTGAAAATAAAGTTGAGTGACTTCCGGAATGACTGTTACCATGGAGACCGGGCAACTTTGAGAGCTGACCTCATGTTTGATGCCCTCTAGTTATCAGTTAGCTTAGTGTTACACTCTTTGAGCTGTTTTGGGTTATTATAAGAAACACTGAATACATTTTCCCCTCACAGTGGAATCAGAGCCATGTCGCAAGGGTAAACTTCCCAGCAGACACTGCCGTAGCATCAGCGGCTAAATTCACATTTAACGGAGGCTAATGCTAGCTAGCTTGACTGGTTTCATGTAAACAAACAAACCTGGCAATATTAACTGAGCTAAAGTTGTACTATCAAGCAGCACACAAAACGTAAACATAAAATACATTTTAAAATGACGTTACTTACCAGTCTTGTGTGACTCAAAGTACATTTGAAAGCAATACTTACAGCTCCAACTTCTCAGCGTGGACTTGTAAAGCGTAAATGTGAAATTAGCTCAATGCTCACCGTTAGGCATCCAACACCACAGAAAGCAGCGTGTACAATAAGAGTACATTCATTAGTTTAAATAATGATTTCCAAACCTCACTAATGGCACCAGAGTGGCAGCAGAAACTAACAGCCTAATATATATAGCAAGAGTGATGATGAGACGTGTGGTTGCTAGCAAATGAGCTCCTGCTGGCTTTTTACCAGACCTCCACTGATAATTAAGCAGTTCGGCCATTGTTTGCTGGCTTTATACCAGACCTCCACTGATAATTAAGCAGTTCGGCCATTGTTTGCTGGCCTTTATATTCCTATTTTTGTTGTCCCCAGCCAGCAATTTTAAGTACATTTTAAGGTACTTGTACTCTACTTGAGTATTTCCGAGTTGGTAACTTTATACTTTATAGGCTACTACATTTTAGAGCCAAACATTTTACTTTTTACTCCACTACATTTAACTACCAGCTTTAGTTACTTTTCAGGCCAAGATTTAACATAGAAATGCAAAATGATAACACACGTTTATAAATAAAACCACATAAAAGTATTTAAATTAGTCAACAATTGCCCAAACATACTTTTACCACTTGACTTTTGATACTTTTAATACAGTTGAATGCTGGTACTTTTACTTTTACATAAGTATGCTTTGAATGCAGGACTTTGTATTTGTAATGGAGTAATTCTGCAGTGTGGTGTAAGTACTTTTACTAAGGATCTGAATCCTTTTTCCACCAAAGCCTTGAGCATTTGTAAATTATGATCTATGAAACAACTGTCCAAATACCACTTCGTCATGTTTTATCTACCACAGGGGCATCAGAGAGGGAGTTGACCCCTGCCCCCAAAGATTTCTGTCATATTCAGTGTATCCAAACATTATGACAAATGTCTTCTTGATCATCACTCACCCACCTGTAATTAAAGGGAGAGTTCACCCCCACATAAAAACTCTCAGCAACTCACACTTGAACACTTTAGATTCACTAATTGCACTACAGGAAAGAGAAACAATATGTGTTTTTGATTTTGCTGTGATCTTTCCCCTTAAGGTACAGTTTTCACAACCTCAGCTCATCATGGTTTTTTACAGTGTCAGGAACCATGAAATGGTGAAAAAAGAGTTTTCAGAGTATCACTATATGAATGAAGTCCTTCATGATTTAAAAAAGTTGAAAAGTTAAATGTAAAGTATTTAGTGTTGATGTGCTGCCCTCTTCTGGTTCGTGATTGACAAAACACTATGATCTAAATGATCAATTTCTAATAGGCACATCAATATTTGTGAAAAGGAAAACGATTTAAAGTTCAATGATATGCCGCAGGTCTTATCTCTGTATGCAACTTTAACATTAGGAATAAAAGTTATTTAATTTATATTTTTACCATTGTGCCTAAATAGGAATATTTTGCCTCTTGAATCTTTTTAATTATTTTGTTGAAAATTATTTAATCTTTGTTTTGTTTTGTTGTTAATGAGAAGAAAATTAAAGAAGAAAATGAAATAAGTCTGTCTTTTTCCATCAGTTTTAATCAGCATTAGCCGATTGTTAGAATTATAGATCTATATTTTGCATGAAAGTATTAGAATGCTCCATGTGACCTGGTGCTCCCTATGAATGCACCCGTTACACTTGGTCAGGCAGTCTTCATTTTTGCTCCTTGTGTTTGTACTTCCAAAATTAAAAACTCACAACAAAAACAACATCACTGCTTTTAATTTTAATTTATTGTAGAGTAGGTAGTCAATGGGGACAGTTGCCAATAAATATCTAACAACAAATCAAAAAACATGACACTTATTTTTTCTTCCCTTTCTTCTTTGTATCTTTGCCTTTAACTGGTGCTTCCTCTTCTTCCTTTCCTGTGGCAGCTTTAATCCTCTTCTTTCCCAGGGGGGTCTTTGCATACCAGTTCTGATGATACAAAAGACAGAAGAACACAAAATTAAATTTGAACGAAGCAGTTACTAATTATGACAATAAAATGTAAACAAAATGAATCCACTGTACTTTGAGGGCCTCTTCTTCTTCCTGAAACACAGGATCAATCTTGGCTAGTGGAGCAACAAACTCAGCGGCAGTCAGCGGTCTGTTGGCCTGCTGCAGGACGCGGCGCGTGGTGACCACGCTCTGGATCACCTGGACCATGTGACCCGGTGTGTAGCCATCAGAAATCTTTGCAAGAGAGCTGAGGTCCAGTGCCCTGGTTACATCACCTCCCTGGTTTTGGATAAGTTGCTTCCACAAGACTGAAGGCAAACAGGGTCAAAGGTCATTTTTCATCCCAGCAACCAAGACACACTGATACTGTCAGTTCTTACTGTATCTGGAACCGTAGTCAGGTCTTGGGATGAGGATTATTTTGCTGTACATTTTGCACAGTGACTTGATATCAGCAGTCAGAGGGTCTTTAGTTGTTCCTACTATCAGAACACGATCCTCCCCTTTGATCAACTTCAGAGACTTGGGCAGGTCTTTCTTCAACCGCTTAGGATCTAACTGTGAGCAAAATGGTTTAAGTTTAAACATTTAATCATCATGATAATGTTGTTCAGCTTTTATCATGTCCAGAAATACCTCTTTTTCTTCCTTGGGAACTTTTTTGTAGAACATTTTTTCTGCATCTCCAATCCATATGACCGAAGGTTGCAGCAATCTTGCAACCTGTGCAAAGATGATGATGAAAAAAATAAATTTTTACTTTCTGGACAAGTGAAAATGTAAATACCTATGAGGGGCACTTCTGTTTGATTCCTTTTGCTTCACCAAATCCACCAAGAAATATCAAACTTAACCCACAGCGTTAAGACATGAGAACAAACTGCCCCACATACCAAACCATATGGGGAGAATATTCACTGTTTGCATTTCTGGTGGTATTTGAGTTACAGTACTGAGTCATAAGATCTCTAATGAGATTAAGTGTCACGTATATAGGTCGGGTTACATTATGCTTCAGTTATGACTTTAAAATACTTGTGTGGTTTAACAGCAGTCACTAAAACACCTTTAGAATAATCACTATCATTGACAACGCCACTAGAGTTCTTTGAATACCTTAAACACCATGTGAAGCATCATGGCGAGGCCACTCTTGCCTGGGTACTTTCCTGCCGTGTTCAGTGGAGACAGATCAAACAGGTTGGCGCCCGTCTCCTGGCAGATTGCGTGGACCAACATCTTCTTTCCTACACCTGCCGGCCCCGCCAGCAGGATGGCCTTTATCAGAGGAGCCTTCTCGTGCACCACCTGAGAGCCTGCAACAACACACATCTTAGAAGAAGAGTTGCTCAGATATCCTTAGAGGACAAAAATGTCTGCATCAAAAAATGCCAAAATATATATGTATACTAATATTATTTTCTATTAGTTAGATCTTTTAAGCAACATCTGTCCTGATCATCATTTATTTATTTTAAGTACTTCAATATCTAAACATTTTTTTAATGAAAAAGCCTCTATAATAAATGCTGAGGGAAATTTTCAATCTGCTATATCTCGATAATTAGCGCTGATTTGGATGCTTTTTTTAATGCAGTGTCAGATTGAAAAAAAAAAATTGTGACCTTTATTGACAAACATGTCCCCTTCCTAAAACTGCTGCTTTCATAGAGTTCCTTTTTTATTGATCATTTGAACATACATACTATTTTCATACTATTTGAAAATAGTATGTATTTGCATTCTTGGGCAAACATGAAAAATGGCTCAATCTGATGGAAAATAGTAAAAAGAAAACATAATTTTGGATTGAAAGCCTGATATTTATGCTGTAATGGCTGTGGGGTTAAAATTTGGGTTTAATGGGGACTTTTTTTTATCCTTAAGTGTTTGTATTTTAGCTAAAGTTTATTAAAGGACCTGAGGTTGGACTTCCAAAAAAAAAAACTCAAAACATGCACCCTTACAAAAAACTGTACTACATGCATTAAATGATTTTCTAAATTGCATAATGAAATAACTTTCATACCCAATGGTAAAATTGCATACAGAGATAAGACCTGCCGCACATCTGACAGTGATGGCATGGGCTCAATGTCATTTTGCCTCAGTGTGGTCCCAAGGTAGTTATAGTCACCTAGCAACAAGAGGGAACAATAGTTATTAATCTGCACTGTGAATCATTGGGAAAACAACAAGATTGAACTTTGAATGGTTTTCCTTTTCATAAATATTGATGTGCCGATTAGAAATTGAACACAGTGTTTTGTCAATCACAAACCAGAAGAGGGCAGCACTCAAACACTGAATACTTTACATTTAACTTGACTTTTGGTGATTATGAGGTCTGTATCTACACATTGACTGCAGTCAGATTAAAAGCTCACATATAATTATGATTAAACTTATGAACACAAGGAGATCTGAAAGACAGCACAGCAGTTAATACAAACCATATTCAAAGTCTTACCCATGTAATCCTGCAGTCTAACATTATTTGCCTGTTTCAACAATCCCTGTTCCACCAGCTCCTGACACAGAGACTCAAGAGTCCTATAGACGTAAATAAATGATCTCATTGTTTTCTCCATTGACTAATTCATCAACTTTATAAAGCTCAAATCTATAATGAAAACCATGTGCTTCACATGTGGATCCTGTGTGTGACCTCACCTATCAGATGTTAAATCTTTCTCCTTTTTTTTCTTCTTCCCACTTTTAGATCCTTTCTTTTTCTGTGGAGAAAAACATAATGTCGTCATGACGCAGATCGAGGTTATCAACGTAAACTGTGACCAAACCTGATCTCACTTGTTACCTTGGCATTTCCTTTGGATTTACCACCCCTGTCTTTGTCCACAGCTAGCTTCAATTCAGCCAGCTCTTGTCTCATTTCCTCATCTACCTGATAAAAGCAGAACAGTGTGACTACAGGTGGTGCTCTGATCAGTTTTAAACAACAGGGACAGAATTTAAAATGTTTTGTTTTCTGTAGTTATCAGTCTCACCTGTGCTCGAATCTCTGCCTCAATGACTTTCCTCTGTTCTTCCTTGATCAGCTCCACCTCGTGCCTCTGGCTGAAATTTCCAGTTTCATTGCGGGTTTTCCAAAAATCTGTGAATGAAAAAAAACAAACAGATGACAGACCTTGATGGTATGATGAAGTTTCTATCATCACACCAATATAGTTTCAAACTGTTTTTTTTATTAGTGTTATTGATTTAAGGGGCTGCACTTAATAGCAATAATATCTTCTGTATTATTCTGACATTTCTTATAACATGCACAGATTCAAACAAACCTCCAAAGGTTTTGTTTTCTCTTGCTATGTCAGACAGAAACGCAGAAGGTAGCATCTTCAACCCCGCCTCCTCTTCCTGCAGTTCAGAATAAAGTTACATTGATTCAATGAATGTGCAAGTTTTTTGCCAAGATAATCCATTGAAAATGATTGGTGTGAATAAGTAAAATCCCACTGATCAGCAGAAATGACTAAATATTATGTGGAGGGGTTCTTACTTCCTCATCCTCCTTCCCCTTGTCCTTTTTCCCCTTCTCCTCCTTCCCTTTTGGTTTGTTATTAGACTCCTCCTCTTCCTTTGCTGCAATTTCTTCCATTAACTAAAAAAATATAAACATATATAATTGTCCTTGCACAAACTACTGTAAAAATGTATCTTCTGATTCAGGGTGTACTTTACCTGCTGAGGGTTCTTTTCAGCAAAAATGAGGGCCGAGCCTCCGTCCTCTGCATCTGGGTAGTCTGGAAACGCTCCTGTAGCATCACTGTTTAAAAACACAAACAGAAGGAAAAAACAGTGAGAAGAGCACAGCCATATGGTTTATTTAAGGTGGAAATAGTCCACTGAAATTACTAAATTACAAACCGGCATTCAATGAACCACTGTCGGATTTCTTCTTTCATGGTCTTGCTCATGTCGTGACCCTCTACATCTCGCAGTTGGTTTGTGGTAGCCACTACAGACTTCACGTAGTCTTCGTTGTGCTCCTCCTGTTTAATCCGTGTACAAGCTTCACTGGTCTGCACCGTGATTTCTGCAGGAGATGGCCCCTGGTATTTTGGATCCATGGCCTGATATGAAAGTGAGCAAACAAAATGTATATATGCACTCCATTTCAAAAGGTAGCAGAAGGAAATTATAATGAAGTAGAGCTGCAACGACTGGTCAGGTGACAGAAAGGTGAAAATCACCTTTTTTTTCATGCAAAAACAGCTGAAAATACTGTTTTCAGTAAGTGTTGGACAGTAACGCACTGGGATACTCATTTTCACTATTTTCTGGCATTTTATTGACACAGTTTTAATGATAAATTTGCTCCTTTTAAACAGGAAAAGGGGGACAATGGCATGTTTAAGTTGATTAACAAAAATGATGGTCCATGTAACTCACCATTCCGAGAAAAATCATTTCTTCATCCCGGGCAATCTTTGTCCTCTTCCTTTGTACGTAGCCCCTCCAAACCTGCAACATTTCAGCATGAAAGATGACATAATGATTATAATTATGACTGGGTTTATGCGTAGGATTATGTTGAAAACACAAAGACCTTCTGAATGCAGACTGTGGCTGAGTCAATGGCACCTGCTCCGAGGTCCTTGGCCTTGTACATCCGGTACATGTTTCTGCTTTTTTCAGTCAATTTGGCCCTCAGGCGTCCTTGGCGGGCCCTCTCCATCACTTGAATTATCTTAATGGCCTCTTCCTGACTCATGTCTTTGGTCATTAGGAGCTGTAGGTGCAAAGTAATTGAAACGGTTCAAGCTTGTCATTGATCAATTAAATATAAGAATTTATGAATTAAAACAATCTTTTTGTTTCCCAGATTCAGCCTATAGGCATTAAACCATCACCCTGTTTTCCCTTCAAATTGAAATTAAAATATCAAAGAATATCCCACAAGTCCTACACATACATGCTTTGACTAAGATTTGGCCATTTTTCAACTCACTTGTGGACTTTCAGTAACCTCCACCATTTTAAGAATATCTGTCAGCATCGTCTTTCGTTCTTGAAATTCTTTACTGCGTTCACGGATAAAATAGTGAGGAATAGGGATTTCAAGGTTGGCCTAGGACGACAACAAAGAAAATAGCTGTTGAGTTACATCACAATTGAAGGGTCATCCAAGATATAGCCAATATCTGCTGTGAATAAGTCAATATGATTTTGTTTAGGTAATTTCAGCAATTTTACAATACTTGCTCTTCAAAGTAAAACTCACTGGTGTTAGCTTCAAATCATGAAGGACATCATCCATGTAGTGATACTCTGAAAACTCTTTTTCCACCATTTCATTCTTCAGCTCCAACACCCTCCCGATCACACCATCGAGAATCGCCCGAATAACTCTTCTCTTCTGAGGGTGGACCACCAGGTCGTAGACGTTCTCGAGCTGTCTGAAGATTTGGAGGTAGCGCACATAAAGCATGGCCAGACGCTGGAAGAACACCACCCGGTCCTTTTCTGGTCGAGGGGGCTCAGCAGGCAGTTCCTCAGTTAGCAGGTGGCTCAACTCTAACTGAGCATCTGCCCACAGCTGGTTGTATGTCCTGAAACAGTGAAAAAACATGATGAGCTGAGACGGTGAAAATTTTACCCAAAGGGGGAAAGTTTCTCTTTCCTCTTTTCTGTTTCCTGCAGTGCAATTTGTGAATCTCAAGTGTTTAAGTGTGAGTTGCTGAGTGTTTTTATCTGGGGGTGAACTCTCCCTTTAATTACAGGTGGGTGAGTGATAATCAAGAAGACATTTGTCATAATGTTTGGATACACTGAATATGACGGAAATCTTTGGGGGCAGGGGCGATCTCCCTCTCTGATGCCCCTGTGGTAGATAAAACATGACGAAGTGCCCTCCAGGGTGCCCTTTAAGAGCCTTTTTTTCCCCCAAATAAAAATAATCAAACAGGAGTGAAAAAAGACAAAGGGGAGATATAATTTACAAATGATATACATAAAAGTATAAGAAGAATGAAAGTACTTATACCACACTGCATAATTACTCCATTACAAGTAGAAAGTCCTGCATTCAAAGCAAACTTAAGTAAAAGTAAACATTATGCTAAATAACCAGTGGATGATGTCCAAGACTGGTAAGCAACGTTATTGTAAAATGTACTTTATGTTTACGTTTTGTGTGCTGCATGACAGTACAACTTTAGCTGAGTAAATATTGCTAGGTTTGTTTAACATGAAACCAGTTAAGCTAGCTAGCATTAGCTTCCGTTAAATGTGAATTTAAAGTTAGCTGCTGATGCTGCGCGATGTCTGCTGGGAAGTTTACCTTTGCGACATGACCCTGGCTCCAGAGGGAGGGGAAATGTATTCAGTGTTTCTTACAAAACAACCCAAAACAGCTCAAAGAGTGTAACACTAAACAAATGGATAACTGCAGGGCATCAAACATGAGGTCAGCTCTTAAAGTTGTCCCGTATCCATGGTAACAGTCATTCCGGAAGTCAATTCAATTACATTCAATACAGCTTTATTGGCATAGGAAACATTCGTTAACATTGCCAAAGCAAACTTTCCTAACCAATGATCCGTTCAAGGAGTCTGTTTCTAGTTTCTTTCGACAGGTTGGTCAGGCTGGTTCTGTGCTACTATTTCTTGCATGGTGCATGTCCACAAATAAACTTCTGTTTAATGTAATTACTCCAAACCAGTTGGTGTTTTTCCAGTATGTAGTACTGTTTGGTTTCCGTCTCAGTATTGAAGCTGTGATGTAATCTTTCTTCTCTGAACGTGTCACAATGTTTCGTCTGAAATAACCATGACAAAATCTCGCAGGAATAAACTCATGGAGATTTAATATTATGCATCAATAAACAGGAAAATCTGATACAATCAATGGTTATTATGATCAAAATGAAATAAAAAATACATTTTGATTGCTCTCTATCAGGCGAGTGATACTGAAATGTATGGCAAGGCCTCGATTCAATATAATTTACAAAGACATAACATGGAGGGAAACAAACAAAGTGACAACTAGCAAATTTAGCTTGGACACTGAATTTCATTTGGCTTGTTTCTAAAGACATTTTATATGCTTTAGAGGAAATTTAAACAATTTAAAGATTTTACCAAGATTTCCACTTAATCTGCATACAGCACCAGGGATATGTTTTTCCTTCACAGATTCCTTCACCAGATTTAATAAATTTAAGACTCAGAAGGTTATATTTATTTAAATTTACCTGATTTAAACAGACCAAACATCTAGAACAGACGACAATCAAACATGGGACTCTTGTTGTGAGCTAGCTACTGCATTGAGAGATATTCTTGTGCATTTTCAGGTGAGAATTGTTTTTTTTATTTCATCCAAATATCATTGCATTTAGATCCAACCTATGGAGCTGTAAATAAGAGAATGAATGATGGTTTAAGAAAGAAAGCAGAGGCGTACAGTTGGATAAATATCGCCCTCTATGTGGTTATTTTGAAAAACATTGGACAAAAAACAAAAAAAACAAGAAAACTGAACCGGTAGAACACAGTCTGGACTCGTAGCAGCACAATGAAACAGCAGCAGTGTTTCAAAAGTCTACTCTGGTTCGATCCTCAGGGAGGAGATGGGGGACACGTGATGTGTGGGACAAAAAGGAAGACTCTGTCCTGGTCTTGCGTCCTTATCGTGAACCAGCGATCCAGAAAGACAAAAAAATATGTAAACAATCATTTGTTCATTAAATGCCGTCACATAATATGGAAACATTTTCATAGGATTGTTTGTTCTCCGTCCAGATTAAAGTCCCTTTAGCCTTTTATCTAAACCTTTTTTTGGCATAATGGACACCTACATTTGTCCTTTGACAGGCGTGTCAATGATCTCTATATTGCATATATCTATCACAACTCTCCCAATCAGCGAGTTCAGATGCTATGGCTTATGCGGGGCTTTGATTCTGGATAACACTCGAGACACAGAACAGTGTGGAGGACCAAACAGGCGGCGAAATGGGAACAAAATGGAATGATTCCTAAAGATGTAAAGCCATCAAGTTCTCAAATATTTTACACTATTGCCAGAAAGAAAAATAAACAAAAAGAGCATTGAAAATAAAAAAAAGAATATATATTTATATATCCATCATATGTATATCTATATATAAACAACAGTTACAACTAGTTGCAGGCAAGCGGAGGATTCCTCCCCCGCCCCTTTAAGATTATTCCCTTCCACCGTTATAAGGCTGTCAGACTCTTGGAGGGGGCAGCAGCTTTCTTTCCTCAGTCACCAGATTCCCTGAGATGTAGAGCGCCGATTTATTCGTCAAGGTTTATTCGATTCATCAACCCCTTTTGCCCCCCCACCCAAAAAAACCCCTGTGTGTAGGGAAACGAGTGCTGCTCTGGCTCGTCCTGCGGAGCTGATGAGGGTGAGGCCGTGAAGCTGACGGACGGAGGTGAGACTCCCCCGTCTCCACTCCGAGTCTTGTGTTGGCGGGTGGTGGTGGTGGTGGTGGTGGTGGGTATAGGTGGCGGTGGAAGTGACAATACCCAAATAAGGAAAGGAGCTTTACTAGTTTTCATGTTACATCTTAGATGCTTTTCCCGTTTGTTTTCATTCATTTCCATATTGTTGTTTTACAGTCAAATGCAAAGCTGTGTACATATTCAATCATCAGTCATTCCAAGGCTTGGAAAACAAGTGGTTTTTGCAAAAGAGTTCTTATGAAGACTCTGTCGTGTGTGTGCAGTTCTTTATGCATATGTATGGTGTGTGTGTGTGTGTGCATGTGTGTGTGTGTCAGAGTGTGCGTAGTCTGCTCATTGCCTCTGAGAGGCAAATCTCTTTAATAGAGGCTCGTCGTAGACCCAGCACTCCCCGTCCTCGTGGAACAGCTGCAGAAACACATGCAGGAATCATTTTAGACTCAAATATTTAAACTGATCCTGAAATAAAACTGCAACATTATCTGACATTTCTAACATTTATCTTGGTGTTGAATCTATCAATGTTAATGTATAGAGCAAAAACGAGGACTGTGTACAATAACCAAGTGTGGAAGAAGTATTCAGATCCTTTACTTAAATAAAAAAATACCACACTGCAGAATTAGTCCACTACAAGTAAAAGTCATGCAATCAAAAGTATCAAAAGTAAAATTACTTTTTTGTATTATTATTTTTTGCATTTATGTAAGCAGCATTTTACGTGCGTTAATGTGTCAGCATCTTGTAAAAAAGCCGTCTATTTTTATTATAACCATCACACAGTGTTCATGTTCTGTGGTACATGAAGAACAGACGCTCTCACCCTGGTCTCCCACTGCTGCTCGTTCTCCTTCCTCTCTCTGGCTTCGGCTCTCTGCTTCTCCTCCAGCCGGTGTTTGGCTTCTGTCGCTGCATCGATGTCTTTCAGCTTCAGGTTCAACGTCACGTCCCTCCACAATCTGGTGAAAAGACGACAGGTTTGTGTTTTTGAGTGAAAGACAGTTCCCTCGTGATATGAAATGTCTCTTAAATGTCTCACCTTCTGGACTCGTAGTCGAGCTGGTCTTCCAGCTTTCTCACTTTCTTCTTGATGATGCCTATCCTCTTAGTGTCTATGAACACTGTGTTCTCCTAAAATACACACAGCACATTCATGTATTTATTGATATCTGTTCTCCAGTTCAATGACAATTAGTTTCTGTTCAGCTGATTAATTATTGCGCTATGTAATTAAGAAAACACCCCCAATGAAAAACAAATAAAAGGGAAATGGGAAAAAAGAGAGAAAGAAAGACTCACTCCGGTTGCCCACTTGGCATACATCACTCCGTTCCATTCGCCTTCAATGGAGCAGAAAGACTTCTTATCATTCGGTGCACTGAAAGAGAAATAGAAAAGGACTGTGTCATTGAAAAGTCAGGCTCTTTCATCCATAATAGGTTTTTCAAGTGTGTTTCAAGTCCACCATTTTCCTCTTACAAAATCTCGGCGGTGATCCTGTGCTTCTTCCCTCCGTAGAAAGGTTTGGTGTGGAACACGATGTTGGCGCTGTAGCCCGACTTGGAGCAGGAGATGTTGCACTCCCCGCCCAGCTCCACCCACGGCACCGTCAGGATCGACCTGGACACACAGACAGACAGCAGCAGGTCAGTGACGCACATATTAAAGGCCAGAGACGTGTAATTAAGTGATGACACACACCTGCCGTATCCGTTAGGGAAGGTGAGGATGTAATGTTCGTCGTGCTCCAAACACGACACACACCCTGAAACGACACCAGCAGGATGATTATGATAATCATAGAGTTTTTACAGCAAAGAAATTAGATTTTTGACAGTATGAGGTACCTTGGCCAATATTGTGGACACCTATGGACATGCCTAAGAACTTAGACTTGGTCCAGATGTGAGCGTTGAACTGGATCTTCTGATTTAAACATTCTGCGTAGAATGCAGAAACTGCAGAAAAACAAGAGGAAATACTCAAGACACTGTAGACAAACAAACCAGTGACAGAGAGGAAACAAAATGACATGTTTTTGTAGGAAGTTAGCGTCGCCATGCAGATCTGCATTACATCACGGATATCCAACCGGCTAAATATCTATTCCAATTACACTTCTCACACAGCGTTTTAGAGTCAAAGCACAGTTTGTCCCTGTCGCTGGTTATAAGACAGCAAGTTGTGCAGTGTGAACAGTGTATTACTAACTCTTAAATGTACACCGCTTTGGATGAAAGGGTTTACTAACTAACATTGTAGATTATACTGTACAGCAAACTGAAAGTTGCGCAGTGTGAACGAGGCACAAAATGTGTGACAAATGATCTAAAAATTATCAGTTTTCTTGCTGTACATGTCATTAGGTTTTGTGCAGTGCCGTGTTGTGGCTCTGCAGAAGAGGCTTGGATACTCACTGGGTGGGTGGTGAGAGACCTGCTCTGCCACAAAACACACACTGTTGGATGAAGACCACGGTACTGGACCTTCTGATATCGTCTCCTGCAGGAACAAGTAGAGGAGAGAGAGTCAGAACAGACGAGTTTTTCAAGGCTACGAATATAAAAAACAGGAAGAACTAAATCACTGTAGTGATGTAATGTAAACACTGTTAGAATGAAAGGTGACGTGTGCAGACATGTACATAAAGGGAAACCGGTTCTCACACAACAAAGAGAGTTTGTTTCATTTTGTGTTTACAAAGGTAACTTTGTTTACTTCAGTCAAGTTTTGTTTGTTTAACCAAATAAAGCTTAAAGGGATGACAGAGTTATGACGTGGTGTTGCATAAGTTATTTATCCAGAGTTCATTTTTATATAAAGTGATACTTTTTCTTTCTTCTCATACTGATATAAAACAAATCTGGCCTGAACTAAATAACAAACTTTAGTAATGATATGTAAAAGTTGTGCAGTGGTGGAATGTAACTAAGTACATTTACTCAAGTACCATACTCTAGCACATTTCTGAGATACTTGTACTTTACTTGAGTATTTCCATCTTATGCAACTTTATATTTCAACTTTATACTTCTACTCCACTAAATTTAGCTGACAGCTTTAGTTAGTTTTCATGTTGTGATTTAACATAAAAACATGATACATTTAAAGTGATTAGACTTGTTTTAAATTAAACCTTCAAACACCACATTAAGTAGTTTTGCTTTTGAATCTTTAAGTACATTTTGATGCTGGTATTTTTATACTTTTACTGAAGTTTTGAATACAGAAGTTTTACTTGTCGTGGAGTAATTCTGCAGTGTGATATTAATACTTTGACTAAAATAAGGGATCTGAAAACTTTTTTCCACCATTGAAGTTTTGTTACTTGTGACATTAATTTGCAGTGAAACATTTTAATGTTACACCAAAGCTTTAAAGCGTCTTTGAGCATCTTTAAAAAACACTTTATAAAACCAATCAATTACAGCCGATTTATTCCGGTTACCGAATCGTATTCACATAGAAGTCAAGAACCAACTGGGGCTGCGGAGAGCTTGAGGTCTCACCGTGTGTGGGGAGGGCTCCTCTGTTTCGCTGGGCAGATCCCAGTGGCAGTAGAAGACTTCTCCCAGGATCGGGTTGTAAGGTTTCTTGGCCACTGAACCTTTCCTCCCTGCATGGAAAGCTGACAGGTACCACTTCACCACGTGGACCATGCGCTCCCGCGCCTCCGGCTGCTCAGCGATGCTGATTGATGTCACACAAACAAGTTAAAATACATCATGTGACCATTTCTGAATATTTAGATATATTGAAATATCTGTGTGATATAACAAGTTGCACCATTACCTTACAAATAAGTCTGGATGTGCAAAGAAGTCTGCGTACATTTCTAACAAAGATCTCCTCTCGAGGATGAAGGTAGGCAGCACCACCTGTTCAATAGAACCGAGGAGAAAACTGTAACTGTTGCTGCGTGGGTTGTTCAAAAGAAGCACAGATGAGTAAAAAGTATAAAAGGAGACGCAGACTGAACACAGACTCGTGCTGATCAGGTCTTTACCTTCGTGAGGTCCATGCCCAAACGAACTTGAGAGAGAAGATGCATGATGACGCTCTTGTGCTCCTCCACAGACTCGCCCTCGCCTTCATCGTCGCGGTCATCGTGGCTGTCAAACTGATCTGAAGACAGCAGAAAACAAGTCTCACGTGGCTGAAATAACATTATGTCGCATTTATCTTTAAACATTCAGCAAAACCAAATGTTAACACTCAAAACTACCGGGAGGTTTTTGCTCATAGGGATGACTTTTACATGTGTTTACTGCATGATTTGAGACTTTGGTCTCATCCAACAATGTAATTTTATATATATGACAGAAGATAAATATATATATATATTCAAAAGAAAGCTTGAAACACATCTCTTTATCCGAACATTTGAATAGCTTTGCACTTTTTAATACTTATTTAATGCTACCATGCTACACTTTAATGTGATCTTGTGCATTTTATGTTTTTTATGTGATAATGATTGCATAAAGATTGTAAAATCAAGTTTAACTTGCAATTGTTGGGGTCGGGCTGTTAGAGTCTGAGCCAGTTTTATACTGGACTCAAATGGAGCAACCTGTGAGTCGAGTCCATGGGGTGAATAATTGTGGAAATAATTTAAATGAGACACAATTTGTTTTTGTTCGGACAGTTAAACTCTTTTGTCAGTGGCTTCAAACCAAAAAGAGGCACAGAACAGTTGGGGGGAATAGTTGCAATCAATCTATTTGGGCCGTGCTTGCATCTCCTTTTTACCTGCATCTGTGGTGCCGTTGGACATGGACGAGTTGAGGGACTCTGTGGTGTCTGGTCGTTTCAGAGCCGTTGCTTCATTAGTGAGGGGCGAGGCAGCCTGAGGCCCTGAGGGACTGAGGACAGGATGGAGGAGGCAGGAAGCAGGAGAGATAAGGAGACAAAGAGCAAGAGGAGATATCATTTTTTTTTATTTGCACTAGCAGCATTTTCCCACCTGACCAGCTATAATCACAGGGTTTTTTTTAAAGCTGTGAAACAATAAGATTCGCTGCATGCGGCGTTGGCTGCAGCGAGGCGGGGTGATACTATACTCACTCTATGCAGTGTTTGGGGGAAGTGCTGCTCTGGTAGAACTCGTCAGCATCGTAGAACTCGTCCTCGCTGGAGGAGTAGGAGAAGTCTGGCACCGAGTGCGAGGGGAGGGGCATGTGAGCCGGGGAGGCCACGCCGCTGCTGGGGCCTGACGGGCCGCTCCCTGCCAGAGGAGTCAAAAACATGGTGTGTCATGTCAGCAACCTCTCGCAGTGTTTCCCTCATTTTATGGAACGAACTAATAATCTTTATTCACACAGTATGAAGGTCACATTAACATGATGTTGTTGTCTCTGAGCCGTCCAGCTGGCTGTGCACAGTAACATTCGGCGGTCTTTAACGTGGTGACGGCTTCCTCCGCAGAGTGTATTGACAGTTTTCTCCGGCATGCGGCCTCCTTAATGCACAGCGCAGCATTTTAATACTGCTGCCTCAGCACAGAAGACAAACAGGCATGAACCTCTGCTTTCCTGCTCAGCTCTCTGATTTACTACGACCGTGGACGCAGCACTCCAGTTCGAAGAAGTACACTAATAATTCATGCACTTTTCCTCCTGTGGTTGACTTCTTATTGCATTAGCCTGACGAAGCTTTTACATTAAAGCATCTAACAACCATATTCTGATCCTGATGTTCCTCAGAATAATGTAACTAATCTTTCTAAACAGATATCTGCACATGAATTTAGATTCTTTCTGCAAGAGGAAAGGATTTTTTTATTGGAAGTGTTCTTGTTTCCATCTGTAGTTTGAGTCATATTGACCAATCATGTTTGAGCATCTACAAGTAAACAGTCCGTGTGGAGATCAAAAGAGGCAGAACGCAACCGCCAAAACACAATATTTTTAGCAAATATGCTGTGAAATGCAGTGGTGGAATATAACTAAATACATTTACTCAAGTACTGTACAAAAGTACAGTTTTGAGGTACCATTTTATGTAACTTTATACTTCTATTCCACCACATTTTACTGGATATATTGTTCTTTTTACTCCACTACATTTAGCCGACAGCTTTAGTTACATTTCAGGTAAAGATTTAACATAAAACATGATACATTTAAAGAGATGTTTTAATTAAACCTCATGAAGTGAGCCCTACCTTTACAAAAATAAAAGACTGTTTAAATAAATGCATCAATCGAATAATATATTTTGAATATTTGATTCTGCATAACGAGCACTTTTAGTTTTGATACTTTAGGGACATTTTGATAGTGATACTTTGTACTTAAGTACGTTTTGAATGCAGGACTTTTCCTTATAGTGGAGTCATTTCACAGTGTGGTATCAGTACTTTTACTTAAGGTATCTGAATACTTTTTCCACCACTGGTGACATGAGTGAAGTGAACGTTCACCTGTGCTGTTGGGAGTTGGGGTCTGCAGACTGCCCATCACGGTGACGACGGGACCAACGGGTAACGTGGAGGGGCGTTGGTCTGATTTACACACCTGAGAAGCGTCTTTAGCAAAAAGAGAAAGTAGATGATTTAGGACTCAAGCCTCCAAACGAAGCCAAATAATCCCATTAAAAAAACAGCAGGCTGAGAAAGTGATGTGGCGCGCTGCAGACAGAAGCGTCAGCTGTGAGGGGGATTACACAGTCGATTAACAGACTGAAATTAGAATGGCCCAGTTTGCACGGCTCCTTTTTTACAGCAGTCTAGTCACAGTCATCGGACGGATATAGCTCAAAACTTTAGTCAGATCTTAGTCACGCCGTTCAATTAAATTTACTAAATTATTTACTGACTGAAATAAAATTACACTGAAGGACAGAAATCTGCTTCAAAACATGACGTTAGTAAATTCATTTTCAGAGGGAAATATAATCGCATTAACACGTGATAATAATAATTGATATCATGCGACTGGAAGCTGCTGTAGAGTCGCAACAGTCAGCGACCTGAAGAGCAGAATTTTCTTCAAAAAATAACATATATAATCATAAAACCCCAGGCCTTATGTTATGACCCGCTGTAATTGTGGTGTGCTGCAGGAACCTGCACTATTCTCTGTTTTGCTGTGCACAGGGATCTAATTCACCTTTATGGGCATAAATGTAATGAAAAATTGGTAAACTTGCTGGCTAAGTATATGTTTTTTTTTTTTACATTTATCAAAACCCAGAGGCTGCATTCACACCAAATCAGGCGATGTAGTGGTTGGGTGTGCGGCGGTGGAACTAAAGGGCCCATTAGTGTGAAGTCATGTTGTAAACTTTAACCCCCCTAATGTACCACAAAAAGACTTAATATTTCACAATTACTGTTTTCTGTCAGAGTGTTTTTATGATCTTGACATTTCCAACTGCACAGCTTTAAGTCACAGCAGCGAGACAAGACAAGACTGAGACACAGCTCGCTGTAAAATCACCCACAGAGTCGCTCCAAAGAGCAGCGGTGACACAAACTCCTGCGCAGTTGGAGGTAAGTGCTTTGTTTTTTATATATCTATATTTCTAACTTCCTTGTACAACAGTTGTTTGCAGCCCCAGGCTGAGGCAGGAATGTTTGTTTTACTCTCTCACAAACAAAGGCTGTGTTGTCGCAAACTGCTGCGCCATTTTCCAAGCACATCACCCAAACTTTAAAGAAAGGGAGGGTTTTCTGCACCGCCTGGTTTGGCCTGAATGGTTTCAATATTGCCACCCTACTCTTCAATACCACAGTGAAACACATATTGACTCATTATAGTCTCTGTTCTCTGGTAAAAGTACCAAAAAAAGCATGTGAGGACAAGAAATTCAGACAATTCTGAGACATCAGCTGTCAGCTGTGTGAACAACAGGGGGCGCTGCTGTCAACCTCTCTGGAGGTAGATTGAGTCTAAGAATCTGAGGCTGTGGTCGAATGATCCTTTTTGTTTTGGAAGTTTATGAACTGTCACCCAAAAACTGGTCAAATTATCTGAATGCAAAGGAAAGAAGCTTCAGCGCTCCCTTCTTTATCTTTATCTACTTCAGCATTGGACACATCATCCTCTACGTCAGAAAAAAAGAAATGCAAAATTTGGTCGTTCATAACATATGCAGACTAACAAGAATCTAAAAGTCTGTCCTACAAAAAAGGGTTTTAAACTATTTTCTGATAAAGTTTTTAAAGGAATATGTTTGAAACTTAAGAAGGATGAAATATACAGGAGTTGATTTGTAGGTCTAACATGTCATGTATGCCTACAAATTTAACAATTTCCTTTATAAAATCATACTTATTGGGAATAATGTTGAGAAATATGAGTGGACAGGAGGGTGAAAAACCATTCTCAATGAGACAACCATTTAAATTTTAGTTTCACCACAGCAGATTCAGGTCAATACTTGAGTAGGTAAAGTCTTAGAACTGTCTTTCTTTCTTTTTTTTGACCTTGTGACATTTTCTATCAAGATCAATGAAATGTGGTCAGGAAAAGACATAGGAAGTCATTTTGTTGGCTCTTTGACTGCAGCCCATGAGTCTAAATACAGACGTGTTAACACAGGACCAGAGGTGTGTAAGTGTGTAAGGAAACGGATGTCTGGTACCTGTGGGTAGTGTTGTCTGTGTTGGCATCGTGGTGTTGACTACAGGAGTGTCCAGAGGGGGTTGGTAGATCCCATCCACTGGGTTTATGGTGCTCTGCAGGAAACAAACAAGAACAGATCCACATCACACACTTGCTGCAACAACAGCACACCCACGCCACTGCCTGCTTACTAATCTAAAGGGTTGTCAAATAGACAATAAACCCTGAGATTAAATGATTGCACAAGGAGAGTTTAGCTTCAGCTACAGTCATCGGAAAACATCAAATTATTTTAAGAGACGATGTGAGTCGGCTCTGACCTGCTCACCACAATGAAAGCATTTCTTTAAACATCCAGGCCAGATATCACTGTAAGCTCTCACCCTTGATTAGACACCAGCTCCACTGTTATATATCAGCTTTATGGTTTACCTACGCGACAACAACCAGTGACATAAAATACACACCACCCAGCCTGGGCAGATCAATTTCCTTTCACTTCATTTCCTGGAAAGAGCGTTACTAGGTTTCATTAATCTAATCAATATGAAACCAACGACGCTGCTTGAAATCTAAACACCAGCAGCGGCTGCACACAGTAACCCACCGAGCCTCTGCAGCTCTGAGCAGCTTCAGTCTAAAAAGGAGTTAATTAACTCCACCGGGCTGCAGACTAAATCTGTAACATGTTTTAACAGTTTGGCTTCTGATTTCCCCCGTGGTAAAAACCAGCGGGGACGCTCTCGGCTGCAGTGGCACCTCAGCATCGTGCATCCGTTGGTTTGAACACAGGCACAAACACACGCATGAGAAGCAGCCGGCCGGCTCCGTGTAATGAGGTCGCCAGCACCAATGACCCAACTGACAGAAACACAAACAACAACACGAGCTAAAACAAAAGCATATCGACCCTCATTCGCCAACAACTCGCCCTCAGGGCTCTTGGTGACACTGGATTCAGATCTAGTCAATGTGATGTGTGTTAATCCTGTTACTCAGACTGGAGCTGTAATCTGTGTTTTCTTTCTGGGTAACTTTTGATTAAGTCATCTGAGATCAACGGGAACAAGCTCAGTGAGTCCGGACAAGGACGTGACCTGGAGCCACAGCTGGACTAGGACAGTAATTTTATTTAAAGGATCCTTTTCTATTATTGAGTCAAATCACGACTACTGGATATTTCACATTATATTTCAAGCAAAACAATAACAAAAAAAACCTTTGATGAACAAATAGTGAATGCAATAACTGAAGAAGCCGTTTGTGTAAATGAGTCATTTTTGACCAGATTGTTTCCTGTCATTGCATCAGAGTAACTCAATGCTCTGTATTATATCATACTTAAAGTTAAGTTTCAACAAACATGCACACTTAATAGGCTTATTATTATTATTTTTAACTGATAGTCTTCTTGAAGTAAGTCCATAGTTCTATTGGCTCTTTGGTTGTTTTAACTGTGAACGTAATGCAGGAAGAGGCTTTTAAGCAGCTTGACGGCTCTGTGCATACAGCTCGTGTTCAGACATCTTAGAAATGTGGCTTGAAACTAGAGCCAGATGGATGTATCAGGTGACTTTTATTATCGGCTGACATTGGCCTGTCAAAGGGATATTTGTATCGCTGTATATTCTTTCATATATGTTATTACTCAGTATATAATGCAGAAAATGTAGCTTGGCGTGATTAAGAAATGGTGTTAAACATTTTCTTTACTTTCTCAGTTATCCGTAATATTAATAGAATGTATATATTAAGATATATAACAATGTTAAATATTATTCAATAAGGTTTTATGTTTGAGAAAGTAGCTCTCTGGGTGAATATGCAGAGTGGTAGAAATGATTAGTATAAAAATTACTATATCAGCCTCAAAAATCCCATATCGGTCGGCCAAGTTTACACGTTAACTTTTAGTCAGTCACACTGTTGACGCAACAAAGGGAAAAACAAAGCGTTTCCTTTACAACAATGACAGAAAGTTGTTGGAAGCTTTTGGGATAATAATATAGATTATAGTATAGTCCAGTATAATAATCTAAACTTTTTAAAATAAGAATGTAATTTATTTTTCTTCACTGAAATACAGGAGTGGTGAAATAAAGGCCAACCCCTGACTGGGAGCCATTGAACACCTCACAGGCTCCACAAAGCCAGGAAGCAATATTAAGAATGTTACATAAAAGATACCGACATCAGAGGAAGCGGAGACGTGAAGTCTTTTCTGAAGGGGAAATGTTCGAAATTCTTTTCTGTGGAATTGAACATGACTCTTTGGTCTTGTTTTTCTTTGTGTCTGGATGTATGTTATCAAACTGGGCGCTATGATCAGAGGTGGAAAATGTCACGCAGAGAAGCTTTATTCCTGTTCACACTTCTCTCTCTCTCTCTTATCGTCAAGCTCCCTCCTTTCTTCCTCCCCTCCGCTCTGCCCCACGCTCACAGAGTCCACGTGCCTCCATGAAAGTAAGACGAGGGCTACTAATTATAGCCAATTACAGAGATATTGGTCAGCCATGGTGGGACCAGCCTGTGGCCCTGCAAACAGGAGCTGAAGCACAAGCAGCGAAGGGAGAGAGTCCCAGCTGAAGGCGGCTTCAGGCTCTGTGTCATGATCGATTTTATTTTTCGTAGTGAATGTAATATTAATGCAGCAGGAAGTTCAAGCAGCACAGCAACCCTCAACCAATCAGAGCACATAAATTATTTTGACAGATAATTCCTGAACGGACTTCTGGAGCGCTCGGTTTAAATGATTCCTGCACTTTACTGAAACCCCCTCGGCGCTGCGGCGCTCTGGAGGGTCAATCAAACATGCTGCTACTGTTTCAAACGAAGGTCTGCAGAGCGTTTGTTTATTCGCTCGCATCATAAGCGTACAAGCGTGACAGACGTTCAAAAGCTGTGAAGATAAATTTAGCACAAAGCTTAAGACATAAAAAATCATGTGCAGCTGGAGGTATATACTGAGCTTATGCTATTAATACTACGTAATACTGTACTTAATGACTGTGAGATTAAGCCGCTGTAAGAGCAGCTCACAGGCCCCCCGCGGGATTCCTCATTTCAAGACCACACTGGATTTTTTTCCTCGTGTTAGTTTGTTACCTTCACTCTCTTCACAGTTCATTAGAAACCATTCTCCAAAGCAGGCTGAGAGTTTTTAGATGGACCTTTTACCTTGCAGGTACATACTGTGTTTCGTTCATTGTGAGCTCTCAGTACATGTTTACTTTGCCCTTCAGTCTTCACTTCTCCTCCATCTTACAGTGCACCTCCCTCCCTCCGCCTTTCCTTTGTTTCCTTTCTACTCAACCAACCCTCACAGTAGTATATGTACAAAAACATCATATGGATATCTCAGTTCAGTGAATATATGATCTACTTTCATTTTTTTGTGCAATAGATTGTGTCGTGTTGAGGCCGTTATGAGCCGGGGCTGTTTTCTAAAATTCTGCATTACTAATTTCCTTTGGTGTGTCCTCGGATGCTCCAATATCAGATAAAGAATTGGTTTACTTTATACAGACTGTGCTCTCTGGTAATCAAACCTAGAAGTCAAACAGCACACCAGCTTGGACGTGTTTAAAAGGGGATGTACATTATCCCTTCTTAAACACATCCAAGCTGTCATGTTCGGAGGCTGTTTGATGCATTTAAAAGCTCCGCTCTGAAATCACAAAGGTCGGATTTCCTTTAAACAAGAGGAGTCAGAGCTCACAACTACTGCAACACACGATTAAAGTAAAATGTCCTTCAAAATAAAGACAACTACATGTTTACTGTGATGAATTATCAACCTAATGCATGTTTTCATTCTTCAGGTTGATATTCACAACATACGAAAAGTAAATAAGAATCTAAAAAAAGAACGATTAAATTTAGTGTTTGCAAATTTGACTGTATTTCGAATTCAAGTTTAAATGCTTATGTTTGCATGTGTAATACATGAGGAACCTGACATATAGTTGGTGTGTTAACCACAGTAGATGTTGGTCAGCACGCCTCCAGTTTAGAGACACAACGCAGAAGTAATGGCACATAAAGTGCAGCTGCGGACAGGAGCAGCTTTAAATGTATTTTTAACCACATAAAAACATAAAAAACCTCCATAAGTGTACGCTATATTTAGAATATTTTCACTGCTTTACCTCACATGTTTAAGTTTACAAGAGGAGAACTAAAGCTGTTTTATTCTCAACAAAAACAGTAAGTTTACCTGACAGAAAACAGGAGTTCCTGGTCACCAGCTGCCTCAATTTGTTTGTTTGGCTGTGTGTCCTTGGTGGATCTCATGTAACTCTTTAAAACACCAAAGAAACAAACAAACTAACAAAGGCAGCGGTAAACCAGCAGCTGTTGTGGTGAGGGAGGTAACATTTCTGTTTTTGTCGATGAGGTTTGGTGGCTTTAAAGAGAACACAGCTTTAGTTTCCTGTCAGAAAGGACCATCTGAGTAATTAGGTAAATCGGTGAAAATATTCTAAATATTATTAAATATAATTCTGTTTAGCTGCTGCTTTTGTTCACAGCATTACAATGCTTCACTTCCCTGTCAGTGCTGCTGCTGGCTTTGATAAGAACATCACAAAACCCTACTAAAAAGAAGCAAAACTGTCCCTTAAAATTCTTTGGAAAACAAAAGTAAGTGTGGCGTGTATTGAAAACATCCAAACCTCCCAGTATGACTCCTGACACCTGCAGAGCCAGTAAAGTGCTCTGTGAAAGGCTTTCCAGCTACATGTTAGTCCTGGACGGCTCAATAAGCAGGCAGTGTGTACACGGTAAATCAATGGTGAATGAGTTGACTCTAATTAGTGGGTGAAGTGAAGGGCAACAGTCACACACACACACAGGCATGCAAACACACATGTATCGTCCAAACACACATACATGTTCTGCAACGACAACGATGACGTTTGCACACACACACGTACACAGAAAAGAATAGTTCCCAACCATTGCTAAAGGAATTTAAATCTGAGATGAAATCAGGAAGTTATTAATAGGAAAGTGGTGGAGGACATGAGGGAAAGAGCTTGAGATAGAAGCTAATCTCCAAATTAGACGGCATGCACTAAAGAGATCTGATTCATCTGATTGTTCCACAGTGGAGAGTAAATTAAGCAGGAAAAGAAAGTTAGCACTTTGTTTGATTTGAATTTCTGTCATGGGCGGAGAATGTCAAACTTACTATAAGTCCGTTTGCGTGTTGCTGTTCGTTACTTTGGTCCTTAAAATTTTAAGAAGACAATGTTAGACTATTTGCGTAGGAAGGTTGAAGAGTCATTTCATAAAGCATCTGCGGTGAATCCCTCTCATCACATGGAGCTTCATCATATTCACAGACTTGCCACGTGCAGTAATCCTTTCATCACATGGAAAAACATTTCCTCCAGTAACATGACAGGGCTCACACGGCTTTTTCAGAGCAAAAATCAGGCACTTTTCAAGCACTTTTAAGACCAAAAATGTCCAAATTTATCATCACATCTCAATTGTTACCATAAATGCATTCATGCAAATAAAGTTTGCAGAATTCCTTTAAATCCACAGTGATAAATGTGATTTATCATATTAAATTTGGATCTTTTGATAATGATTATTAAATGCTTGTTAATTTCCACAGTAAAGGATCAAAAGTGGACTCATGAATGAGGAGAAACACAAGAACTAAACACCAGATCATGTTGAAAAATCCAGCATTACTCAAGTCCAAAGGCGAGCCAATCAGTTTAAACATGTTCTCCAAACTTTCATGACTTTGTACAAACCCTGTCATGAGTAAAAGTCTTCTGAGTATTTAAAAAAAAAAAGTGGCAGCTAACGACCACATGAAGCAGAAACGATTGCTCCACTTCCTTTCCAAAGAGCTCAATGGAACATGTGATGAAACGAGTACTGGGCTACACCCTCATCAACCACCGACCCAGATAGCAACTGTAAGCAGGGAACTACCCCAGAGACACGCAGCGCACCGCTGCGGTCTCACAAGAACAATGATTATAGTGAAGTAACACACCAAACTACGGGGAGATGAATTAAACGTGCTGACGCGGTGTTTACCTTGGCGATCTGCAGCAGTACAATACAGTGCTTGATGGACTCTACCATGCTCTGAGAGAAAGGAAGGAGAGAGAGACGATTCAACGACTGCAAACTGACTCAGGAACTCAAACACAGGAAGGAAAATGTGCCAAGTTCTGACTTACACAAGTAGTCTCCTTCAAATTTTCGATTTTCTGCAAAAAGAGAAGAAAAAACAGGCTTTAAAATCCAACCGTACTGGGTCCATACAGATTTTTTTAAAAGATAAG
>CAFUXE010000347.1:71335-88662 GCA_903364295.1 Serranus cabrilla
CAAAAGCTCAGGGAGGAAGTGAATCACACAGCTGCTGGGAAAAACAAACAAGACGAAACTGAAACTGAACTGCTTCCTCCAACAAATGTCAACACCTTGAAAAGTTAACTTGGTTATAACTTAAATTTTAAGTTGCAAGAAAATGTCTGATTTTGTGGTCTTAAAAAGCTGAAAAAAGAAAAGAAATGAAAACCAAAACCATTAACTCTAGTTCCAATACATTGGTTTTAAAAATGACTCCTCAACTGCACGTTTTTACTCTAAAACACAAACATGTCCTCTTGTTCTTCAGCAACTTCGCCTGTTACGGCTGCATCTAATCGCTGGAAAATTAATCAGAGAATATTTATATTTATATAATATATAATATTAGTCTGAATCAGTATCAGTGTATATGCTGTCTGATGTGTGTCGTTATTAAAACTTCTTTTTTACACAATATATAATGCAGATTAATTTAGAAATTATGTTAGCTAATCATTTTTAAAAATGTTTTAATAGTCAGCAACTGATGATTGTTTAGCTATTTATTTTATTCCAATTTAATCTTTATTTTCTCAGTTATAATTCATAGAATTGGCTGAAATGAAATAAGTTGTTTGTAGAATGTATAATAATATATAACAAAGTTCAATATTATTTAATAAAGTTGTGTTTGAGAAAGTAGCTCTCTGGGTACATTTGCAGAGTGGTGAAAAATTGGTGCACAATCCACATAAAAAAGGTCTTTTTTCATTCCAGCTCAAAAAATTACTATATCGGCCACCATATTGGTTATCAAAGAATTTTCCCTTCTAAAATCCATATCAGCATCAGTTTAAAAAAATCCCATATCAGTCTGGTTGTATATGAAATGCTATCAACCAACTTTTCTCCCTCACTTTTTCTGGCTCTGATTGGTTACAACGGCTGAAACTTCAACAGTGGTTGTGTAATTACTCTCAGAGGGAGGAAACTCCACTCAGTAATAAAAATGAATCATTAGCTGACGCTTCTTTAAACCATTTTTGAAATAAAAACACACATTGTTAATTTAGAAAAACTGATCATAACTGGCAGTTATTTTTTAACCAACGCAGTAACCTTTAATAATATTCTGACGGCTTAAAACTGACGAGTGACGGACATGAAACGTGCGTGTGTCCGCCTGCTGTTAGCTCGGCGCTAATGAGCGCGAGGACGGCGGACAGAGAGCAGAGACGTGAGGACGGAGCAGCGCTGCTGGTACTCACTCTGCGTGATTCATCCTCTTTGCAGTCCTTGATCTTCTCATCAAACAGCTGCGTGAGGGTGACAGAGAACAAGAGATGAAAAGGGAGAAAAAGGAGACGGAATATGAGCCGAGACAGTCGAACGACCACTGAAATGATAAGAAGGTGAAGCTGCACAGATGATGCAGCTTAAGATAACACGGTGGAAGCTGACAACCTTTTCTCACCAACAAACACTGATGAAGATTCTCTGCCTGTGAGAACAGCTGCTGCTGCTTTAAAGACAAGATTTCTGCTTTATCACCATGCGACCACAAATCTTTTTTAGTAATAGCTTCTGCTTTGTTAAAGTCGAGAGTGACGTCAGCATTAAAATGTTCACAAGAAATAAAAAAGGAAGGTAATGACACGAATTCAACTGAAAACAATTGTATGTTTATGAGGAATATACACAGAAAATGTCAACTTTAGAGAGAAATTTGGAATAAATGATGTGTGATCTGTGTGGAAATGTGTTAAATACACTTTATTACCTCTGGGTGTTTCAGAAAATATGTCAAAGTGAGCCGCAGATATTCTACATTTCTTAAATCTACATTGTCATGTCATCTTTTATGATGCCATCAGCATGAAGAAAAAAATCCCTCAACAAAATCCTTTATTTGAATAAAGTGTTTCCTCAGATCAGGTGTCTTTTTATTAAATCTACTTTCTTTGATAAATATAACTCGTCACTTTTGTCAACTTAAACACCCTGTGCAGCAGACTGAGCCAATAAAGGAATAATATAATGGTGGGATATTAATCGCTCCCATAGGCTTACAATGGAAATATATTAAATCAGAATAATTTAAATTCATAGCTCTTAAATCACCACATTAATACAGGTGCATGCCTCAATTTGTGCGGCAAGTGGTTTTCTTTATTTCAATGACGTTTAGCGTCACTCCAGCCACCTCTGGAATCTAATTCTCCAAACAGTAAAATAATAATAATAACATTATTGTGGCTGATTCTTTGCCTGCATCTGTGCAGAGATACCAGGTTTAACCAGAATGAATAACAAGCTGTGCAGCATTTAAATGTTGATCTATAATTTGAAAGTCAGCATCATGACTGAAGCTTCGATCTCTTCTGTTATCCGAGTGTTGCTGCAGTGAGTCTTACCTTTAACTGGTCAATCAGAATCTGCAGGTAGGCGTCAGCTTCAGCGAGCTTCTTGTCAAAGTCTTGAACACTCGGAACGAATCCCGTCTCGGCCTCCTGAGGAGCAGAAATAACCAGAGAGGAGCATCAGTGCAGCTCGAAACAAATCCAAGTCCAACACTGTGCTAGTATTTGCATATTCAAAGCAAAATACACAGCCACTACTAATAAAATGAGCCATGTATTCACCGATTATCCATTCATAAAAAAGAGTTGGTGTCTGTCCCCTCGTGGGCGGTGGGCTTTGTAAACTGTCACACAAAATGGTGGACAGAAACATCAACAGCTGAGGAGAATCTTCCAGCAGCGTACTGTACGAGGGGAGACATGAATACTATTGTTTGAAGGCTCGCCAGTGTGAAAGGCCAGCAGGTCTGTCTGCCCACCGCCCGCCCGCCTGACTGACTGACTGACTGAGGCCAGAAAATATCAGGCTCCAACAAAACTAATAATGTAATTAAACTGCAAAATCTACATATATTTAAATATTCATATAATTTTTCACTAACACCGAGTAAAATATTTAACTCCAGTCCCGATTATAACAACAATCTTATAACAGATATTCTCTTTTTTTCTTTGTTTAAGAATTTTAACAATTTAAATGCCAGTTTGTTTATTTTTTTAAAAATACGTGGTATTCCGCTTTTTAAATACTAATAATACTAATGCAAAGCGGATTCTGTTCCTTAGTCTAGGATACATTCTAGGATGTTTCTGAACTATTTCTATTCTAAGTTTTCCATTCCTGAAACTGTGAGAAAAATACTATTTATATTATTTTACATTTTTTCTGAGCTACATTTTTATTTCAACATAAGTCTAATAAAAGCGACCAAATATTCTTTTTATTCTTTAAATGCCAGTTTGTTTATATAATGCCACAGAACAACAATGTTATTATTTCCTGTTTACTTAATGCTACAAAAACACTAATTATGATGCATTTTTATTTTCCAACGCAAAGTAGAAATTATATTGTATTTGGCAAAATATGAGAAAATTGCTCAGTTTGGTGGACAATAATAAAGAAAAAGAAAGATAGATAGAAAGCTTGGTGATTATAATTGAATGAATGATTTTATAGTGTAATGTGTATTAATGGATTTTACTAGGGACATTTTTGTATTTTGGCTACACGGTTTATTTTTTAGACTTATTTTAGGAGCTGAGGTTCAGCTTCCCAAATGCCAAAAACAATAACCAAACAAAATGTATATATATGCATCCATATGCATTAACAGCCAAAATGACCAAAAAAAGAACGAATAAAAAGCCATAAATGTCCCAGTGGGCGCAGAGGTTAGTTACTGACACAGACGCGTGTGTGTAAATGGGTTGAGGTGCACTCCAATTCATTGTTTGTTAATTAGCGGGCCTTAATGCCTCCATCAGAATGAGAAACACAGACTGCACGCACACACAGAAACTCCGGCACAGACAATTTCATTACGTAATATCCATTAAAAGGTAATTACTAAACTATTGGGGGGGGCAGACGTGACCTGGCATCTGTCTCATCAGTCTGAGCTCAACCAACCAAGAACAATCCAGCCGGCTGTGACACAAAACCAGAAACTGCTAAATGAGCAGAGACAGGACGCCCTGAAAATAAATCACCTCATATTTAAAGCTGCAGCCTGTCAATAGCAAGGACACTCAGCAGCAATGACACCACAATAACACCTCTATCCCACGCCAGACTAAATCATTCAGCGTGTGTCGGCAGTTACTATGACACGGAAACACAGAGCAGCTCCTGCGTTAAACAGCAGAGTGTAAAGCAAAGCTGATCGCAATCAAACAAGTCCTGTGAGTAAATCAAACTCTTATCAAACCCTGTCGCTGGGTGCTACCGCTGCTCTGGTTTCGCTGCTGCGTCGCTCAGTCCTGCTGCGTCCTGAGTCTGTGGGGAGTTTCCTTCTCACTACAGACGACCTCACAGGAAAGTGAAGAAAAGCCATCAGCAGCCGGAGAACTGATGCAGTTTTAACCATAAAACACACCAGTTTTACAGAGAACAAAGTCTCGCCTCAGCTGTCATGAAGCCTTGCAGTTCACTTGGCTAACTTCCTCAAAGGATCAAAGGTGCTTTCACTGCAACTGCAAAATTTAGCCGTCCACACGAGGGCCTGATCAAAAATGAGAAGCGGCTCTGATGCAGATGTGGCTGTAGATCAGTGTGTGTACACATGTGTTTGGATTGGCACAGTCATCCCAGCGTGGGCAAGACTTACTCACACCACCCTGGAAACTTCCTGCAGTTTATTAGGAAAAGAGCTGACATCTTTCTGGCATTACATCATGAAATGACCTCTCCCCCTCACTATAGCTTTTTATCATGTGACGGAGCATTCATGTGAATTTTTAAGAGTTTGAGTACTCTGTACTGTTATTTATTTGGACGACAGAGAAACAGACAAACCTGAAGAAGACAGTTAAAGTAAACACTAAACTGACACATAATGGGCTACGACTGAAGTGCTTAAAGACAGACTAATGGAAAACAAATGGTAGCGTTACAGGGGAGAAAAGCTCAATCAGGTGAAAAACTATCTTCGTACGAGCTTGTAATCTGTAAATTTCACAGTGAAGTATTGCCCTTCATATTGATACACAAAGCTGATGTATTTGCAGTGATTAACACCATGAATAATTTACAAAATAACACAAACTGGGGATGCAGGATGAGTAGTTTTTTCAGCCGATATAGAAAACTGATTTCTGATGGCAGATACGGATAAGAAAACAGATATTTTCACAATAAAAGAGAGCAAAGATGGATGATGTAATGTTCCCTGATGTTGCTCTGACTAACTGACATCACTATTTTCTATTAGTAAGCCTACTAAAGCACATCTGAAATCTTCATAAACATACATACTTCAACATATCATTATATAAATGAAGCTAACTAGCCACTGCCACCTACTGTTTTGATGCAGCATTTGTTCAGCCAATTAAATAAACTTTGCTTTGTATTATTGGCTCTATTTATCCGTCATAAGTTAATTATTGAAATAACACATACTAATCTTGATTTTCTATTGTTAGTATTGATATATATCACGCAATCCTAACACAAACAATTCTTTACACATGTTAAAAGGCAGTACTGACTACATGGCCTGTACATTAGACTGTATCAGACCTATATAACAGGCCTGGTATGCAGTAAAGGCTTTACTACATGTGAAAAGAAACAAAATTAGAGCAGGAAAATGAAGCTGACGTGGTGAAAACTAAAAAAATTATATAAAACAGAGCCCTTATTATTATGTAGTGAACAATATGTCATGTTTTGTCAACACACAGGGCGGAGGGGAAGCGTTTCGACAGAGCGGATAAGTTTGGAAGCAGAAACTCAGATGCAGGTGGTTGGTTTATAAACAGACACTGAAGCACCACGTCATTGTGCTCACTTCTCCTCTGTTCCTGAAATATTTCCAGACGTCTGCACCTCCACTCCCACGCATTACACACACACACACACACACACACTCATAGCATGCATCCCTGTGTGTGACTGTGACATTGTGGGAATATTTTAGAGCAGCCCGCAAACTCTCACAGATAAACACAGCGACGAACCCACCCTACAGCCCCAGACTCTACAAACAACACCCTCCGCCCTCCCCCTCCCTCCTCTTTCTGTTTGTCTTTCCACGCAGTGTGACCCACTTTAAAATGCTGCTGCCCCAGCAGCGCACTGCAGCCGCTAAAGTTCTCCTTGCTCTGGTGCAGTGGCGTTTGGGTTTGTGTGTGTGTGTGTGTGTGTGTGTGTTTTACTTACTGGGTGCCTCGCTCCAATGGACATGCTGCGTTAAACCTTGTACATCTCCCCCATCAGGCCATTTAGCCTGACACAAGGTCTCTGTCTCTGCCTGTGTCACTCTGTTTTTCTCTCCCTACAGCAAAAAAACAGCCACTTGTTCTGGTGAAGTTAGCGTTCTTTCTTACTCCTCCCTCCTGCTCCTCCACACAGAAACACAAAACAATCTCCTCCTCTTGCTCTCCACTGCAGTCTGCCAACATAAACCACAGCAGCCGCTAGCTGTGCAGTCAGTCGGCCCACAGTATATCCTTCAGCAGCTATCAGCTGAGCGCCTGGTATGAAGGCAGACAGAGTTAATCCAGGACCCTCCCCTGGCAGGAAAGGCACACTTCCTCTCACGCAGGCAGAAGAGAAAACACACAAAGCAGCAGCAAGTGCTGACAGGGACAAGCTCTAACTGCCGCTCTGATTGGCTGAGGCCGCAGAGGCAGATGTTTGGTTGATCAAGCAAGCAGGTCTCGGGTTGGCTGCTGCTGGGTCACGTGACGCTACGACAGCAGCGCACTATCACCGCATGAGTGTGTGTGTGTGTGTGCACTGAGCAAGCAGGCACACGTAGCACATCAGAAGGATTTGCCACAGAGGGAGGGGAAGGCAGCGGAGGAAAGGAGTGAGAGAGGGAGGGCAAATGAAAAGGTTGGTCATGAGGGTGAGCAGGAGCTGCACACAGAGGATGATGGGAGTGGGACAAGGAGGAAGGTTTGGTTAGAGGGAAGGAGACAAGGATGTGAGGTTGGCAAGAGAAACAGCTGGAGAGCAGGAAGAGAACTGGCAGAGTCACAGTCGGCCTCAACGCTCACAATAAACATATTAAACAGGCTGCCAGCACAAAACCAAACAGTCTTTCCATGAAACTACACTTGGTCCAGATACCAAAGCAGAGCAGCCACATATCGCCAAAACATCCATTTATGATGACATGAATGTCACCTTCATTTCCATTTATACTGAATGTACCATACAGCTTTTAAGAGGAAAATTCAAGCACTTTTCAAACACTTTCAAGGCCTCTAAACCAAACCAACTTCATCCAAAGACTTTATCACATCTAAATAGTTACTGTAAATACAGCTGTGAAAAATTAGGTTCAAGGTATAAAGTAAGCATTAAACAAAGTATAAACTGTTTTTGTATTTTACTAGCTATTCATAATCATTTGGTAAGTTTATATTATTATTAACTGCTTGGTAATTTCCAGAATATGTGCGGACTAATTTAGCGAATGAACGACAGGTTAAAACAAGGAATCATTTTAAAAACAGGTTATGTGTTTACATGTGAGCACAGCGATACTTGTGTCTGTTCAAACTAAAGAAAATAATAAGATGAACAAAACACACAGATTATCCCAGAATAATATTTATATTAGACATCTACATATTTACCTTTGAAAAGTTTAGTTTGCACGGGAACTCATTCAGTACTTTTACTTCAAGTAAACAAACAAAAACCAAACTCGTTTTACTTCAATCATAAATATTTTTGGTTTACATGAGTGACTGTGTGATTAAAACCAGGTTTTTTTTTATATTATTATACATTTTTTCAAGGAGTATGATTTACTCAAGTACTGTACTTAAGTACAGTTTGGAGCTACTTGTACTTTACTTGATTATTTCCATTTTATGTAACTTTATACTTCTACTTCTCTACATTTTGAGATAGATTTTGTACTTTTTACTCCACTTAATGGTTACTTTTTAGGTCAAGATTTAACACAAAACTATGATACATTTAAAATGATTAGACTTTTAAATGATTTTTTACCTCATAAAATGCTGCTTACTTAAATCCATCACAAATTATAATATAATAATATATTCAGAATATATGGAACAATCTGAGTGAACAAGTACTTTTATTTTTATACTTTAATTACATTTTGATGTTGATACGTTGGACTTTAACTTAACTCTGCAGTGTCGTGTTAGTACTATTTGACTTAAATAAGGGATCTGAACACTTTTTTTCAACACTAAATTAAAGCATATCCCTGACCTTGAATACAAAGCTGTTAAAATGAAGCATTTTTCGAACATCAAGACTTTGAGCCCTGATACTGACAACAGAGACTCATCAACTGCTCCGCTGAGCAAAGAAATGAGGTGTGAGCAAGAAAAAGTGCTGATAACAGGACAGAAGATGCAAAGTCCCTTTTAAAAAGTCCTCATATGAGTGTCAAGGGGAAGCACAGTGCATGATTTACAGAGTATGCAAATGCCTGCAATCTGAAGTTCAATAAAAATCCCACAATGAACACTTTGATACCTCGGTAAGATATTTATCTTCACTTTATGGTTTGCAAATGTGTTCACCAGTCCTTCTTTTAACCACATTCTTACAGAAATGCTTCAGAAAGTAGATAATATTAAAAAATATGTAGATGCTGATATATAAATTAGCATAAAAAGGAGAACAAACACCAAGAAGACACACAGAAAAACAGTTTGTTTGTTTTTTTGCTAACTGCAGAAGGTGGAAAATAAAAACACACACACTTAAACACACATATACTAATGAGTGCATGGTTACATACTCTGAGTTGGAGGGTGTGACGGAGGATCGTTCCCTCTAAGGCGTGGATCCACTTCTCCCGCTCGTCTGCATCTCGGGCTGAGGGCAGAAGCACACAGACACACCCAGTGAGCCGCGTTTTCCATACAGACACCATCAGTAGCCATTACACTCCAGTTACACACTAATGAAACCAAGACACGACGCTGAGATGACATGAGCGCTGGTGACGCAGTGAGAGGCGCTGGTGTTCATCTGGATACTTTAATTATGCCTGACCTCGTGTTCGGGGCTGGAACATCTAAAATACATGTAAGTGCAGTTTCACAATCAGCTCTCTGTTGTATAAAACGTATTAAATTACAGCTGGAATAAACAGCACACATCAAAATAAACACAGAAGACAATGAACCAAATAAGACGATAAAAAGAAACAGATCTGAAAATTTAATTCTGAAAGACGTCTGGAGTTTGTAAATGGCTCACGCCCATCAATTCCCCGAAAAGGGACAGTTCTGCATTTTGGGTTCCCGTGCCAAACCAAGACATAGTCCAGCACCTTCAGTCTTTGTGCAGAAATAACCGTCTCCTGATTGTACCTTTAAATATTGGCAGATGCTGTTTGCACCCAGGTGTCCTTAGCTAACAACGCTATTTACAACCTCAGGGTTTATCAAGACAAGACAAGCAACCGGGTACCCGTAACCATCAAGTAATAGAGTTTTATTTTTAGAGTGAATAATAAGTAAAAAGTGACTTATTACACCCAGACGTTTTCATTTCTACCTATTGGGAAAGGAAAGAAAAAGAAAGGAAAGGAAAGGAGATGTTGAAGGAGCAATGTTCACACATTTCATGGTTACAAGTTACTGTAAAGTAACTTTCTCCACTTTCTCCAGATCTCCACTTCTCTCTCTTTAGTGACACCTATGGCAACAAACAATGACTGTAGGTGTGTTATTAGATCTTGCTTTCACTTGTCTTTTTAAGTTGCTTTATCTTTTCTTTGTTCATTCAGCCACAGTAACTTCCTACTTGACACACTAGCAGAGATTGGAGAAAAAAACAGTAAGTCTTGTTAGCTCCACCTACACCCTCTGGTTCACCAACCACGCTGTGTCTTTATAATCTAATTTGTTTTTCCAAAACCTTTCCAGCAGGGGAGTGTTTGGAAATGAAAATATTTTCAAGTTATTACTTCATAGCTGTTATCACAGACTGTATTTCTTTCATATATTGCATTTTAATACTCTTTCACCGACATCATTGTCTTATTTTTTTACTCAGTGATACATTGCAGCACTGTCACTTTCTATCTTATTTATATTCTATCCTTGTTCCTATTATTTTGAACCGTTTGCAAAAAGTATTTCTAAATATCTTTTATGTACATTACTGTAAATATTATTTATTGTATCTATAAGTGAGCTCCTAGAGCACTGCATTGTACTTTGACAATAAACATATCTTATCAGTGAATCTAAAGATGAGGCTACATGGGGCTGTATGTACATAAAGATGTATGATGACGATGAAGTATCTCATCTATTACTCGCTTAACGCAGCATCACATCCACTCAGGAGCATTCAGTTTTGATACCCAGCCTTATGTGAGATAGTGAAGGGTGAATCAATACCAAAACAATAAATATCACTATGATCATTGTAAAAAAAAGACGTGTTAAAGCTCCTTCAGAGCGGTAGAGCGGTGTAGAGTTTCGTTTCTCTCATAGCGTCTTTGGGGTCGGAGTGTGAAATGGAGCTGTGCGATGCTGCAAAGCAAAGCAGAGAACAAACAGACCGCCAGTGACATTAAACAGTGACCCAATGCAGACGTGTGCAACACACACACACACACACACACACACACACACATACACACACAGACTGCAGAGGACACATGCACACATTTGGTGCCAACACCTGAGATGTAACATTTTGTCCTCTACCAACACACATCCAGGACTGAAGCCATATGATCAGCCTGTATGCTGCATGTTAATTATAGTATTAAGGAGTTTTTGCAGAGAAAGTAGGTTTGTTCATGTCGTACGGTCAAAAATAAACTGGAAGCTGTGAAATCAGGACTTTAGATATGTGCCACTGAATTAGCCGGCAAACTCGATCCTGTGTAAAAGTAATTTTTCATTGAGTTGGAAACTAGACAGTGCAGCAGATGAACGGCTGTGCTCGTGCTACAGCAGAAAAGCTTTTAAAGACATTAAAAGGCAGCCGAGGCTCAGGCCAATCCACTCAGACAGCGCCTCGCTGGCCTCTCACTTTCCCTTCAGCCAAACAGACTCTCCAGAGGAACAGATTACTGCGGCTAATGTTGTTTAGCTCTACTCATGACAGAGGCGAGGTAGTAGCAGGGCCATTCAACAAAAACAAATACTCTCACTGTACGAACTGTGTCGCAAGTCCAATCTCTGTCCTAGTTTGCGGCTCACACGTAAGCCGTGATTTATATTCCTAGGTGGGTACGGGCAGTTAGTCAACTCAGCAGATCCACAGCGTCACATGAGGCAGCATGCTGCGAGTCAGTGACCGTCATCTGACATCATATTTTAACAACAGCAAGTTGTTTGTCCTCTAAATATTTATTTGTCCTGATGCAGACAATGGAGATTTACAACTATGTGACCCGGTGTAGCGGAGCAGCAACCTGGCAAGTGAGAAAAGAAGGGTGCTAAAGACTTTTAATCATGCACGGATAAAATAGACCAAAAAAGAATGGAAAATGTTTTTCTTAAGTCCTAAAGTTACGGTTTAATACTTTCTATGACACTCTTCTCTGTAATTCCTTAATAATACAATTTGAATGCATTAGAATCTACTTATAAACTGTATAATTATAGTTATAAACACTAATATTCATAATGCTTCATACCAATAACTGTCACATTATAAGGAATTTTATTATGAATTTTATGTATCATAATTCTAATTAATTGCTGGTCACTCACTGACTCACATATTGCTTGCATAGTGAATTATTATTATTATTATAGTATTAATAGATTTGATTAGATTATAATACATCTCAATTACTGTAATAATTAATTATAATGTGATTATAAGATTAATCCTAAACCCATATCACAGAGGTATGTTTATAATGCAATACAGACATGAGCTTGCAAAAACAATGTTAGCAAGTGACCAGCAATATATCATTATCATTATTATGATACTTGACCTTCTAAGTCATTATAGAATGTGTTATGATTATTATAATAAGATACTATTAATCTCTGTGAGTTCTTATAATTACACAGTGCTATAAGCAGATTATAAAGTATATAAGAATGTTTATAATGTATTATAGAATTGGGCGCCTTTTGGATACAACGTCTCATAATCAAGATATCTTGAATGTATGACTTCACTTTTTTATTTTTTGAGATAAGAAACTAGGAGATTTTTTCTGGTCTCTGAGTTCACAGTACTTTGTGTGTTTCACAGTTAAAGGGTGTAAAGGGCTTGTTCCATTTTCTTTTACAGCAATTATCAAACATTTTATGAGGAACAAAAGGGGCAAAAGTCTAACAGTCGCTAAGTCAACATTTTTTTTCCAATAACTGCTCAAACTTCAGATGTTAACAACACAGCCTTGAGTTTAAATGATGCTGTCTTAACCCTGTAAGAGTGAGACACGGTGTGAAAGCCCGGCTGCTAAGCCGTGTCATAACAGAGGAAGGTGTGCTGACTAAAACTCATTACTGTCAGCGCTGATGCTTCTCCGCTTGATGAAATCAGAGAGGCACAGCGAGGCTATTAGGAAACAAGCACATACTGGAAATACTGTTCCAGTACACCAGCAACCTCCAACCGATCCACCTTCACACACACGTTTCTAATCATTACAGACACCGGCAGATACTGGATCAAGACCCAGGACAGATACAGAGTCGGGGGACTTTTTCCAGAACTTTTGCAGGAAAAATAAGCCAGTAAACATGTAACAACTGAACCAAACATGCTCAAGAATTTAACATTCAAATTGGGAACAAAATCAGCCAAACTAAATAAAAACTTCTACATTAACCAGTCAGCACTGACTAATATTTACATTTAAAGGGCAATGTAATTTTCAGCCACTTTAGGTGTGATGTAATATCTAAAAGGATCCTGAACGTTATTTCAGATGGACTTGGTATCCGTTTCACTGAGCTCTGACAGACAGTCGAGTAGCTCATTGTCTGAGAAAAGAAAATAGAAGAATGTTGAAATATTTTTCCAGGACAACACAAGATGTTTTCCAGGACATTTTACTTTTCTCTCATCCTCTCTGTGTTTTGACTGATAAGGTTGGTCTTGGTTTTCCAGGATGTGTGGGAACCCTGGAGTCGCAAACGGCAAATTTTTAATTCTTGAATACTGAAGCCAAATAAAACACAGAGCAGGTTTCACACAGAGCAGCGTCCCCCGTCAGGCTGCGGTACATTGACTGGAGGTCACCTCATGATCTGATAACTGATACCAGACTAAAACATTTCAGATAGAGGGTATGTGTTGATGCAGCTCGATCACAGGATACAAACCCATCCACTGAACCACTGCAACTGCAAACAAACCTGCTCCTGATGAAAAAAGCTGCCACAACCAACAGGAAAACCAACAAATACAAAAACAATATACTGTGAAGGCCGTCAGAATCAACTTATCTGTGTGACATAATAAACTAAACAATCATTTGAAAGATAATGATTGATCGTTTGGTCTTGAATATGTCAGAAAATAGTGAAAAATTCCAAAAAAAGTCCAATGTGATGTCGTCAAATGCCCCTTTTTGTCAGTTCAAACTCTCAAGATGTTTGTCACCTTTATGCTGATAGTAATCTTCACTACTAAGAATAAGTCACTTCAAACTACTGCTAAATTAGTCACATTATAAAAGTATCTCGCCCACGGAGAAGCCTGTAAAGTTCTTCCAGTTATCGCCTCATACATCCTTAATTCTTCTGTAAGTGTTTCTCTGGCAGGTTATTAACCAGACAGCCATCTTCTGCTCCACTGATTATATCCAAATACTCTTCTGTCTCCGACTTTTATCTCACAGACGATTAGAAAAGCTGGAGATTGAGAATTAAACGCACATAAATGAAGCGACTGGTAGCTACACTGAGCTAGACTGATGAAGACAGATGGTGCAAAGACAACAATAATAAGTGTGGCAGGAGTATTTCCACACATACACAGGCACACAGACACATTAACACATACTAACTGCTTCAGTGATGCATTTTTAACCCAAGGATTCTGCTGCTGTCTAAGTGGTCAAGGCCTCAAATCACAAAGATTTCCCTTCACAATGCTCAGCCTCGCCCCCATAATGCTGCTCCTCCTTTCTCCAAAAGGCCTCTGTGAATTATTCATCCCTCTCCTCTTCTCTCTCTCTCTCCTCCTGCCATCTCAGACAAGCTGATGAAATATTTCAATACAAGCTCCAGTGGGAGGACAGAGGGTCTGATGTTCAGGACTGCAACCTGTCAATAAAGCTGCGGTAGCTGCCCTGGTGGTGGTCTCCATTTAGAACTTTTCATCTATTTTGCTCAAACTGTGGGGTAGAAATGTAAAATCAGCTCATGCTTTGGATTGACTCAACATTATTGAAGTCCTGAAAGAACACAGTGGTAAAAACATGATGACCAGGGGTGTTAAATATTAAAGAGATGACGACAGACAGTGCAGGTGATACCACGGAGGGGGAGGACCCTGGAGACACGAGACAAGAACAGAGCATGAGGTGGTCTCTCATCCCGGACTGATGGTCCGAGCAGTCACTGCGGCCCAACAAAGAGGGAGGAGAAGACAGGAGATTGATAGCTACTGTACATAAGAGGAGGCGAGTGAGAGCAGAGAGAGGGAAAGAGGAAAAGGGAATGCTAAAGGGCTCTCAGGCAACTCTGATGCACCGCCGGGGGAGAGGGGCCGATGAATAATGGATGCTCCTCTAAATAGAAAGACAGCACAGAGCTGCACTCCGGGCGAGCACAGTGGCCGGCCGGCTGTGAGCTGGACTGTCCCGTAAGAGGACGAATCATGCCGCAATCCTGGAATTTTTGTTTACGCCGATCATGACACACACTTTGATCATATGTTGGTCACTGGAAATGTAAATTCCAGTCAATGGTCGCAGTCCAAAGCGCCTTTCTATACACTGTGGCTCTACCCATCACACAGTCCAGATCGTACCCACGCAGCAGCTCATACATAGTGGTACACAAGCATATATATATAAATATATATATATCACTCAGACGCTGCTGTGAATCCTGGGAGACTGACTGCATAACATGCTCAGACCAGGATCGTTTTACAGCAACAGAGAAACCTTTTCCTGCCCGACATCCTGTGCATCTCTTGATAACCAAGCCAGCAGCTGCTGAATCTAGAGCCTCAGCCTCAGCACACTGTTAGTGCCAATCCTCTGCCCATTGCTCCAGTGGTGACACGTGACAGGGTTCAGCAGCTCTCTAGGTATCTGGAGGACAGATGTGTCTTACAGTGACACCTCATTGCTTCCTCTCAAACAAAAAGATGATTGTTGGGGGAGGCTGCAAGTATACATACTCCCCTGTGCAGGAATATGAGGCTTCTGGATGCAACGACCCCCGTTCTGCTGATTCAACTGGAATAATAAACTTACATTGAACTGCCAGTTATAAAGACTTTATTTTACATTGGAAGTATCATATGTAGCTGCATTATGTTATCATCTTGCTGATGTTATTTTATCAAACCCAAAGAAAACTAATTTTAATCAAGGACACAGTCTATGTCATGAGGTCGCCGTTCCCCATTGCATAAGTGTCAGTATTGTTGTCATAAATTGACTGTTTATCTATTTTTCACTTTAAATCGTGGACATTTTAAACTATTATTTTGAACAGATTAACCCATCAGACATCTGGATCTTAAGTTGTCAGAGAAAGCTGAACAAACATTAACAACTCAGTTTCCAGCCCCTCCACCAAAGTGCAGAGCAGCACTGGAAAAAACACACATTTTTAACGTGACACTGCTTAATTAGGTTTTTTTTACCAAACTGGATCCATTTGTTTTGAAGAGGAGGAGACCTCTGCATATCATTTGGCTACTGGTTAAAACCCTCTGAACGATAAACACGGGAGGAATTCTAATCAGGAGAAGCTGACTGCAATGTCGGCATTGCTCCATCTTTTGTTATTGTTTTGTTTGAGAGTCCCAGCAGCAGGAAATTGCATATTGCACGTTTAAATATGATCTCTACAAATGCTCATATGTAGTATTGCATTGTCATATTTATTTCAAGAGTTGTATCGTCATTTTCCTCTGAGCTCCTTTTCCATGCGAGATAAACAGCCTGACATTTTTCATTTTTTGACTGCTTTCATTAAGGGTTTTTCAATAGTTCTATTCAATAAAAACCTGCACACATTGCTGCTGTTTTCCTGTCTCTCAGATTAAGGTTATTCTGATAAAAGGCACCAACAGCTGAATGAAAATTTGCAGATGCATTGAGGCATTACAGCGGATGGAAAAACTTTGATTAACTGAAGCACAGAAAGTTCCAGAATAAATTAAGACCCTGACATTCAAGCTATTATTCACTGACAATCGCAGCTCTTTGACATTTATTACCATTCTGAGGGGGGAAAAAGATTACATAATTGTCTAGCCGAACCAGCAAATAGCAGAACAACCACCAGTTACAACAAACAATCTGAATAACACAACTAGTCTGTCCAAACATCTCACTGACTCGGTATAACACACACGCTCCTCTCTGCTTAATAATTCGACACAGCCGACAGCCACTGAACAGTCTCAATCACACGGCTCTGAACTGTCCTTGAACCTCGATAACAAACCAATACAACCTCCTGCTACGGAGCATACTGCTCCACCCTGACTGCACATCCCAGAAGACAAACAAACAACGCCTCCTCTCGATCCTTTTGCCCGGGACTGGCATGCAAGCGGACCATGAGACGTGCACGGTTTTCTCCTTACCCTTCCGTTTGTAGAACCACAGCATACAGCTTCGGAACACAGACATGGGAGAGGGCATGGAGGAGGTGAGAGGGGCGGGGGGCCCATGGACTGTGGCTGGTGACCCTCAAGAAGGAGGTGAAGGAGGTAGGGGGGGGCAGGGGGTGCTGGTGGCGAAGTGTGAGGGGTTAGGAGGGGAGAAATGGATACAAATGGACAGGTGGAAGGACAGAGATGAAAAGGTGGAGAAGGTTAGTTAAAGACCTGGAGGAGTGATAGAGTAAAAAAAAAGAGAGTGTCTGCGGTGTACTGGACTGGACAGCTCCCTGTCAAAAAAGAGTAAGGGCTGGCAGGACGGGAGGGGGGCGATGCTGTAGCTGGGAGCCAATCCTGTCCCTATGGAGTGACTGGTGGGTAGATGGAGAGCGGCGGCGGCAGCGGTGTAGCGAAGGGCGAACGGCAACCAGGACAGCCCTGAGCTCAGCTTCCAGCTCAGCAGTATTCCCTTATTATTCCCAGAGGCTCAACTGCAGAGACACACAAGCAGCAATCTTCCTCCTCAGCACAGTCGGGAGAGCCGAGGG
>CAFUXE010000347.1:97464-164862 GCA_903364295.1 Serranus cabrilla
CATTCTAAAAAGCATTTTTTTCTTTGAACCAAATAATGTACAAATCACTCATGTGCTGAAGACATACTGCAGTTTGTTTGTTGAGAGATCAGTACTGTGTGATTAGTGTAAAGTAGGTCTCTGCGTTTCGCAGCGTTCATTCATACATGGAAGAATTCGAGGCACTGAGGACACGACAAGGCTACAGGGAATCCAGCACGGTCCATGCTCCGAAGGACACTTATAGAAATACTGTCCCAGTTCACCTGCTCATGCGCTACCCTGTGCTCTCCCCTCCTCCTCTCTCCTCCCACCACTCCTCTTAATGCTCCATCATACAAGAAAGAAATGTAGTGTGCAAGGATAACTGGACATAAATATTGAAATGCTTTAGGACACTGGGGCATTTTCCCCATTTCTGTGGCACTGTGTTAAAGTGTGAGCATGAGTCACGTCACTGAAGCGAAGACGAACGCTGTGCATATGATAAAACCCCTCAAGTTCAGTCATTATGTTTTTGTTCTGTGGGGAATAAACAAAATAGATTCATATAAATCCTTTTTCTTTTTTTAAAGATTTGATAAGCCTGTATTTGGTAATACGGAAACTCTGTGTTTCATTCGAGCTTATTTACACGCTTGCACAACTTTCAGTGATGTAAGTGATCCCTTAAGTCTTCCTTGACAGTCTCGCCTGGCGTGGACACGTGGGAATGTCAGCATCAAAACAGGTGATGATTCTCAGAAACAAGGCTTTAATCTAACAGAAGCTATCTTGGGGAGATTTATAATTAAGGGTGTCACGATTTCAATTCTAAATCAGGAATTGTTTGAGATGAGCTTACAATTTCGAAAATTGTACCAAAATCAAAAGTATCGTAAGTCAAAAGCAGAATTATTGAAACTGGAAGTTTGACAGTGAGGCCTCAGTGGGACACATCCCAGAAAAATATGGCAGCGATACCAGGTAGCCTGTCTTTTTAAATAAGAATTATAAAATGTGAAGCACATTTTTCAGGGCATAAAACCTTTAAATTGTTGATCTTTCTGGATCAAGCCTTCATAATCTAACAATGCAGATTCTAAGATTACAATTCAAGCACTTTCAAGGTACCTGATCTGAAAGCATCCTTATTCAAAGTCTTTATCATCAACTCAAAATTGTAACTATAATGGCAACGGAAAAAGGCAGATGGTCTCTTTCATGATGCTGCAAAGCAGAACAAAATAATTGCCCATTTTTCATTTTGGTGCTCATGTCAACCAATCAAGCTCCGGTCTGCTCTACGTCTCATACGAGACGCCAGAAGACAACAGACAATGATTTCATTTCAAATATTAAAAGATTTGGTTTGCATGAGTGACTGTCAAGATGAATCACCAAATTATGTTTAGAATCAAGCGTTTTTCAAGGTGTGTATTCAAATTCAAGCATATTTCTAGCCTTGAAAACATAGTTGTTAAAACCATACGTCCAAAGCTTTTTTTAAACTCTGAATGATGGCAAAGATAAATAATGAAAAACAGATGACCTTAAAATTGAACTATTTTTTAAGAGAACCGTGACACCCCTATTTATAATTTCATCACATTTGTCCATCTATTTAAAAATACTGACTGTCATGAAAATGAAATAAAGAAAAAAAAAACATCTGCACACAACATAAAAGTGTCAAATTGAGACCCCAAAACCTTGAAACATACTGAATCCTGACGTTTCAAATCATTAATGGCTTTAAAAATGGCTTATGGTCACTCAGTTTCCCAGACTCACAGTACACCCAGCTGATGATTCACTCATCTGTGAAACACTGTTTGAGCTTCGTCAGTGAAAACAGTTGTGTAGTATTTATTCTCAGTAAGGCTGAACGCAGCCACCGCGGTCCTCGCTCAGTTTGTGACGGACTGACAGATAAGCAGAGCGAGCTCAGACTACCTGCTCTCCGGGCCGCTACACACAGCTGATACACTCGACATTCATTTGACAAAGACGCCTTTGGAGACGCCAGGTGGAGACGTGGGGTGGCTAAACATTTCATGGTGCGACTTAAACCACATTTAGTTTGGTATAAACATTTCTGAATATGTACAGGTCAGAGCAAAATTAGTGTCCACACTGGCATTTTATGAAAAAGTTGTTTGTAAACAGTAAAAAAGAATAAATTTTGTAGTGATTTCTCTGAGGTACTTTAGAGATTCATCTCGTTTCGTCCCCCAAAAAGCTGTCAAAAGAACCGGAAACATAAAAAAAGGGAATATAAGCAGTCTGTCGGGTAGTTAGAGGTGACAGGTGGTGTTGTCACAGTGGCTACCTCTGTACTACGTCACTAATCTCTTTGATACAGCTGTGCAGGTTGTCCAGTACAGTGTTGGGCCCCACGCCGCTCAGCCCGCCACCTCCCGAGGACGAAGCCCTCAGTTCCTGCAGGCTGAGCTCCAGCTTCCCCACCGCCTCTCTGAAGGCAAATTTGTTCCTCATCTGAGGGATGCAGTCCACATAACCTGAGCAGTAGTCTAGCAGCTGGTGGCCGGCGTCCAGCACCTGGCTGCTGGAGGGGCTTTCGGAGCTGGCGTGGAGGGCGCTGCTCAGGCACTCAGCGCACTCCAGCAGGGCCTCGCGGCTGACCCGCTCCAGGGGAACCCTCTCCGCCTGCTGCCGGGTTCGCCGCAGGGCCACTTTGGAACCGGCAGATGTTGCTGTGTGTGAAGAGGAGGCAGTGGTGGCGGCTCCATTGGCCATTTTGGTTGGAGTCGTGATGGTGGCAGAGGAAGATCCAGGAGGCACTTGTGGTGGTGGCACTGACGGTCTGCCCGTCGTTGCTCCTCCTGACATTCGACCTGACCGGTGGCCTTTCAACGTGTCTCCGTTTACCTCCACAGGCGCTCCTCCTACCTGCTCCTCCCCGTCGCCGCTGTACGAGTGTTGCAGGCTGCGCAGTGTGGGGGGAGGAGGAGGAGCGCACTTGGGTTTTACAAGTCGAGGCCTGTCCCGGTCTGCTTGGTGCTCAGACAGCAGTTTGAATCGGTTCCCCTGAGAGTCCAGCCCGACCAGGTGCACGTCAGCTGGGCTGTGCTTCAGCGTGGGGGAGATCAGGACCGGGACTTTGTGGTTGTGAGTTGGCGCACCTGCTGCAGCCGATGAAGCACTCGAACTAGAAGACTTGGAGGGAGATGACCAACTCTGCTGCCTGTCCAGTCCTCCACTCTCCTCTCTGCCCTCCCTGACCCGAGACAGACTGTCCGACTCCCCCACCTCCCCCCCAACCCCTGGTGCCCTCACCCCTGCAGCAGCACCGCGGGGTAATAGCTTGGCTTTGGGCCTTTCCCTGATCTGTGCCGTCCCCTCATCCATCCTCCTCAGCAGAGTTTCGGAGGGCCGTGCAGCCCCATTCTCTGGCTGGGAGGTGGTGGAGGCAGTCCTCTCTAGAGGGGGTTTCGCACTGCGGTTTCTGGGTAAAGTCAGAGCCATGCGCTCCAGGTCTGGCAGCCCGGCTGACATGGAGGAGGTAGAATTGGACCTAGGGAAGGGTTTAGGCCCTCCAGCTATACTTCCACCCTCCTCTGAAGAGGTTGTCTTTCCTGTCCGTAGCCCCAGGGTCTTTTTGATGAGTCTAGGGGTAAAAAAACCCGCCAACCCACTCCAACTGCTGCCGCTCGTCACCTGTGAGGCAAGCCCCCCACCAGAGGGTTTCTGTCCAAAAGCAGCCCCACAGCAGCGTGACTGAGTCTGGGTGGGTTCTCCGTGGGAGTGAGAGGGAGAGGCGGAGAAGCCACCGAGACTGTCCGACTGGGGCAGAGGAGGAGGAGCGCTGAAATCAGCTGTAGGCTCGTATTTCTTGTGAGGCTGCGTTTCCATCTCCCGGAAAGAACTGCTCCTCTTGGGGGGCGTCGGGAGGTTCTGTTGGAGCTGAGAGGACGGCGAGGAGGAAGAAGAGGAAGACTTCTTCTTTATGAAGGAGCTGAAGAAGCCAGTCTTGCGGTCTCGTGTAAAAGTGCCCATATCCTGTGCATCCTCTAAAAGGCTTGCAGGAGATTTATCTCGTGGCTGCTGTTTTCTTGGCAGAGCCGGGGAGCTGCCTGACCGGCCGTCCCCTCCTAACAACGTAGAAGCCCAGCCTGGAGAGAGAAGAAAGGGCTGGATTAAAGCAGTGCAACCAAGCTGGGCTCAGCAGGAACACATCTATCTTTGCTAAACGTTACTTAATACCTTGAACACAGGTCATGAAGAATACTGCTCTGAATTCCCTTAGACTCTAAATATGCTCGTCTATACATTAATGTCACTCAGTGCATGAGGCAGCAGTGTGTTGTTGTGATAACAAGGACTCTCTTCCCCTCTCTCTCACTAAAAGCTGTTCTTTCCTCCTCGGGGACTCATGAGTAAGGAAAAAGCATTTCAGGAAAAGGGATGGAAAGTTTTCAGGCCATGCCAGTCATGCACATGCAAACACTAATTTAATGATTTACAAGCTGCTTTTGTAAAAAATGGGATGATGAATACACTTCCAGGAGCCGTGCCAAACAGAAACTGCCCAGCCCCCTTTTACTAGGAGGGCTGTTGCATAACTCAGAGGGAAATACATTTCCACAGTTCTGCTGGCCTTTAAATCAATACGGAGTGGTGCACAATCTTCTCTAACCAGGCAATGAATTAGGACTGGAGGAGAAACCGTATCCATTATTGCTACAAAAGCTATGTGACACTCAGGTCTCTAATAATTCACTTAGTATCTCTTACTTGGCATGGTTCTCTCTTCATCGATAGCATTTGCATGTAAATATAAACGCATACAAACAAATATTAATACAACACATTAAACATGAACATGAAATTAAAACCGTGCTTGCAATCTTTGTGGCTTAATTAATATCAAATGTATACTTGGTGGTGTTTTATGTGTTGTGCTTAATGACATTGTGAAACCACTTTTATTGAATTTATGACTTCATGAAAGCTACTCTTCACTTCACTGGTGAATACTTATGTTCATGGACATAAAAGCTAAACAGAAAGGTCACAGCGGCAGAAGAAGGTGAAAAAGACAACAGATCGTCTTCTTCACACAGCAGGTAAACACACAAAACATCATTTTATTTTTTAATATAAAACAATAAATAAGCAATAACTTAAACAAGATGAGACAGACAATATTGTGGAAATTTAATATTAGGGTTACCAAATATGAATACATGATGTGTTACCAAGTATTGATTAAGATATAGGAGTAATAAAACAAACAGGATGAGACAGAATATGAGCTTCATTAAAACACAGATTAACAGTTTCCACATACAGCACCAGTCAAGGTTTGGACACATCTTCCCATTCAATGGTTTTTATTTATTGTTTTTCCAACAACTATGACAGAACACATATGGAATTATGTAGTAGATAAGTGTTTCATACTTTAGATTATTCGTAGTAGCCACCTTTTGCTTTGATGACAGCTTTGCACACTTCTCTCTCATTTAGATTAACGAGGTGATCACCTGGAATGGTTTCCAGTTACCAGGTGCGCCTCGTTAAGAGTTAATTAGTGGAACGTCTTAGTGTCTGAGAACATCAAAGCAAAAGGAACATTAAGAATCTAATATAAAACATATTCTGGCTTGTTTAACACTATATCTACACTTTATTATTTACTAAATTCCATATGCGTTTCATCATGTTTTGATTTTTTTAAAATATATTAATGTACAAAGTATAAAATATAATACAAATTAAGAAAAACCACTGAATGAGGTGTGTCCACACTTTGATTGGTAATGTATGTAAAAAAAGACACAGATTGCTCAATATTTGTGGTCGACTTGGAGTGACCTCATAGATCACAGAGTGGATGGGTTGGAACTTAATTTATCATGCCTGAGGACAGTGAAATATCTTAATGTTAATGTTAAAACTGAGGGGAGGGGGGTTAAATATTATGTGGCAGGATAAATTAGTCTCACACAATAGTATTTTCTCTCAATAATCAGTACTACATGATGTTGGTAAAAATGTCAAATGTCCCTTTACTGCAGAAACTGCAGTATTTCCATAATTCTTTGGAGATTGTTGTTAGTTTTAGGAGAATAAATCTTTTTGATTAAAGTCAATTTTGCCTAGAACATGTCTAAAAAGGTGTTGGATGACATGGACATGAGCACTGAAGCTTCATGGCTGAATAAACAGAACCCTGAACCTCAGAAATCAAATACTTCTGAGTGCTGAGTCGGTTGTAATTCTAGCCCAGTGTAAACAGACTGTGTCAGGCTGTGCTTGCAGATCTGCCGTGAGACAGCAGTGGATGATCGACTGGATACCAGACAGGTGCCAGTGGTCAGTGAGGGAAAATGATGGCCCTTCTTTTCAGGCGGCGGGCTTGGCGGCGCTGCAGGCGACTCAGTGTATCTGTGTCCTCTGGCGTACCTGCAGAATCATAATGTGGTGCAGCTGACTGGGTGGTAGAAAGGGAGGCGTGTCGGGCTGTACCTGAGTGACCGTGCGTGCCGTGGTCGGATCGCCCGTCGAGTCCGCCCTCTATGTTTTCCTTGTTTTCTGTGTGCTTGTGGAGTGTGCGGGATTTGGAAGGCAACAGGGGCATGTCGTGACTGAAAGGGTGCAGCGGTCCGCAGTGACCAGAGGAGGCCGTCTTACAGAGCTCCTCTGCTACCTCTGGAAAAAAAAGAAGATGAACTCAATTAGAAGGAAGTCACAAACCACAATCAAATAAAACCCTATAATTTACACTATAATGTTTTAACCCTTCATAGTACACTTCTCATTTTCTAATTTTACTCTTCTCTTACTACCCGAATCATCTTATAAAAGATTTTCTAGCCGTTTCTCAAAGAAGCTAAACTGAACAGGCAGCTGAGCTGAGCAAAGTGAAAGTGAGTTTTTCTGTTAAGCTTAATCAGTGCAACGAATGATAAAGCAGGCACTGAGCTGCAGGAAAAGACTGACAGTTGAATTGTCGGCTGAGAACAAGCTACATGTAACTGTACCTTCAGAGATGCTGGAGTCGTGGAACATAGTTTCAAAGGCTTGATGGATCTCTGCAAATGAGGGCCGGTCCAACGGGCTCCACTGCCAGCCTGGGAGAGAGGGAGACAAAAAGACATGTCACTAAAAGACAGAATAAGAGAAATCTGATCTTTCAACAATCCTGTAGTTCTATAATATAGTTTTTTCCTACTGAAACCACTTGAGCAATAAGTAAAAGGAAAGTAATATAGCGAATACTCACATGCCCTCATGAGTTCATAGACTTTGGGTGGGCATCCCTCGGGCTGTTCCATGCGGTAACCTTTCTCCAGGAGGTCGTAGACCTGAGACAGATCGATTCCAGGGTATGGAGACATGCCGTATGTTGCAATTTCCCACAGCAGCACACCGAAAGCTGTAAAGAAAGAAAGAAATCAGAGGGTCATACTTAAGCACGTTGGATATGAGCTACAAGAGAGAGAGACTTCTAAATGTTTGCTTCTGTGTTGCTCACCCCAGACGTCAGACTTGATGGAGAAGGTGTTGTATGCGAGGCTCTCTGGTGCGGTCCACTTGATGGGGAATTTGGCCCCTGCGTGGGCAGTGTAGGTGTCCCCAGTCATCAGCCTGCTCAGGCCAAAGTCTGCAACCTTCACAACATGATTCTCCCCGACCAGGCAGTTCCTCGCTGCCAGATCCCTGAGAGAGAAGAGAGGGAAAGACAAGAGGAATTAGATTATTCTGACATGAGGTGGATAAACATGCAAGGCACACACACAAACAGCTAGAGCTTCTCCTCACCTGTGTATGAAGTTCTTCTTCTCCAGGTATTCCATGGCAGAGGAGATTTGTGTGGCCATGTACAGCAGCACCACAGCGTTCACCTCCTCCTTGTCACAATCTCTCAAGTAGTCCAGTAGGTTTCCGTGTGGCATGTACTCTGTCACGATGTAGAACGGTGGCTCCAGTGTACACACACCTGTGGGAGAGGCAGCAGGTAGGATACAGGGTGAATGTGTCTGCCAACAGCTCAAGAGACATTTCAGAAGCTTAATAATCTATTGAGATAAATATTGTAAGGAAAGAAACCGTTTTGTTGCAATGGTGTTTATAAAAACTGACCTAGTAGCTGGACGAGGTTTGGGTGTTTAACCTCCTTCATAACTGCTGCTTCTTTCAGGAACTCTTCAACTTCCATAGTGTCCTCCTGTCCAAAAGACAACAACATTTCATCAGTGGGTTGGACAGACATAGGTAGGCACTGGTAGAAAATAACATTCAGCATTTAAAAAGACAATCACGTGTATTACCAAAGTCTGCCTGCAGGTGGCGAGCTGTCACCACTTTTACAATTCAGCTTCCTACATTAAAGCTCAGTGAAATAACATTATCAGAGGCACGTCTTACCTTGAGCGTCTTTACTGCCACCGTGAGGTTGTACTTTTTCCACACTCCCACGTACACCTCTCCATACTGGCCTCCTCCCAGCTTGTGCTTCATGGTGATGTCTGTGCGCTCCATCTCCCACTTGTCGTGGATGGGTGACACACCGTACACTGTGGGCTTGTTACATTTGGGTGCTGGGTAGTGCAGGGTGGTGACCAGGCCATCTGCTACAGTGGAGTGGTGGTGGACCAGCTCGGCCAGGGTGGCAAAACGGCTCTCAGACGTCACATACACCTGAGGGGGGAGAGGAAGGAGGAGTGAGGTCAAAGGAAAAAAGAGCAGAGGAGGAAAGGAGAAGCTGGCAACAGCACACAGCTCCACACTGAACCAAGCAATAAAAGAGTGTCATAAAAACCCCACACTCTACCTTTCCATCAGAGGATGTGTTGATCCGGTAGTGGTAAACTCTCCCCTCATAGCGGAGAGAAATCGACAGCTGTCCAGGGCTGCTTTCGCTTTCCCGGACCAGGAAACTGCCGTTAATGAGGGATGAGAGCAGATACTCTGCCGCGCTGCGTGACACAGGGCCGTGGTACCAGCTGTGCTTCTCCAGACTGTTGACTGGCGTGATGTAGTTTGAGGGCACCCAACCCTGGCCGTTCTTAGAGCGCACTTCACTCCACTCTCCATTCTGGTTGTAGCCCAGCACACGCAGCTTCTCACCTGGACAAAGGAGGGGCAGCCTGTCAGATCTCATGGTGATATGAATAATCAACTTCTACCGATTAGAAGTTTAACATGATAAAAAAGCGACATGTATATTACTTTTATTTTACCCATGTGTACTGCTAAAGAGCTATTCAAAAAGAGAAAACAGCTCATTAACCTCCCAAGCTATTTTGAAATAAGCCTTAAATATAAAAAGTGAAAAAAGTTCAAAGAGAAGCTGTTTGATGATATAATACTTGATTACTGGATTTGATTTCACATCAAAAGGGAATTTCTCATCAGGTCACCATGTTGGTCATCCTGCCTTAATAACAGGTCACACACAGGAGAGAGGAGTCATGGAGACAACATGCCCCGCATTGAAACATCAAAAACTACGGAACAATGATAGGGCTGTGTGAGCTGCATATCTGTCATAGAGGGCTTGGTAAAACCAGGCATGTACTGACTTGGTCTGTTGTCTCTATCTCTGTCTGTCTCTGACGTCAGTGCAGGAGACAAGAGTGAACAGAGCGGCTGATGTGCTGGAGACTGAAGGAGGGGGGGTGTATAAGTGTAACAAACAAGGAATGAAGCAGCGATCAGTTCGGCTCGTCTGATGGAGACTTGGAGAGAGAAAAGGAGGAGGGCTGGGCGAGCAGAAAGCGGGCGCTCATCCAGCCCGGGCAGGGAGGAGGAAGTATCAGTCTACCTGCCTCTGCACTTCCACCACACAACGTCTACACTGCCTTCTCTTCCTCTGCATTTCCGGAGACTTGTATGATATGTTGCCTTTTGGAGGGCTTTCAGACCAAAGATGAAGGACTATGTTGGTGTTTGCGTGTTGCTAATCAGATGGCAAAGCAATGCACAGCAGTTTATATTGTCACACAACTCTGGAAAGTTATTACACCAGCAACCTTTTGGTTTTTCCACGCAAGGTATAAAGGAGAAAAGCATTCAACTGTCCACCAATTCAGGGCTGGAGTTGATCAGAATGCGGCTTTAGGCTATGATGACTCAGTCGCACAATGCCTTAAAATGTGAGAAACTGCAGACATTAACTACATTAAGTCTAGTCAGTCAGACAACCATGGCCCACTAACATGTAACCACTAACCAGAGCAGCAGGTTTAGCTCCAAAAGCAAAACACTGCATGCTAGCAATCCACAGCACTACATTAAACAGAGATGGTTATCCACATCCAGCCCACCAACACATCCGTCTCCTCTGTGTCTGTAAGTTTTGTGGGAGTGGAAACACTGACTGCCTCTCTGCCTCACACTGGGAGCCATGTGTGCCTGCCTGAACCGGGCCCTGGTCTGGCCGAGCGTGGTTTTGCCCTGGCACCGCGAAGAGACAAAGATTAGCTCCAGACACGGCCGCGCTAAGCCGCTCTCTCTGATCGGCCCTTGCCCGCTGTGCTCATCCACCTGTTATTATTACAGATGAACAAATTCCATATTAATGCATTAGAGGCATGCTGGGGCGTTTCCATGCGACAGAGCAAAGAGCGGGACCGATAGGAAAAGTGCAGTAGAGCCTGGAAGTGCACATGTGCTCGCATGTGGGCAGGAATCTCAGATTCACTCCATGAGTCAGGGTCTAAACATCATTTCCATCCCAGGCAGCTGCTGTGGAAGTCTTAAAACGATGGCTAATTAACACACTCTGCCACGTTTAAAGTTTTAAATCGGTTAGGGACACAAGCCTGGTCGTCTCTGGATAATATTATGAGGGTATTTTAAGCTCATTACTCGGGGGAGAGCTGGTCAACGGGTTGAGTGCTGCTGGTTGAGAGACAGAAGGTTTGAACTGAGGAAGAGTGGAGGGAGGAGTAAGAAATAGTGAAAGATAAAAACAGTATAAGCATTAAGCCTGTTTTTTTTCCATGGGTTGAAACGATAAAATCTGCAGTTTGTACATTTGATAGCATCTAAAGTACTTAACCTATATTTTTTTTAAAAAGAAAGAAAAAGGCAAACATAACTTCGTGAGAAAAAATCTTTTTGTGAACTGAGGATTTTTTCCCCAGGGTATCAGAAATACTATTGAGTGTTTTTTTTTAAAACTAGTATTGTATTGCAGTTTCAAATCCCGGTATTGTGACCACCCTGACATGCATCACTGGTATCTCAGTAAAAGAAGAATGTGGAGTGTGTGGGCGGATGACAAAGCTATAGGCCGGGGGTTCGATACCAGCTGATGTCACGCCACAGGGATATAATAGTGACGGTTGGCTGAGCTCTATTGACACACAGCATTCCTTCACTTCTACTCATCGAACTTCCTTTTGGAGGAGCCTCTGACCTGCCAATCACAAACACCGCCTCGAGGATTTTACCGATGACTCTTTACTCCATGTGAGGAGATCCCTCTGTTCTGTTGTAACAAATGTCAACAGTGATTCTCAGGTAGGCGTGGTTGAGAACACTGGATGACATGGAGAAATCTCTACAGGAGTAACATGAGCCGCAACTTTCAGGGATGATGCATGGACAGATTGTACAGGAGGACAAGTATTTCAAGTCTCCAGCACATACCATGATGACACCTTATTTGTCGTGAGGCAGATAATTGGCATCAACATAGTCAGTTCAGTGCAATTAATTTACTTTGAATTAGGAAAAAATAGTGTTTACCTTTAGTGATGCTGAGCGTGTTGTCTCCGCTGGCGACAAAGTCATAAAGTGCAACGAAGAGGTTGGGGTCGCTCTCGGCCGCCCCCAGCAGGTTCTCCTTGGAGCTCCAGCGCACCGCCTCCGTCAGAGCTGCAGAGTCCAGGCCGAACGGCCGGTGGAGAGCTTCTGGAGGAAAAGAAGGAGCAAGGGTCAGGGAGAGAGGACAAAAACTATTAGACACATGCCACTGAAAATGCAACATAATTTAACCAATTACAATATTGTTTTGTGGCTACACAAACTCAACACAAAAAGCGTCCGTATTCCAGCACTGGCTTGAGGCAGAAAGTATGTGGTTAAAGAGGAGAGACCGATGTCCTCCAATCTAACACCACAGATTAAATTATAATCCTAAAAGTCCGTTTTCACAGTTTGTCTACCTGTCTCTCCAGGTCGCCTGATCCCTGTGCGGAGATTACGGCTGCCCAGAGCCGCCCACTCCTCCTCAAAACTGCTGCTTGCCTGAAGGCACCTCAAAATCATCACTTTAACCAAACCACTCTCTGAAGAACACTGTTATCGTCAGCTGCACACACAGAGGCCTGTCGTGTCTAGCCCGAGCCAGGTAAGATCTGAGGTGGGAGTGTTTTAGCTTCCGTGTATATACGGAGAGGGAGAGGGAGGAGCTGGGACACCGGGGGTAGGAACGGTTCTCTCTACACAAGGTGCAGTGATTACCATAGCTACATAACACACACACACCCGCATGCACACCGTGAACTAGTACATGCGTTGCTTACACGTACAGCTCTCAACAGCTGCTGCCAAAGTCCCTGCATGTCTGGACAGCTGCGGAGCGAGTGGGAGAGGAGGGTGGCGAAATGGACGGATGGAGAATAAGTACTGCAGTACAAGCAACTTTAACACATAAAAGTTATGACACAGCATGTTTTTTTATACAATAAAGTAAGAGCAATGACTCAATCATAAACCTAGTGATTAACCTTGATTGTTTTTTTTAGAATAACCATAAAAACTTTCCTTAGCAGAGACCCAATGTTTCTATTCTGTCAACTGGAAGCAATATCTGTAAACTTACAACTCGATTACGAAAAGAAGTGACTTCACTTTCACTTTTTAAATAATCAACACACAATTTAGAGCAACACAAAATAAACATCCTCGCAATAAGCCCCACATTTATAAAAGTGTTCTGTGTTTGTGTCAGAGGGGTGTTTTGGGTTACACTTGTAAAAGTTTGGAAGGAAAAAAATCTAATGCCAAAATAATGCCAAGACCATCAACATGTCAGGCTGCATCATTTTTAAGTAGCAGCTGTATGACTTGTATACGTACAGCCCAAAATAAAATGTGGTTTGGCGGTGAACTACATCAGCACAGAGTAGTCATTATTTCTTTAATGGCGTGGTCATGAATCCCGTTTTTTTTCATTTTAGTCAAAATGCAACTAAATGGTTAAAGCTGAAGTGTACGATCAGAAAAACTAATCACGTGGCTATGATTTGGGGAACAGAAAGATACAACAGAAGGCATTTATGAGGACAGCTAAAGGTCATCTTCTGGTTTTCAACATCTGCTGCCACTACAAGCTGCGACCACCTCCACATTCTTTCTTCTTACATTTCACAACTGTAGTGTAGCGTAGCTTTTCAGAATCACAAAAAACAACATTTCAGACAATAGGACAAGATATTCATATACTAATATGGACATGCTATATTCAAGGTTTAGTTACAGAACAGCTAGCCAAAACTTTCCAAAACAAAAAGCAATGTCATGCAACGGAGCTAAAAGGAAACGTGTGTGTTTTACACCAGTTTTTGTAGTTTCTGTAGTTGTTTTTTGGACAAAAAAGGGAAAGAAAATTGGCTTCTTAGGTAATGTATGAACAACCACACACATATTGGAAGGTTATATTTCTATTAAATTTAGTTTTTAATTTGAGAAATGAGAACACAAACTTGTTAAATGTTAGATGATAGACAACTTTGCTTCATCAGACCGTAGTGAGTGAGTCTGTGAGAAGCTTTTTACTCCGAGTTTCTGAGACAATTTTTCCAATTAAACTGTGTTAAATACTTAATCTTTCCGGAAACAATTTGGGTTGGACAATGCAGACTGGAAGTATTGAGGGAAATCTGTGTGCCTTGCAAAGCTGGCAGAAATTCATCAAGAAGTTAAGCATTTCCCATTGTTAGTCCACATCATGTGGCAGGCACATGCCATGCATGCAGATGAGAGCCGAGAGCTTTTCTGAGTTGTGTTCAAATCAGCACTCAGAATCTTTCTCCTTTGCCAAACAATTTAGCTCAATACTGTGTAATCTGTCCACATGTAAACATGGCACTTGCCCACCTTTGTTCTGGACCAGCATGCACTGCAGTGCAGCACTGGCTGTGACCTGGCTCAGCCACAGTTCCCAGTACATCTTCCGCCCTAATGTGGTCAGCTACCAGTCCCGGTATCCACAGAAACACTGCGTTTCTTCTCGATCCGCTGTGCAGACTCCAGTCAGTTGTTTTAAAGCTCCACTGTGTCTACGCAGACTGAAAAGCACAAATGTACATTCTCCTGAAGCGCGAGCTGCTCCTCTAAACCATCTCCTTCACCGCGGGAGCACAAATGCTGCACGCCGAGCAATCAGAGACGGAGACCCCCCAGACAAAGTATTTACCCACGCTGTCCTTGAATCAAACCACCTAAACTTCTGAAGTTACAGTAGTTACTAGCGGCCTCCTGCTGGGAACTCCCTACCAGCTTTGATGTGGCCTAGGGGAGTCAAGATTTCCAAGGTCCATCTGGAGAGCACAGACATCCATGACTGATGTTCTCTGCGGTTTAACGCACTGTAAGGGCAAAACGTGGCAGAGAGAGGGAGTGAGAAAAGCGTGTGGTGGAAGGGGGGCATGTATATACAGGGGTTGGGGGGTTGGCAGGGTGTATGGTATGGAGGAAAGTTGAATGTGACATGTGTGTGTATATGTGCGGTGTGGGAGTGTGTGAGGCCTGGACGAGAGCTGTGGGCAACAGCAGATGGCTGGTCTTGTTCCCCCAGGGGAGGGGAGGAGGTCCTATTGACCCACACTTCTCTTCTGTGTGTGTGTGTGCGTGCATGTGTGAGAGTAAACGTGCATGACTGCAACTGCTGCAGCCCGGCTGAGCCAACTGTCAGAGCTGCTCCTCTTACATAGCTACATATCACATCACTCTTCTCAGGAATGTTTTTAATGAAATAGTGATATTATGCCTTACACGTTTGTCAAAGGTCTCCATCTGAAGCATCCCTATTCCCGTCATCCCAGACTGATTTGTCTAAGTACTCCAAGGCGCAAATCAAATAACCTAATTAGATCAAATTGTTTTCATAGCGTGTTCCAGTTTCATTAAGTCAGTCTTATTTTTTAAATGGCTGCTAAATCTTTCTTCTGCCAGAGTAAAAGCAAGACGCTGTTCCACTTGGCTGAGCTCAAACCTCCTGTGCTGGATGGTTTGATTGAGGCAGCAGTTGGTCTGCGTGGGGTATGTCGTGTGCCCGTCCGGGTGCCTCAGTGTGTGTGTGTGCTGTGAAGTGTAGCACATGTGCGTTCTGAAGAAACGACGGCTTTGTGTTGAGCGGAGCAGAAAGGGTATGCGCAAGCCTGAGGGGCACGACAAGCTTGCACCCCGTAAGACAGCTGGGACAGAGGTGACCCTGGTCCTGAGGCGCACACACACACACACACATGCACACGTACAACACGCAGACACACATCAGTGGTGACACTATCTCCTTGGCTGTCCCCCACAGCCCTGCAGCTCCTCCTGCAGCTGTTTGTATGAGAGGTTGTGCCTCCATGTGTTTAAAATGCTTTCGCTTCACTAGCCCACCATCTTGTGCCAAAGTATTAAACGGCACAATAACATCACTTACACACCCGAATCAAAAACAATACAGATCGTATCTGAAGCCCGTGACCAGCGAGGTAAGGGTGTAATTTTAGCAGCCGGAGAACAAAACAGAGCAGCATGACATCCAGAAATAACTCCGCAGAGCACATAGTGATGGTGGTGCGCAGATAGAGCGCTGGCTGTCTGCAGGAAGCCCAGACAAAAACCTGAGACAATGCCGCGGATCACCACGTACACAAGACATTACATAAGCCTATAGGACAGGTCGGATCAGATCCTGTGGCAGCCTCAGAGACAGAAACGGGGGAAGAGACGGGAGAGTCATAGAGCTGGAGCCTGAGAGACTGGTCTACAGTAATCTACTGTATGTTGTAATCAACATGTATTATCTTCAGATATTCACGGATGATCACATTGTGCCTTACTAATACATCAACAGCTCTTTCTTTGTTAAGAATGTACCATAAATACAAAAACATGGACATGCTGTTTGAGATCTCGGTAATGGGAGATTTGAATGAAATTTCAATGTGTAAGGGAAAAACGAGGACTAAAGTCTGGGTATTTAAAGTGACCATTTGGATTTTTTTTTTAAAGTGGGTCTGTATGAGGTACTTAGTCAGTGTATTGCCTACAGTAGATTGCGGTCTGCACACCTACAGTTTGGAGAAGCGGGCAGGAGTACGGACGAGAATTTTTGGCACAGCAGCAAAACATATTTTAGCCCCATAAGAAAAAGGCCCAACTAAAGAAATGTATATCAACTCAAGTGACAAACATTCAGACAGATATTTCCAACAGAAAGCCACCAGACTCCTTAGACAAAAACACTCTTTTTACCTCACAGAACACAGGAACCTAAATAATGTTTTGGTCAGGCTGACAAATGTATGTCAACTGTTGCTTTTAAGTACTTACAAATTTTGAAAACACCCCATTAAAATTATAGTGGTTTCAAGGATTTCCAGCACCAGTAGAAACCCTGCGAACAGGATTTATGAGCAATCCATCTACAGTTTGAGAGGCTGAAGAGAAGAGGAGAGTCAGTTGTTGTTCAAGAGGACTGGACAAAGGACAATAGCCTCATTAATGCCACATCACAAATGTGTGTGCGTATGTGTGTGAGGACTGGCTCAGAAAGATATTCCCTTGTGTGAGGACAACAAATATATCGTGTGAAAACACAACACTTCTGCTCGCTGATATCTCTCTGAAACTCCTTATCAGTTCATCAGCAGCGGACCGATTGTATACACTCATTAGCCACGCACATGTATGCACTTGTCTTTCCTCTACAGACCAAACGTATCCACCATGGCAGGTTCAGGTGTCTTCTCCTTCAGTCAGACCCCCGCCTTTTCCACATCCTGGTGATGCAAACCTCTCTGAGTAAGTGATCGTACACGCACATACAGGTCGGCTGCTGCCGGGAACGCCTGAGAATGTTCTCCGTTCAGCTCCGTCTATATGGCCACTGTGTCCGCTGTCTACGTGGGAATACATCAATTAGGGAGTGGACAAACAGCAGTCTGGGCCTCAGGGCCAGTGGATCATCCAGGAATGGAGAAGAATGGAGCCCTAACCCCCGGCTCACCCTGCCCTGCCCTGCCCCTCTCAGGGCTTGTTATGGGTTAATAATGGGCTCTAAGTGCTTCCCTCTAGGTGTGCTGGCAACAAAGCTAAGTGCTCCTTTATGTGACAGCAGAGAGGCTGGGTGGCATATGATGACTTCAAAAACTCCTCATAAAAACTACACTGGTCTGCTTCACATATAAGGTTAATATAGAGTTAGACATGCGGAGGCCAATTTTGTATTTAATTAGACTTATTAGATTATGATATATAGGGTTGGGCATTATATATTGTCAAAATAACATAACACCAATATTCATTTCGTAATGTCAAAAAACCATCGACTTAGCCGTTACAGCAATATTTACTAGGTGTGTGTGAGTCATGATGCCATATTATTGAGATCCTGAACATTTTGCAGATGCTGGGAGTTGTAAAATATATCACAATACATTGCATTTTATTACCCTTTTTCAACTGCATAAAAAGTCCCCCAAAGGAAAGAATTTCCCAACAGAGATGAGACGGACTGACTGACTAACACGGTCATAAACACCTGTCATAAATGCATGCACCTTACAAAGTTAACTGTTTGGACACAGTCTGCTAAGTCCAACTTATTGTAATACAAACGTTTGGCTGCTGTACAGTTATTCTAAACAATGCACCTTGTTGGAGCCCCTTCAGCAAATGGAGTTTAAAAGTAAATTACTTTACTACTTAATTTGACCAAAAAGTTTAATTTAAATTTGCAATATTAATACTTTTTATCATTAAAAAGACACTTGACATCTAGGAAATATATGATACAATATGTCCATACAGAACACAGTGAACGCATGCTGTGTAATCCCAATCCAACTTTATATTTCCGTCATTTTTGGAGCATACAAAAATAGGCTTTACCATGTGGTTATTTCATATGGAATATTTATTGAATTACCAGAAAACAAGCTACATCATAATATATACTGTTAACTACATATGAAATGACTAATATCAAGGTAAGAAGATGCTTGCCATATCTTTTCTATAGGTGTAAATACAAAGTCGTTCAAGGTCTCTGACCTGTTTGGTGTCTGTGTTAAAAATATCATTCAGTCCTTGTGATGTTAAATTTACACCAAAAAAAAAAGGAAAGGAGGCAAAACCATGCCTTTGGATTGTTAACAAGATTTTCTACTTTAGCCTCGCTCTATCCCCAAGTCAAACAGAAACTGTTATTCTGTCCAGCAGAAGCCATGAATCCAGCACACTGAATGGAAATATTCGGCTGACATGACTACAGAGGATGTCAGAGGACTGTCCTCACTGCAGATCTGCCTGCTCTTGTCCAACACATTATGCAACATACGCGGATGATGTCAGATGTCTGACTGAGGTGTGTGTGTGTTTGTGCTCTCAGCGCACAGGTAGATAGGTGTGCTCACCACATCAGATCTCTCCAAGAATTAAAATTGACATTCTCCGTGCTGCCTCCTCCTTTTTTTCCCTCTTTCTTGCGATGAGGGTTTACAGAAGCACCCGAGGACTAATCTTGATGTCTGTACAGCTAATCTGTGTGTGGTTAAGGTTTGCCAGGGTGTAGGTATAAGCTGCTTTACAATGACTCACAAAGAACTGACCAGAGCCTGAGGGGAAGATTTTATTCCTATAGCGCTCTTAGTCAAACAGCTGAGATAGCTCCGACTGCAAACCAGCCCAGTGGAGCATCCACGTTCAATGTATACGCCATGCCGATACTCACTTATATGATTACTCTACTCCTCTTACATATGTTGTCTCCAGTTCAAACGGATTAACTGCATTATTACCTCATATAATGATAACACATGACAGTGCAGAAACAGAGATATTAATAGAAGTATTCACTGTCTGCTCGATATCACTGAGGCTGAAAAGTCCCCAGCAATACTTCATTGAGCAAGTTATGTAAAATCAGAAACGTTAAACTGTCTCTTCTCGGAATCCTCACATGCATCAGACAGGATAATTGAGGACAGCGGTGCCACAGGGCGCCCCTGTTCAGGATTTCTGACTGACTGGTCAGCTGGTGGGCGATTACACTGAAGGAGTAGGACGTACTGGATAATCCTCTGAAAGAGCAGCACCACACTACAACTTCACTCACAAGAACAGAGGCAGAGTGTGTGTGGATGTGTGTATGCATGCATGTGTGGGTGTTTACAGTAAGTGTGTGCATTTCTAGCCAAGTCTCGAGTCTGCAACCCAGAAGATAAGCAGCAGTGATAATGCCAGCAACAGAGGACTGATCCTGGAAGCGAATCAATGCTTAACAGACTTGGCACAGCGGCTGCCCCCCTTTCCTACACCATATCTAATTTTTTTTCCCTTCTGCACCAGTGCAGCTTCAGAGTGAAAACTGTGATTTAACCAGGAGCCACTACAACAATTTGGCCAGACTTCTACACAACTTTAAAAACATTTGGTGGTGTTTTTCTAAGCTGACAGATGCAAGGGATGGTATTACCATCTGCACAGCCAATCACTCACTGTTCTGATTAATCCTCACTCTTTAATGATAGAAGCTGCAGAGAGACGAGGCCAAGGAATAGAAACTAGGACTGTGGTTTTGGGAAATACAGAAGGTTGACTTGTAGCAGATGCAAACGCTCAAGGCTACGGGGAGTCAGAAGCATGCACTCACAACAATACATAAACTATGGGGGGAAAAACTCAGCTCTGTTAACCCTCTGAGCCCCAAACAGGCACATTTGTGCTTTTCACTTGCCAAAATTACAGCATTTATCAAATCAAGTTTCCAACCGTCCATGAATCCTATTTGTTGAATATTCTGTCATGGGAGAGGACAAGAGTAATGTAATGTGAAGCTCTAATTTTTACCCATAATATTTGGAATACTTGTTAGCAGTTGGGAAAATGTTGTACACATAGATTCCACTTTTACTGTTTGTAAAAATAAACATTTTAGTATTATCTAGCATGTATTTTTTTAAGATGTGTGGTGTTATAACAAGTCATTTTTGAGTTTGTTGTTACTTCTAGCCATAATTGTGCAGGACTAATATATTGCAGTGGAAAATGAGGCCACAGTGAGCAAAGGAGAAAAAGGTTTACAGTTAGATTTTTTGAATATTAAGTGATCATTTGTACAAATTCTTAAAATATGATTAAAGTAGTTCCCCAAACTGTGTTTTCAGTGTGGTACATTAGATTATGGCACAGAAGCAGTGGCATTTTTTACTGTTTTTTAATGAGATAACTCCTCTTTGGCTGATGTGATGGCCTTCAAGTCCAAATCTGTCAGAGTTCAACAGAGACACAGATTGTGGACCGGCAGAGCTGGTTAACTGCAGGGACTAACAGCGGAGGCTCAGACAGGACACAGAGAGGCTTGGCAGCCAGTTGTACAACAGGACAAGCTTGGGATGAGGACGAAGGCACCGAGAAACATAAATTATTTAACACACAACCATTACAGAGTGCACAATTGTACATGCAGTCTTTAGACATGAAGCATATCTGATGCTGTTAAAATGATTTGCACAGAAATCCTCTCTGCTTCAAACATCCATCCAATCACACTTATTCCCAGCTCTGACACAATCAGTCACACTCATCAGTTTTGCCCTAATTTCTATCCTGTTCACCCAGAGGAGGTGTGGCCATGGCTCCTCCTAGTGGTTACTGGCTGCCACTAGGACTGACTAACTAGTTTTTATCAACAAATCATCTTTACTCCAGGATATTATCTTTTAAAGCCTATTAAATTCTCACCCATAGCTGCTGAAGCGTCTGACACTTGATTTCCCCCAGATATCACAGTGCTGCTGTGTGACTTATCCTGGTTGTTGGGGGTTTAGCACATAGAGTCCACAGAAAAGTGGATTTGTCTCTAATCTAATTTCACCCGTGATGCAAATCAGCTTACGTCCTTGGATCCTGGATCCAGGCATCTCTCTTCTCCTCTGGGCAGCTTTAACAGCGCTGCACTTTAGGTACAGTCGGCTCTGCATTCACTATCAGTCCTGCTGCCAGAAAATTATTCAAATCTGCTCATCTGCCCCAATTTCTATGATCTGTTTGGAGTAAAAATAGATTAGCCTATCGCTTTGTTGATTTTTATAAAAAGAAACGTCAGAAGTAGCTTTATCGGTTCTTTACACAGTCAAAACACCAGTCACTCAGACCCATTCAGCGTTTCAAGCCACATTTAACAATACAGTTTTTTAGATCTGGGTTGTTTTTAACTATACATTTAGAGATGATAGATGATTGATTTTATTCATTAGATTTCTGGATCTTCAGTTATCAGAGACAGAAGCTGAGAAAACCAGCCAGCGGGCAGAACAGTATCAAAGAAACTGTGATTTTTACTGGTTTTAATCACCTGGTCCATTTATTTCGGAGGAGGAGGAGACTGCTACGGATAATTCAGCTCCTAGTAAAAACATCCTGAATGATGAACACTGAGGGAATCCTAACCAGAATAAAGTGAGTTCAACGGCTGCTTTTTTTCTGTCAGAAAATTACATATTGCACACTTAAGAAAGAGAAAATAGAAGCAATAAACTGTAGTGCAACCTTATTGATGCCAAGTTTTTCTCTGTGTCAATTCAAAGGACTCCCCCACTGCAGTGTGTGTATCAGATGAACCCACTGCGGAGACAGAGATCTCCGAACTCCTGACAAGGCTAAAGGGGTGTAACCATCAATATGTTGCAGCCACTGATTCACCGATACTGCACTCCGACCAATACTCAGAGAGGTGGCTGTGTGGTCAGCTCCCTTTGAATCAGCACAGAGGCGCTCTGCTCCCCATCTGTCCTTGTTTAGCTCAGTGTTTTCTAGCTGGCCTGTCAGTGAAGTGGGGTGAACATTGTCTTGATGGGAGACAGCGATGCTCAATTAGTGATGAGCTGAGGAGAAGTGCTGCACACCTGAGCAGGGGACAGGAGCTGACTCGCCTCAAAGCCAAGGAAGAGAAAGAAAGCTCAAAGCTGGAAAGTACAGAACTTTAACTGAGGTGAGAGAGGTGAAGAGAAAGGACACTGGGTCAGGCGTATTAATGGACAATCATTTACACCAGCAGCCTCAGTGGTTTCAGTCTTACTGATAAAACTGAATGATGACTGATGAAACTCTAGTGGAAGCATATTCACATATGACACACACTGATACTCTCTGTGAAGACAGGCAGCGACACACAGGCATGAGTTCAACAGACAAAAACGCATTCCTCAGACTGGCACCTTTCAATTACATCCCAAGAAGGCATAATTTAGCCTCTGAAGTATTCCAGTCTGTTATAAAGTGGTATGAAGCCAGATTAATAAAACCACTTCAACATGTTGATCTCTGGTAGCTTTCAGTTGGAAGGACTTTGAAGTTATTCCTCCTGGAAACACAAAGACTAATAGATATTAAAAACACACGCCAACACTTAATAAGATCTGTTGTCAAACCAACACTCTGTCCCCCCGGCTGACTCACAGCCATACCATCTGTTCTTGTACTTCCTTTTGCTGCTGTCGCACTTCAACTTCCCTTCATAAGATCAATAAAGTTTTATCCTATCTCAACTTCCTCTTGAGACCTGGTCACATGATGTTATTGTCACTTCACCAAGATTAAATCTGGCCATCTCATAAATACAATCAACACCGCTGCTGAACAGATTGATCTATCGAAAAGACAGTTCATTGATTTTATTCAGTGTTTTATCCCAGAGATAACTGTGGATGATTATACATTCAAGGCGCTGCTTGCATATAGGCCTGGGTGATAAATCAAATTATGATTTTGACTCCCAATATTTATGAAAACAAGATAAATGAGATCAAACGATCTTGGTATAAATCCAGCGCACACCTTCACTCCCCATATAGTTTACAAAAATGTTGAAGATATGTTTACATCAATATGTTTTAAATAATTGATTATGATTTTTGTCATAATTGAGCAGCCCAACTTGCTGATATTTTTTGATATTATCATTCCATAAATTTTCTTTTTAAATAACATACTTGTTTTGTGGCTTCTGGTCATTCTGAATAAGCAACTGAAACACATCCATCTCTGGAGTAAAATTAATTTTACAAGCAAAGAAAGATTGACAACTAATGAAAATATCTTTTCATTTGGCCTTAATGAACACTGAGTTCCTAACAACCAAAATAGCCTCCTTGAAAGAACAAGTCCACATTTCACCCACAAAGATGTGCGAGACAAAGCTTCATCATTATCACATAAATAGACTATGAGGAAAATGGCACTTTGATAGTCAGTGGAAGACAGAGTGCACAGTCCCAAGCTTCCTTGCTTAAGAGTCTTTGTTCTATTATTGTGTGCTTTGAAGAGTAGCAGTCTCTCTGCAGAGTGGCTGTGTGACTGCATCCTGGCTGCTATAAAAAGGCCACTCCTGCCCCGACATCGGAGAGAACAGAGCAGGGCCGACACTGAGTGCTGCTGCACTTAGTAGGTCCGTCTGCCTGTGTATGTGCTTCGAGCTAAGGAGGGTAACTTTTGAGAAGTGCAAGCCAAGAATTGAAAAAGTGTCCCATTCCCAAAAGCGTGCAGCTTCTACACGTCCTTGCTCCCTGTAATGGTGTGAGGACATTAGGTCTGGGACATCAGCGGAAACTGGGAAAATTATGCCAGCAGGTATGCAGCACATGTGACATCCACCGGAGGACACAAAGGAGTGAGAAACAAAGCCAACTGCAGGTAGACAGACATCAAACATCCAACCAAGCTTACACTCAAGAGTGTCCATCAAGTCAAAGCATAGGAAGTCAAAACACACAGACACACAGGAAAAAAGGTTACCCATGTGTGTGAGCTTGTTTCATTGTAAAACACATATTAAGAAGAGCCCTATATGAATAAAATGCTTTCCTATAATGAGGATATTATGCACGCCACAGAGTCGTCATTCTGTCATTACCATTACTGATCAGCCACAAAGAGACCCTGCCTAAGGGAAGGAGGCTGGGAGGAAGGAGACAGGCCATCAAGGACACGGAGGAGTTACTGCTGGGCTATTTCTCCAAGAGATACTGCAGATCTGCACTGTTCTCTGTGACTAACAGAGCAGATAGTAATATCAGTGCACGGTTATTGCTCTGTAGCAGGAACATGGTTGATGGGAAGTACTGCCACACCTCTGTTGTGTGACTGTCATTTTATATGCGACTGTTAACCCACATTATTCATGTAACACATGAGTGACCTCATGAATTTGCTCATCATGTGAGAGGGTATAAATATATAATCACGTAAGGGTAGGTTTGATGTTTGCATGAGTGCAATCATACATACATATATATAAAATGACAGAAGGTGACTTAAATAATTCACATACATTTCCCACTGGATCAAACTGTGCAGTCAACTTGCTGAGTGTGTTGTAACTGTATACATTATCAGACAGAGGATGTAAGTGAGTATGTGAAAACCACTAGGTATTGTAATGTGAGCTGTGGTGGCTGCTTTAGTGAGTTAATGGGGTGGAATTGCTACTCAACCTCCGGAGGCAAGAATCACTGTTTACCAAACCATGTATCACATCGAGGGGCCTTAGAGGAAAAGATAACCAGCTAACCTCCAGTCATGACCCTTACAGAAGCCTCTTCCTCTTTCCAAAAACATTGTTTCTCCTTTAGGGAACATTAGGACACATGCAGCACATACATATGCACCAACATGCTATATCTGTGTCAAATCTGAATAATATCCATTCTGATTAAATGTCCCTTCTGTGTGTATACACAGGCAATGGACAAATTAACAATCACACAGTAAAATGGAAGAGATATGGAAAGCTAAGGTTGTTTGGCATGGCTATTTCCGCTAACGCGTCGTTGTCAAACTAGCATGGACGAGGCTAGCAAACGCTAATCAGCAGCAAACAAATATCAAAGTAAAAACGGACGGTTTCACAGTCACCCACACCTCTTTTATTAACGAGTCGTTACCTGAATGCTGTGTGAAGACATTGATCCCTGGGTCGGGCACGTTGACTGCAGCAGTCCTGCCTGGCGGTGTCCCGGTGCTACTGCCGGGTTCTCGGGGTCTCCTCCCGGCGCCGCTCCCCCGGTTCCCCTTCCCTTGGTGCGGTTGGGACGCGTGGGGCTGTGGTGGCTGGAGTCCGGTCGATGTGCTCTCACCGACGCGGCCTACCTGCTGCCCCATCCCGGTAGCTTGATGTAAGGACGTCTGGGACGAAGCGAGAACACCCCCTGCGCACCTCTGGTTCACATTCCCCCAAGCTGGAGCGGCCTGGCCCGAATAGTCTTCCTCAATCCCCTCCCCGCTCTTCTTCACCGAGCTAACGTTAACTAGCTCGTATTAGCTCGCCTGGCTAGCCCGTTAGCTACCGTTAGCAGCTATCAGTGAAACCCACCCACCCTGCCTTTAACAATAAAATCACAACCCCGGCGTGTGACAGCAATTGTCTCTATCCCGGTGATCCAGATAGTATCCGAGAAGAATATCACGGTACCCGACGAGCGAGATTCGGTCAAATCTGGAGCTTTTCAGGATCGTTTTGCCGTTGTCCGGCCGCTACGCGCCCCCTCTGACGCCGCCATCTTTACCGCAGAACAGAAGATGTGTTGCACAAGGCGGGGGGTTCGCGGCGATCCCCTGTCACCGTGATCCTCCACCTCTCCAGCACAGACACTTATGGCAAGCCCGAAGTGCCCCGAGCTGCAGCGGGTAGGGGGTCCGACGTTGGCTGTCTGATCCCACCGTCCTTGAGAAAATGCAAAAAACGCGTAAAATAACACTATCAGCTGTTGTGTTGTCAAGCAAATGCAATGTTGATATAAAATGAGTGCTTCAATCAGCACTGCTCTATAAAACTGTAAATATCTCAATGTGGTTTGTCTAGGTGTGCAATTATTTTAATAACTTAAAACTACAAAAATGCATGAAAGTCCTTTTCTTGATGAATCACTGTGACTGGACTCAAATTTGCAAAACAAACTCTAATGCACAAAATCATATTATACATGTAGCCAACATTTAATACATTTTGACATTACTTTGATTTATAGAAAAGGGTTATGATATAATAAATGTATACCTCCTTCTACTCCTTTTGGCCCATGTATTATCTATATATTTACTATTTGTTTTACGATTTGTATTTCAAGTTTGTTCTGTTTATCATTCATCTAATGTTATGTTGTTTACATTTCATATTTGTTAAATATTAAATCATTATATACATTTTGTTTATACACACATAAATGAATGAATCATGAATAAGAGATAAAGGAAACATACTTTGTTTTTATTCATAATGGTTCTTGTACTTTGACGTGTCTTCAGTCAATAATGATTCAGACATTTGTTCACATCAGGTGAAAGAACAAAGGTATTCACAAAACTGTCACCTGACACAATGAGCTATTCAAGGCCAGAAAGAAAAGATCACAATAAACAAAAATATGACAGTAAGTAAGTAAGCAGGCAAAGGCTATGCTCCCAAAATAAATATTTAATTTTAATGAACAGCTTTTCTGCAAGTTCGCTCTTTTTACTATGATAAATATTATCCTCATTAACAAAATCTCAAAGGCATAAAAGCCAACTGTGGAGTTCTCAGGAGTTACTTAGTAATAAGTACATGATGGCATTCCAATATCTCAGTTATTATCTCTACAAATTAAAAAAAATATGTTGCTGGTAGATGTGTTTGTTAATATAAAATTTGTAAGGGACTCTGGGGAAGCCTCTCTTGCTCCTGACCACAACTCACAGGCAAATTGAGCAGAGGGAGAATCAAAACTAAAAGCTTTAATACAGTGCCACCTTGTGGTCATACAGTTTTTGGAAGTGCTGAGTTTTCCATTGCTGGTTTTTACTTCAAATTGTGCATCTCATTAATATTCACAAGTGAAAATACAGTCTCCCTGCACTGAAATATGTCAGAATTGGCAACTTTAACTGTGCATTAAATTTGCAATTTCCTCATATAATACAAATGTGTAAACACATCGTTTCAAATCCACAGGAACTAAAAGCACACAGAACATAGATTCCTTCTTCCATTAGTTTGCCATGGAAATTACTGTTCTGCAAATGTATACTATGAATTTGAACAACAAAACAATGTCTAACTTCATATACTCAGTATCTGATAAAGCAATCTGTAGCCCTTAGTGCTAATCAAGTATCATCACTATTTCCATGTTATAACATTCTAGCAGCCAGCTGCAACAGTTACAGTCGATTTCACCTTCACATAACTCTCAACATCAGTCATGAACAAACTGAAAACATCATTCAGGTTCACAGGAAAACTTTCCATCCATGATGCAAGATGGATGTTCAATTGAAAATATTTAAATAACCAAGAATACATTCAGCAGTCAGAAAATACTAACTCCAAACAGCATTACTGTCATCGCCGTCTTGTTTAACATTACGTTTTCAGTTCTATGATTTCTTATTTTTATAGCTTCAGTTACTATAAAATTATTTTCCAACTATATCAGCATGTCGAATGCAACCTTCATTTTCCTGCAGTCTTGAAAATATAATACCGAGGCCAAAGTTCCTCATAGAGTTATACAAAACACCAACCATTGGCCATTTTTCAAAATAAATCTTATTGGCAGTGAAAATAAAACAAACATTGAAAGGTTTTCCAATCATACTGCATGTTATCTGTAATAGAGTAGTAATTGAAAACTTTGTTAAACATTAACCATTACTGCATATGTGAATGTTTGTATAGTGTATTTGTTTGTATTCCGCTGCCATATCATGTTTTCCAACAACATGGAGTAGGTTTCACAGTTCATCAAGGCAAAAGTAATTGGATTACATCTGAAAAATAAATAAAATAAAAGAGTTCACATGTGATTTTATGTGAACTTTTAAATTTGTTGGGTTTGTTTTTGTAACATAAAACTGGTAAAGTTAAGGCATCACTGTGACTTTGCTGTTCGAATAAAGAACATTTTGGCAGACACTAATTAAATCCCCTCCATACATTCATACACAGACTCAGTCATGACCTTAGTGCAAAAACATAAAACAAACTTGAAAGACCAGAAGTTATGACAGTAACAGAAAGGCTGGTCTGATCAGTGACGATCCTCGGCAGTAGATCACAACCTGTCAGAGTCCAGCGTCAGGCCTCTCTGACAGCTCCAGGAGCGAGGCTTCAGAAGCTCAATGAAAGAAGGCTGAAACGAAACAAAAATGAACAATGATAACTTTCTGTTTTATTACTGTACTTAGATAAACATGACATCTGTATTTAGAGGGAAACACAAATCATCGCTGCAGGGGTTACCTCCTTCAAGGGGCAATAGCGCTGAGCGTACCACTCATGAGAGTACAGACAGATAATGACTCCCTGACCCAGGAAGAGGGACGTCCACATGATGATGTTCCAGATAGGACCTTTCCTTTGGTCATGCAGAATGAAGTTGAACATCACTGCGAGAGGGGGGGGGTTGAAGACAAGGGTGGAAGCATGAGGAAAAATAAATGTGGTGTTTCATAACACAGACAGAATAATAATATCCTCTACATTTTGCAGATTTTTAAAAAAGCAAGTGGTGTGAGAAGAGGGTGGAGCGCTGTAGTCTTACTTCCAAAGCACATAAAGAGGCAGAAGAGCACAGGATAGAAGAAACCAAAGCAGATTGCAAGAATGTATTCGTGGACCACTGCAGACACCGTGAACACAAAGAACATGGCCGCCGGTCTGAAACGCTTCTGGGACATCTGGGAAGACAACAGGGAAGAGAACACACGTTTCAAAACAACAGCGGCGTGCAGCTTTAAGTGGAGACACTACAGATACTTTTTTTTAACGTATAGATATCACCATGAAACTTCCCAAGCTTGTTATTTACATAAAGACTTTTTTTTTGCATTACCAGTTTTCTGAAATATTTAGATATGTAAAACCATATATGGATTCATTAAATATGCACAATTTTGCATATATTTCCAGGACATACATCTGAACAATATATTGAGCAATTTTTAAAGTTATTATTTTATTCTGTTCAAATATTAGATTCAAAGTTTTACTGCTGATCTGCAGAGAGAAAAGGAAATCTCCTTTTATCACAAAATATGGTCAAAATCTTTGACTACGTCATGTTTTTATGAACATAAATGCTCTATAAATCAGGGTAGAAATAATACTACTACTACAACAATATAGAACATGTAAAACACATATTAATAATAATATGAACAAAATATTGTGCAGGAGAGTGAGCTTTCTGGCGATGCTGTACTGCTATAGAACACTAACTTTTAGGGAATTTAGGGCTAAAGAAAGAAATCTACAAAAATATAGTTAAATATACACCTTGTTTTGGATGTTTATATTCCACTATTCTGAAAGAAGACATGTTATAGTAGAAAAAATAGCCCAAAACCTAAAAATGGACCTATGTCTCACCTTGATTGGATCCATGCATTTTTACTTTGGCAATAAATTGGAACACGTGTTTAGAAATGGCTTTTCACACCGCTGTTTTAATTTCCTGTATCATCACAGTATAGTCAATAAAAATTCCTTATAAACTTGACTTAGCACAGGATGCAGCTGCTGTTCTTCTACAAAAAAGTATTGTATCATTAATAAAACCACTCACCCACAGGAAGTCCCGGTACACATAGTAGTACAGCCAGTCATGGACCACGACATTCCAAGTGCGATAGTAATTAGCAAAAGAGGTCGAGTTCCACCAGTCCTGTGAAGTGCAAATGAATTAAGTCAAGTATGAAGCACAACATAGGAACTTAATTTATATATTGCTGTGGCTGCCAGTAACAGAAGGAGTACCTTGTAAAACATCCTGTCAGCAAAACGCAACATCTCAGCGAAAGCATTGAGCCAACAGTGGAGGAAGGCGAAGAAGCCCAGGAAGAGAACCAACACTCCTGCAAATTAAAAAAGGCACATTTTTACTACGGCATCCCTTTGAATGTGAATGTATTAAAAGAAAGAACAAAGGTTTCTGTTTTAGACACAAAAAACATTGTATTCTAGCTTAATTCATTCTTTTTATAAACATTTAAATTGATTGGTCAAAAAATTGCATTATTGTTTCAAGCAAAAATGTTTCATATTTAAATTGTTGCTTTTTCTTACCTTCATAAGGTAATTTTAATTTTTTATATAACATACAACATAAATATATCATATCAATTATAGTAGTCTGTTTAAATAGTATTAGAATATTCCCCATATGGTAGGGAGTACCATAACCTTTACATTTGTTTGATCATTATTTTTATATTTTTAGTTATTGAGTTTTTTTTATGTGCGTCTGTTTTTTTTTGTTTACAAATTCTTCTGCTTGTTGGGCCATTTCAACAGGAAAAAACATTTAAAAAAAATAATTAATATGGCTAATTAAATTTGTCGTTTGTGTTAAAACAAAACAGTAAATTAATAAATAAATTTGGCATTATAATGCACTTTTCAGTGGCGTAACACTGTAACACTGTGTCACACACAAAGTATGAGAAAACACAACAACCTTTACAGTGGTACGGTGTCTCCTTCCACAACACATAGCTGAGTGAGACTCAGGGGTTTATGAAAGGGAATTTGTAGATAAGGGTTCAAACTAGTAGCTGCTCTTACCTGGGAGGATGGAGTTAAAGACACAGAGGACCATGGCCCGCAGGTCAAACAGCTGCAGGCTGACGCTGCGGAACTGAGGGATGCACAGCCGCACGAACACATAATAGGCATAAAACAGACAGCCGAGCACCTGTGGGGTGAGGATGGATGAATCTGTCAGAAAGATTGGCTAATATAGAAATAAATCTTAAATACTGTCAACGTTAAAATAATGAAAGAAGTACCTGAAGTAGCTTTGTGGCCACGTAGCCCCATCTGATCACTGGGTTCCTGCATTAAGTGAGAAACAAAGTCTTACAAAGACATAAACTACTGTACTGGATAAAAACTAAACACAGAGAGTGTCTGTCTACCTGGGGTACTTGTCTCTGTAGATGAGTGTGGGCGCAAACAGAAAGTACAGATACTGAGAGACCTGAGGGACCACTGGGTTTGGGGCTACAGAGGAGAGAAAAGCCGGCTTATCAACATAAGGACATAAGGAAAGGAACACAGCGGATATACAAAGGAAAGACACAGAGAGGCAAAGCCCCTCCCACTCCACTGAGCCACTATGGGACCCTTCTTCATAAAATATATGTACGGTAGTTAACAGTGAGAGCTAAACCATTTTTTGATGTTTGTCAATTGAAAACAGAATTAGCCAAGACAAGAAAGTCTCAATTTGTCAGAGTACCATTTAGTAAATATAATATAAGTATATCATCAACATGTGAATTTGAAAATTCTTAAAAATATGTAATTTGAAAGACTACATACACAAAGTTTCATAAGTGTTCTTAAACGTTATGTATTCGTTTTACACTTTCATACAATCCCTGCTGCACTTTTTATTATTTTATATCACATGTTTTAACAAGTTTATTTCCTGTCACTTTAATGTGAAGCACTTGGTGTCCAAAATTTCTTTGTAAAGCACTTCATGCAGGATGAATGGCACATCAGGTAACATAACTTGTGCATGGAACATAGCTACACAATTAATATGTTGTTGGCGTAAATATATGAACTAAATATTACTACAATAAACTGCACCTTTCTTGACTTCCAAAAGTATCCTTCATGTGTAATATGTGGTAAACTTAAAATGTGATTAAAAAATATATTTTTCTGCTGTTGTTGACTACACGGGGAGGGGAGGGGCTTTGCTCCTCTATGGTATGAACTAGCAATTCAAGCCATTTTTGGAAAGTGACATACTGGTCTTTTCTTTGGCCCAGGTCAGGACTCTTGGTACATTCTCTCTGACAAAGGAATGGGCTTTCATCAATAGACGCACCTGGAAATTGACAAATAATAAAAACAAACACAGAAGCTTTTAAAAACACTGTCCAAGGAGTCCATTTAAAAAGGGAAAGTTAGTTTACATGTATTTCAAAATGCACTTAAAAGTGCTTTTATAAGAGGAACACAACAACTGTGGATCTACCTGCTCCAGGATGATGATGAAACAGGATGCAGGCGGTAAACTGTTGGTCACCACCACATATGTTGGCAGGAAGCCCACACCCAGAGCCTGGTAGAGCAGGAACACTGTGCCAAACAGCAAAGTACACAACCTGGGGTGTTTGTATGAGCCGGACTGGGTCTGTGACCACAGGTGGAACAGGGAGTAGGGAACCAGCAACACAGACAGGAACATGCAGATCCACGTGCACACCACCAGGGGGAACTGTCCAAACGCATAGACCAGGAGCTCAAAGTGCAGTACCAGCCTGAGGCAGAGGAGATCAAGCAGAGAGGGGGGAAAGTCAGCAAAGGTGATAGCACTTCAAGGAATAAATTACTTCAACAAAAGTTTATAAAACCACCAGGCACTTTACATATACATTACCTGCCTTCATCAATGATATCTACCACCAGAGTACTGAGTATGAAGAGAATGAGCAGGGCAATAAACATGTGGTAGATAGTCCTGATGTGGTTCACCTCAAACAGCTCACTGCAGAAAAACAGACAGCAGACGCTGACAATCTGGACACTGATGTCGACAATCTCAATGAAGCGCACTGTGATAAACAAATGCTGCAAAACATTATTGACATTTCTTTCAACTCACTCTAAGAGGGACCTGCGACTGACAAACTGCTTGCCCTGGCCATGAGGAGGCCGGAAATACCTGAGAGAAAACAGAGTGACATCAGAGTGAAGTCAGTGAGCAGCATGTGTATGACCAAGACAGAAGTTTTGAGACCGATGCCATTACTAATATTGGAAATTCATCGATAACCAATATGTTCATTTTTAAATATGTTGTTTTTTCTCCACTCTGCAAATGTACCCAGGGATACTTTCTCAAGCACAAAACTTTCTCAAATATTATTTAACACTATTATACATTATATGAACAATGTTTAACATTGTCAGCCAATTCAATAAACAATAAGTGAGAAAACAAATAATAAATATGAGTGAAATTACTGTTCAGTGTAAATCAATTGCTGAATATTTTAACAAGACATGTAAATCATGCCTAGCCACAGTTTACTACATTATATAGTGTAATAAAAAAGTTTTCCTATCAGTTTTAGAAGTATTGGGTGCAACTTAATACAAAATTTGCTTTGACAGACTAGTAGAAGTTTACTGGCAGCACCTGAGTTTATTCCTCTCCTTGTCTGACAGTGGAGGGGAGAAGACAGCAGGAACAGGTGCAGGCTCCAGCGTGGCCGACTCCTCAATGAGACTGTCCATGAAGTCATTGACCTGACTGTCAAACTGATGCATCAGGTCACTCTTCAGGTGCTGCGCAGCAGAGCAAAAGACAAAAGGAATAATTATTATTCATGCACAAGCATGGACTGTGATTCATTAAAGAGAAACGGTTTAAAAATATGATTTTCCTTGTGCAACCCACTGAAACACTTACTCATCGGCAGTGGCTCTGGATAATTCATGAACTAAACTGGTAAAAAGTGATTGTAGAAAAGTAGAGCACATTCCCTCAAGGTGGATTTTTAATCAGCCAATTTTGACGAAAAACTTTCATAATACATTTGTGTTTCATTCAGTCATTGTGTTCATAGAGAAACCATATTATCTGCTGTCAGAACATCTTCAAGAAAGAACACATTTGGATTTAATGATACAGCTTACAAAGTGCTGAGAGATGTTGGAATCAATCGAGTTGGGATTTGGTTTTACAAAAACTTCAGTGTTCAAAAAACGGTATGAGTTTATCAGAAAACCCTTTTACACATATACAAACCCATCAGAATTATTCAATGTATCATTATTATCATAATGAATGTGAGTTATAAATAAACCATACAAATTCAATAATGATTTTTGACTGGTGGTGTGTCAATCTAAGCTAAATTATTGATTGATAGCAGGATGACAAAATAAACATATCAACTGGAGGAAACCCAAGACCTCTTGTTCTACTTGAACATTTCAACATGCAGGTTGAACACGTCCCAAACTCAAATCACTAACTTACAAACCTCTGCTTTCCTCTTCAGCTGCAGCTTTTTGCTGATCACATGTTCCACTTCGATTTTTCCTGGAATTGGAAAGAGAGCACACAGAAGTCTGAGCATATGATAAAATAAAAACATTGTCAACATGCTGCTTTGTAATCTTCCAACATCATTATAAAGCTGAGCGCTCTGGACGCGCCTAAATTAACGACAGGGCCGACAGAGTTGCCAGGTTACCAGCTGCCTCAACAGAACTTCGACCTGGTAAATATCAATTCACGCCATGTCAAATATTTCATAAATGACCAACAGATGATATGCACACTGGTTATCTGTGGGGCATTTGAGGAGACGCTTTGTCTGGTTTTGTTGCTCACATAAAACAGAACGTCTTTTTGTATTGGGCCGTGTTGTGATGTGCTGAAAACAGATTATAATTCTGAGATTAAAGTTTTTTTGTTGCTAATAGTTGAGCACTGTAGATTTTAGTCATCATGTTGCAAGAGTGGAGCCGTCTGGGAAATAGCAGAAGTCAAATTACATCCGGCTTTAAGATACAATGTTGCAAATTACAAAAGGAGACACACCTATGACATCTATTTGACAGCTTGTTAAGGTTACTATAGGTCATTATTATACCAGACAACTGTGTGAAGACGAACGAGTTCTTTCAGTGATTGAGGTCAATCACTCCAACAGAGAGAAGCAGCGCTCCACCCAACTATTAACAAACAGGAAAGCAAACAGAAAAGAATGGACTGAACTTGACATTGTAGCAATGAATGCCAGGAAAATATATTTTGTTGAGAGATGAGCTGATTGTGAAATTCTGGGTCAATAAAAAAAAAAAAAGGTGATAGCAGATATAGCTATCAGATGATGTCCAGTTAAAACATCGGGGCATACGGATATTGTTATTATAACTCTTTTCACCATCCTTAAATATTTTGAGTCGTCTTTGCTTTTGTTCTGTCAGTCATGCCAGACTGCCGTTTCACAGTGATCATTTGATTCACCTATCATCACTTCTCATCACACTAACTGTGACACAGGTCACACACATTGCGTAAGAGGAAATGCATCATCACATGACTTCAATGAGTAACGCATCCAGAGAAATGAACAGGAATTAAAACACAGAGGTCGGGGCTGAATCAACTTGCACATTGAATCAAATTTCACTGTGATAAGAGGTCAATGTCCTCTCTCTTAGCCATGATGATGATGATGATGATGAGAGTTAAAATGTTCTTACCATTGCTGGTAATGTGGTTGCCTCCGTTGCCTTGCTGGTATTGACCCTGATTAGACTCTCCTTCCAAAGAGCTGTCTAAATCAGAGAAGGTGGGCATCTTCGGGGCGGCTCGGCAGCGAGACCGGAGGACAGTGTCTTCCCCGCTCTCCATCCTAAAAAAAAAGACAGGTTACTTGAATACAAGCCAGTTGTGCCAGCAAATTATTTCTATTTTTTTCAAACCGTTTTACTGAAAAGTAAGTTTTTTATTATCGTACTATATCCAGTCATTAGGCATTAGGACTAGAGATGCAAAGACTAATCAATTATTGAATCGAACTATTAAATTATCTGCCAACTATTCTGAGGCTCGATCAATTAGTAAGAGTTCATTTTTAAAGAAAAAAAAAAGCCAAAATTCAATTGATTCAAGCTTTTTAAATGTTAATATTATCTGGTTTCTTTACTCCTCCAAGACAATGAATTATATAGGTTTGATTTGTGGACAAAAAAAACTTGGGCATACAAAAAATGTGAACAATTGTTGGGACGCACACACACACACAGTCACACAGCAAGGGACTCTGAAACACATGCACACCCACCCTCCCTTCAGAGCCTGCAGTGTGCACACATGAATGTTTCTATACTGTAAACTACAAATAACAGCTATTTATTGAAATTTCACCAACTACCTCCCTTCAAAAAACCTACAAATCATATATTTATCTTTTTAATATATTTTATACATTGTGTTTCTTAAACGTTCACATATATATTATTTTGTTCTAAATGCAATTTCATTGCACTCTAGTATAATGACAATAAAGATCTTTGTGATTTCGGGCAACAAAATCAGAGGCAGCAATCCTGCCTCGAGGACGCACAGAGCAGCTGCTGATGGGAATGCAGAGGATTTTTGACTGACAAACAAGGCAAACCTCAGTTGACAATCAAATCAGCCTCACATGACGCGGACATGCAGCAGACTGACGGCTAACAGTGTAGTTAGCTCCCACTGGCTCATATAAGAGTCAGTATGACAGATTCATGAGTTAAATACACATGTTTAAGCTAAATATCCACCTGGTTTAATGTTAACTCAAACGTTGAAGCTTCTGCCCGGTGACACCAACGGCTGCTAGCTTTAGGTTTAGTCAAATTAGCCCACACTTGTTGACGTTAGCTGCGGAACAGGTTGACAGAAACGATAGAGGAAATAAAAGGGAAAAAATCCACCGACTTGCTAGATACATACTCGCTTCAGACTGCCGGGTGCTCCTCTGCTGTGAAGTCGACCTCCTCCGTCGCTGAGCTCAAACTCCTTCAATCACAACAGTCCGGGCTGCTGCTCACCTTCCCCATTGTATCAACACAGGAGGTGATGAGCGCGGCGGCCGGCGCTGATTGGTCCGAAGTCTCTCCTCCTTTTGACGTCACAGGCGCCCACAAAGTGGTGACCATGCTGTCGTTAGACCATCAGTCTGCTCCGTGACTAATTTAACAAGGGCAGATATGTTTTGAACGGGAGTAACCCCGTTAGCCCTATATTATTATTCATTTTAATGAATTTTATTAAATAACAGATATATTATAATATCCTTTATATTAATTAATTATTAATTAATATGGTGGTAGAGAGATGGTGAAGAGATACAGAGAGAAGAGGACTGTGAGATTTAGTGGGACCGTGCAAGTCTGTTTTTTGTGTTCTTGCTGTTTTTTTCCCCCTTTATTGCATTGTATTTGTTGTTATTGTTGAGAATGTAAGGACACTTTGTTTTTGAATGTTCTTTGTAATGGTTAAAAGAAATCAACAAAAATCTTTGTATATATATATATTATCATTATTATTACATGACTGCATGTTTTACTGTTTATTGCCATGCAACATTCAAAAATATCTATTATTATTAGTATTATTATTCTTATTATCCATTATCAATTGCATAATAAACTTAATTTAACAATACTACTACTACGTCTCTAGACAGGGCTATATATTGCAACTCAACAGCTTGAGCAAATTCATTTTTTAATATTATACTTTAAAATAACACAAATGTCCCAACATGCAGAGGTGTTTATAATGGGTAATACAGCATTTTCCCAAATCCCAGAGTCAAATGTTAAGGGGTAAAACTCCAAGAAGTAGAAAACATGATCAGCTAAGTTAAAGTGTTGCTAACTAAAGTGTGTCACAAACAGAAGGCTGAGTACCCTCTATGTAAGTCACGGAGGGTTTAAGTCATGAATTAAACTGGTCTTATGAGTTGAGTGTGGCCAATACAATTAACTGTGTAGACAGAGGAATTCATTTATGAACATCATGAAAAGCTAGTTCATCTAATATAATGGTAACCTTTCTGGCTTAAGGTTCATATAATCACAGATTTGTTTCAGGACGGTTTTCATTTACAAACAAGGGGCAAAAAAAGCATCATGACTGAATTTGCTAGACAGGCGGAGGAGGTCTCAACATGCATGTGGTAAAGGCAGTCAGATTATACTTTGATAATAATGATGATGAATATGCTTTGCGCAAGACTCTGTGACTCTGGCTGTTGGCTTTTCTGTCAATACAAGGCCGTTTTGTGACGTGTTGGTTCTGATCAAACCAATTACTATTTATTCAGGGTACTTTTTAAAAAAAAATTATTATTATGACATGAGAATATTGAGTTATTGTGTGTCATCAGTGGTGAACTTGTTTCGTTTTAAGATCTTAACCTACACATTCTGTAGTTACACAAAAAATTTAACTTAATGATCCCTGAAGGATCAACTTCATAATCAAATGTCTAAATTATATTTATTTGAAGTTCAGAATCTACTGTGTGGTGCAGGCAGGCTCAGTTAAAATACACACACAGCTCATTTTCATTACACATGTTCAAAGTCATTATTTTTATTTTGATAGTGCTGCACATCCTCCACCAGTGAGGACGGTGAATACACTGACCTGTGATAAAAACACTTTAATTTCAATCTCACTTAAACAAATACAATTCGCTGCTACATAAACATTAAAAAACAGTTTATATAATTCATATGATAGAGCTAACAATTAATTTAGCCTGGAACAATTCAATAAATATACACAAAAACAGTACAGCACTGAGCAAATGAATCCTGACAAAACTGTTCATGTAAAATATCTAGACACCATAAATCCCTGCTTTCTATATAAAAGAGATATTTACAGTTCATCATGCACAGGCACACACACACAAACACACACACAAACTCCTCATCGGTCACAAGAAGCAGAGCGGTCCCATAACAGCTGTGACTTCAGGGATGACAGGAGGTAAGGACCCCAGCTCTACACCCTCTACACCCAGGTCTCTGACAGGAAGTAACTCCATATCACCGCGATGCAGCTCGGTACTCCCCCGAACCATCACGACCATCTCCACCTGCAGCAGGAGCAGAGACAGAGACATGACGAGAGCATGAAGCAGAGACTCCTAGGAAAATCTCCTATTGGTTCATTTAAATCCTGTTGTTCCAACATCCATATTACACTGGTGATTAACTTGGGAACATTTAGTGTGAATGATAGCAGAGGTACAATGTCCACATGTGATTTGTTCATACTTGTGATGTGATGTGATTTGCAATCTGATATTGTCATCGTTTGTAGTTTAAAAAGTTGCTATAATGGCCTTAAAAAAACCACAACATTAAAATTTAAATTATTTTCCACTTTTGCTCAGTGGTGGAAGTAGTATTCATATCCCTTACTTTACTGTGGAATTACTTCACTACTAGTAAAAGTCCTGCATTCAAAACTTACTTCAGTAAAAAAGTATCAACATCAAAATGTACTTAAAGTATCAAAAGTGAAAGTACTTGTTATGCAGAATGGACCCACTCAGATTGTTTTTATACATTCCAAATATATTTTTGTATTAATATTATTGATGCATGTACTTAAGCTGCATTTTACTGTTGTCAAGGTAGGGCTTACTTTAACCACGTATGTGGAAATAATCAAGTAAAGTACAAGTACCTTAAAATTGTACTTAAATACACTGAGTTCAATCTTTCAACCAACATCAGTGCTGATCATAACAACCAAATATGAATTCATTTAAAATGGCTTAATCTGGTGGACAATAGTAGAAACTACAATTTTGAGGTCAGAGCTCTAGATTGAAAGCCTGATATGATATAATGAATGTTGTGCTGTAATGGCCGTGGGATCAGAAATTGTGGTTTTATTTAAAACAGCCAACATTTACAATAAAAAAGCCAAGGTTAATCCAATTTAAAAGTAGTTTGATTTGACACAAATAAAAACATCAGAGCATCTTTCTTTTTTAACAGTTAGAGGAAGTTTCTAAATGGACAAAAATTGAATTTCTGGCAACATAATATTTCATCCCTACCTCGCAGCCTTTCCTGGACTCTGTGGCGAGGTGTGAAACGATTTCTTTGCCGGAGTCTCCCAGTAAGTGAAGAATCCTGTTGGCTGATTCAGGTGTTGGAGCAGCACTGGACTGGTTTGCTGTACAGCCGATCGTCATGTGCTGGAAAGACGTGTGGCTGTGTAACCGCAGGAACCTCAGCTGGACAACATCCAGGCCAGGGTATTCAAACTATAGGAGACAGAAATCCTTCATTTGAAGTCTGAGGAAATTATGTTAGATTGTCTTAATGTCGCTAAATGAATCCTTAAATGTGTTACCTTGTTTCCACTGTGTTGCTGACTGAACCACTGGACAGATGGCGTCTTTTCTGGTTCCCAACTTAATTTAATCTAAAGAAAAGAATATTTGCAATATTTCAGTGTTTATACCATCACATGTGTATTTAAATTCATCCATAAAGTCTGAATAGGAGTTTTTATTTTCATCAATGGGCCCACACTGCCTTGGGTAAAACAGCTGATTCATACACTTTAAATTAGAGAATTGGGGAAGAACTCATGTCTTGTTTTTTACCCTCATAGATTTTGAAACGTTCTTGTACTGAAGTTGATTTCCTCCCCGTCCCTACAGTAGTGAGAGGTTTACTGAACTCTCTCAGCCTCTCACTGATTAAATGACTGGCCACCAAAGCGTGACATGGGCTGCATCAAAGTTGAGTCTGTTCCAACTAGTTTGCTGCAGGCTGCTGCTTATTTCAGGCTGTTTTAGTCTGAATGAAGCCTGCTAATAAAAATGAGTGGTACCTTGGACTGTGAAGGTTTAATGCAGGTTGTTCCTCCTGCTGTGAAGTTACAGAAAACCTCCACAGCATCATAGGGACAGCCTTGGTTTGGGTCCATGTAAAAGTAACCTGAAAGATAATTGACATGAGTGTCGGATCACTCAGATTGATTTGGTAAACATTATAAAACAGATGAACAAAGGAGCCTATTCAGACTGTCACCATCATTCAGGTGTGGGTGAGTGAGTCGCAGCTCGTAGCAGGAGGTTGCAGGATCATCTTTGGTTCCCTGAGGCCAGCTGAAGGTTTCCTCAGTCTCATCTCCTTCAGACCAGCTCCTCCCAGACCTGGGCCGCTACAGAGGAATCCACCATTCAGATATTCAGCCAGACTTAAATAAAACAAGAACGTTGTGTATTAAAAGTGTACTTGACAAGAAAGCTTGTACCAACTTTTTGTTGTCCTTTCCTTCGCTGTAGATGGGCCGGTGTTTGTCTGGATCTTGGTACATTTTTCAGTTTTGGTCTTGCACTGGTTCTGGTTTTGGGCCTCGGCTCATTTCCGCGACCTGGTTTTGGTTCAAGCTTTGATCCAGGTCTTTGTGTAGACCTGCGCCTGCCCGGTGCCCCTGGTTTTCCCTGTAAGGAGCACGGTACAGGCCTCTCAGCAGTTGTACGTGCATCTTTTTACTTCACAGTTTGTTACGTAAGTTAAGTTTGTTGATGAGTTCAAATAGTTTTTAAATATTTCCATTTGTTTCAACAGAATCTCTTACTGGAGGACCGCGCCTGCCCTTCACTCCTTTTGGTCCTCTCCTGCCGTGGACGCCTTTCATTCCCTGTAAAAGGTCAAACACAGTCAGACTCTGACTGAAGATAAAAAATGTATAAAGACTAATCTCACCATTATTACTATTATTATATTACAGAGCCGACTACAGGGAACAAACAATGACTGACAACTGGGATTTTGCTGAAATAGAAAAAAATTCAGGTTCAGGAAGACCCACAAAGTTGCAACGTCATAAAGAAAAATTAAAGAAATAACAGTTTCTCACCTTCTTTCCAACCGAGCCCTGTAACAAAGACAGAAATAACTTCAGTAAAAAGTTTTAGTGAACCATTTTATGAAGAATAACAAAGCCACGTACTGTGAGTCCAAGGGAGCCTTTCCGTCCTCGTGGGCCACGGGGACCAGTATCCCCCTGTGAGATCAGTCAGTTGATTAACATCTTGTTCTGTTAATATCAGTGTGGAAAGAAAAGTGAGACTCACCAGCTTTCCTTTATGACCTTTTCGACCTTTCAGTCCCTGTAAACCAGGATTCCCCTAAGACAAAAGTTAAAAGATCAACTTAAGTTATGTCCTTTTCTTAAATCTAAATTATTTCATGTTTTAAATCACTTCAACCAACCTTTAGTCCAGGTGGCCCAAGAGGTCCAAGTATTCCCATACCACCTGGGAGACCCTTCAGGTAAACAAAAGAAGACGGTTAAAACGGCTTCTTGTACAACAGTTCTATAAGACAATGGGATTTTAATCTTTGTCTGATTTCTGTACAGCCGTCAGGGCACCCACTCGTTTATGAACTGCCTGTTTAAAGTATCGAATTTGGTAATACATTAAGTGAGAAATAGTCTAATTTTGTATTGAAATAGATTGGACCGGACTTCTTTTTGCAACTTTTGTGTCGACCCCTGCTGGACCTTTGCAAGATTGCAGCAGATTGGAACTTTTGCCTGTGTACGGCCATGTTGTGGCTTATAAACTAATAAAATAATTTTAAAATCAGTAGAAAACAGGTAACGAGTAAGACTAAAATAGGCGTAATGTGTGCTCTTCTTTTGAGTATAATGATGGTCAGAATCTATACAGCACAGAAACGTGATTAAATGAAGCATCGTCCAGGTGAGGTGGTGCACTGTGTGTTTGACTTTTACCTTCGGACCTGCAACTGCAGACTCGCCCTTCTGTCCTCTTAGTCCTGGAAGACCCTGTATCGAGAACGGCAATGATAGAGATGGAAAAGGTGTCATGTTGAGTCTTTTAAAGCTCTCTTAATAATATGCTGATGAACAAACGTGTTGACCTTTGGCCCCCTCGGTCCAGGTGGTCCTTGTTTTCCTTTTGATCCAGCTTTCCCCTGAGACACAATAAGACATCAGTAAGACACATTAAATACCTGATAGATTAAATGTATATACATATGGCTGCACTAAACACACTGTCCCACTGTCCCACACTTACAATTACGAGAATGATATTATTTCAAAAAGTGACACGATAACGTACCTTGAAACCTGGAGCTCCAGTGTTTCCTCTGATCCCAGGAGAGCCAGGTTTTCCCTAAAACATTATGTTTTAAATGTCACATAAGCCAAACTCTGATAGATTTTTATGAATGAGGGAATATTCACACGCTTTCATGGTGCAGGTTGCACATTATCCCGTGTACCATTTTGCCAGGCCTGCCAGGTTTTCCAGGAGCTCCAATGAAACCAATATCCCCCTTTGAGCGGAACGGGGGAGAGACTGAAGTTAGTGAAAAGGTTAAACAACTGACTAAGTTGTAGTGTTGTACATTTTAACTTACTGGGTCTCCTTCATTACCCTCAACCCCGAGTAACCCATCCAAACCACTTAGACCCTGAAACACAGATCCAGAAAGTCCAGAAACTGACTGTCAACACATTTTCACTTTACAAAAACATCATAACAGCATATGTTATAGTTTTATTTTTATTTTTTATGTGCGAACTGAGCAGTGATTTCAGGGAGCAGTAATGGATTTAGTAAAACATATGGAGAATGTTTTTTCCATGTCAGAGGGATACTTGCATGTTTTCCCGGTCGTCCAGCAGGTCCTGGTCTCCCCAGATGTCCTTCATTTCCCTTTAAAAAAAAAACAGACTTCAGATGAATTCAACATGAAATAAAGACAGTGAAACCCAGAGTAAAATATGGATTGGTAATGTATTTTGATGAAATATCAGAAAGTGACAGCGATTGTTAGCATTCAGAGTCATGAAGTTCATAGCTAAAATATTATGTTAACAGGAGTTTTATACCCATCCAGATATGTTAGTATAAAGTACAAGTTGTCTGCTTTGGTTTTCATTCCTGCCATATCTGATTTTCCATTTCCAAGAAGAGAGGTAGACTTAAAACCATAAATTTGTCTTGGACATCTGGATCACAACACTCATGATGCTCCTGGAGCTAAAATTAAACTCACAGTTTTTCCAGGAGCTCCTTTGTTTCCTTTCCTTCCAGACTTTGCTCTTTTCCCCTTTACAGAGACATAACCTCCATTACAACATTGTCTTATACTGTTTTAGATTTCCATCTGAAAAGAGCAATGGCTTCTTCTGACCTTTGGACCCTTAATTCCTTTAAATCCTGGAAGACCGGGAGGACCAGCAGGTCCCGGTCGACCTTTAGCTCCTGGGATGCCAATGAAGCCCATCTTCCCAACAGCCCTCTGAAAATACAGTCACACACATAACTGACATCATAACCTGAGCTGTTGACTGAAGAAACAGACTTATGGTGCTGATATGATTCATTCATCATATGATTACAAAGACTGAGAGTTGGAAACTCCAAGTTCAAATATTCTATCTCACCATTGTGCCTCTTGTCCCAGCCTCTCCTCTTGCACCCTTTTCACCCCTGATGCCCTGGAGGATTAAAAAAAAGGCATTGCGTTCCTGTGGTTATGTATTTATACGCACCATTAAAATATGCCTGACGACACTGATGATGCCCACAGGGCAGAGCTCATAATGACAACCAACCATGTCTCCTTTGATGCCTTGAAGACCGAGCTCGCCTGTCTGTCCGTGACCGCCCTGATTTGCACAAACACACAGCAGACACAGTACTGAATGTATTAAGTGAATCCCTTTCAGCTGGAGACGTCACATCTGCAGCACTGAACCGTTTCACTGCATCAGAAAAGATCAATGGTTCACCAAACCTTTGGTCCACGGATTCCAGGTTTTCCCTCAACACCTCGCTCGCCGGGCAAACCCTGAGAAACACATGAATTAAGTAAAATTAACTGTAAAAAAGGCAACTAGGTAATGAAAAGCAGCTTTATGCACAGTATATTCATTCTTAATGTACAGCATTACTTTTCACACTGAAGTGTAAATAAACACAAGCTGAGAAACTGCTTTTGCTGCCATCTAGTGGTTCAAACTGTAAACATGGTGTAACAAGGTTGAAAATGTCAGCTCATTAAAGTCAACACAAACGTTTTATAAGGCTATAAAAGTCAAGTGGGGAGTTTCTATTGAACATTTTATGGTAAATATGTTAATGCCACATTAAGTCCAATATCACTTACTGGTGTTGATGGTCCAATCCGTCCAGGGGGACCGATGCTGCCAGGGGGGCCCTGGAATGACAAGGTTATAAAAATTCAAGTGTTTATTTCCAGCTGTGAAACAATTGTGTATAAAGCATCTCTTAAAGGGAATGATCTGGATTACAACTAACTCATTTAAATCACAATTAAATACAGAATGAATATTTATATTCTAGCTACCACATGACACTTGATCAAGCTTGATCCAAGCATGTGTGTTTACGGTCCGTGAAGCAGCTGCTTTGGTTGTTGTACACAAACTAACTAACAGTTTGCAAGACTGATGTAGAGACGCATGCCCAAAAGAAAAGCCCACATTTCTTTGAACCATTATGAAAGTTGAATTAATCCACCACAGCTCATAAAATGTCTTTAAAAAATTCTATATTGACACAAAGAAGCAAAATAGTACAAGCAGCTCCAGCCGTTACAGTCGTCCATATTTTAATGTAATAAACAACATGTAACGTTAATCTGAGTATGCACAGTAGGATGTGTACGTAAATATTAGTGTAAAAATGATCTTTTTATTTGTTTGCCATATAAATAGTTAAGTAAGACTGTATTTGTGAGAAAAAAGGTGCAAACTGTAGTATTTGTGTATGTAAATGTAGTTAAGGATGATCAATGATTCCAGCTGTTACTCACAGTTTGACCCAGAAGCCCCTTCTGACCTTTGGCCCCGGCTGCTCCAGTGTTTCCTCCTGGTCCAAACGGTCCAGACAGGCCTGATGTACCTCTGGGACCTGGCTCACCCTGTGAAGGCACCACCATCATCTTCACCTTCATCATCATCACACATTTTGGATTTTAAACCAAACTTGCAGACTCTGACTGCAGCACCGTCTAAAGTCCAACATTTCTTCTGACTGACCTTGAGTCCTGGAACTCCTAGTTTTCCTCTGTCCCCTTGTGAACCGCTGTATCCCTGCAAAAGAGGGTTGATGGTGGGCAGACAGGACACATTGCTCTGTTTTAATTCACACGCGTCTCAGAAGCCTGTATCAATATTTCAGTGCCTGTGAGGCTCCTTAAGTTTGGATTATGAGGATGATTGACGCACTTTTAGAGCAGGGGAGGGGTTCCAATATCATTATATATAAAATATTCTAAACTACACTTTAGAAATAACTCTTCTCCACCTGTTTCCCCGGTGGCCCTGTTGCTCCCTGCACCCCTTGGTTGCCTCTGTTGCCTTCAGCTCCCTTTGGCCCTTTCTGTCCAGGAGGACCAGTGTTCCCCTTTTCACCCTGAAATGTAGGTAAAACAAATAGTCTCCAAAGTTTCCAAACAGTTCTGTTTCATGCAGGGTGTGTGTGGACCAGTTCTGACAATAAAAGGACACATTTGCAAGCTGACATTTACTCACAGATCTGCCTTTTTGTCCAGTTTGCCCCTCAGGTCCCTTCAGCCCAACTGGACCCTAAACAGCAGAGCACTGTGTTACTCGTACATATGATCAAGCTCAACATAAAGCTACAGACTGTATCTCTATTTTTTTTAGAAAATCTCTCTTTAGTTCCTTTGCATTAAATCAGAAAACATATAAATCAAATCTGTGACAAACACAGTCTAATCAATCTACCTCCTCACCATCGAGACCAGCAACTCCCTCCGGCCCCAGAGCTCCTCTGGATCCCTGAAAGTATGACAGAAACAACAGAGTGATGGATCATTGAAGTGGTTGTTTCTGTTGTACACAGCGTTTCATGGAGCATCTTCCGAGTAGCTCAGTGAAAGAAAAGCCTCACCTTATCTCCTTTGACACCTGCTGATCCAGTCGTTCCCTGAGGTCCATCTTTTCCCTAAATGTAGAGAGAGTAAAGCAACAACTGCTCAAAAAAGACTCCATATTCATGCCATACAACCGACTCTCAAACTGCAAAACAACAACAAAAACAACAAAAGCATATATATAGACTTACTGGGTAACCCGTAACACCAAGAGGGCCAACAGGACCTCGTGGCCCCTGATCACCTGGGAGGCCACGGGGCCCAACCTCACCCCACGGTCCCATGTTTCCTTGGACACCCTGGAGGGAAAAAATATGTACTGTAGTAGTTTTTATTGTTGCCTGGAGAATGTGAACCAAGTACAACATTGACGCAATAGTCCTTAAATTTATTTACATTTTATTCTGAAATAAACAAAATAGAAATCATCTTACAGGAGATCCTCTGTATCCGTGCGGTCCAGGCATGCCCGTCTCACCCTGAGCACAGAATAAAAGCAAAACATCTGACTTCAAATCTTCACCACATTGATTTTAAGTGCGATGATAGAGTTTAAACAGTCGCAGTGAAAGAGAAAGTTATTCACTCACTGGACGGCCATGTTTCCCTCTTGGTCCTTCCTCACCTCTCTTACCCTTCACAACAACATAACAAGGTGAACTCCACGTTAAGTTTGTGAATTGTTACTTTATATAATAACAGTATAAAATAAAGGTTTGAATACCTTTAAGCCTTCACTTCCTGGAATCCTTCCTGGACCTTCTTTACCTTTGACCCCCTAAAGAAAACCAACAGTCCTTTAATCTCAAAGTCATCCTCCTACATTTAAATATCAAGATATGGCACCAAAAGTCCTTTAAAGCCCAGTTATTTAAGCCTTATGTTGATGATGTAACTCACTCTCTCTCCGGGTTTTCCTGGTTTCCCCGTCATTCCTCTGGCACCAGCTTCTCCCTGTTGATTTACACAAATATTCAGCTAAATTTATCAGCACCACAAACTCAATAAACACTGTGTAGCTAAATGTAAATACATAAGTATCTTGCCAACCAGCAACTAACTATGTACTGTTCTTTATTTCATTAAATAAAAATCCCATCCACCCCAGAGACAATTAACACTCACACTCTTCCCTACGGGTCCCTGGAGGCCGGGAGCTCCTGTCTTCCCAGATAATCCCTGTGGTAAATATTAAGTACAGTATCAATTAGCACATGAACGTGTTCAGTGTTTATGATGACGAGGTGAACTCACTTTTGGTCCTGGAGGTCCAGTGTCCCCGCTCAGTCCATTTGCACCAATGCGTCCCTGATAGAAAAGTCATATTAGATTAACACATCAATGTTAGTTTCCAGTTGACCTTTCATAGACCCATGACAGGGTAACTTCTGAGAAATACAGGCCATATAAACTCTCTGGAAAGATATGTGATCGGACAAAGTTGGAATAATGTATGCAACATATTGTTGGTTGGACTCACCAAGGATCCACCAGGTCCGTCCTGTCCCCTGTTACCTAAATGACCCTGAAACCCCTAAAATACAACACAGACAGTGTGAGATATTCAAGTATAAAATGTCTCTTTTTCTATATTGGAATGAAAGGATACATGACATTTTATTCTTAAAATTACAAAAATAATCACAATCCCTGTTGAGGTATTTAATTTTTAAATGAGACTCACAATTTCAATACTTTACCTTCACAATGTATAGATTATATAAGTCTGATCACCTTTAGGCCTTTAGGTCCAGTTACTCCAAGGACTCCAGGCTTTCCCTGCACAAAAACACACAAAACACACACAGCCTTAATTGGATGAATATGTTATTTTTGGGTAGACTAAAAAAATAGACTGATAAAATATGTGTCAGGTCATCACATGAAGATTTTTTCTGTGTCTACAATCTACAGATACAATTGTAAAAGTGTTTGGACTCTGTAGTCACATAAGGACAGAATAAGAAGTGTAGCCACATAGGAACCTTAATACCAGGTTCTCCTTCACGTCCTCTCTCTCCAGATTTTCCCATCTCTCCCTGCAAACAGAAAACACAAACACATCAGCAGAGAGGATTCAGCACCATTATCAGCTTTTAGAATAAACGTATTCTGAGATACTCATTCAATATTTGTTTTGTCTAGTACATGTTCAACATTATTCCGCTCAAACAACAAGAGTTGCATTCATGCTTGTGCTCAGGTCAAAGAAAAGGCCACTGACATATAAAGAAAATCAGTGAGAGGGAGGGGACAGTACAAAGTACTCCACTCACTCATACTCACAATTGGACCTGGCAATCCAGAAAATCCTGATCGACCTTCTCGACCCTTTGACAGGAAAAATGACCATAATTGATAAGTATGTAACATCCATTCCAGGAATTCCCACTTTGTGCTGTTTCACTACAAATATTCCATTAGTTGACACAGTTGAAATGCTTTCAAAAGCATAGACAAAAAAAAGACATATCACTGACCAGTGGATAAAGCCACACAATGTTTGTGTCAAATACAATGTTTAAAATAACGCAAAGATATCGTTCTTTTATCAAAGTTCCACTTATTCCACATTACTTTAAGTATCCAGCGTCCATCTATTTCCTACCTTGTCGCCCCGAGGTCCAGGACCTCCTTGAATACCGTCTGGCCCTCGATCGCCCTACACAAAAATAAATGAATATGTACGTATTCCTTCACACACACAATTTTACAAACCTTTACTTTTTAAACACTAAAAAAGTCATGATTCTTTCAATTTTCTTAAAGCTCACCTTTAGTCCGTCTTTTCCCTGCTTCCCCTGCTCCCCCATGATGCCATCGGAGCCCTGAAACCACGAAAGAAAGTAAACAAAACTTAATTTTCAAGGTAGCTTTAACATGTCTCAATTAATCTAGTTCTTTTTACTCACACTGGGTCCAGGAAGTCCTGGTGGCCCTGTCGGTCCTCCAAGTCCCTCAAGTCCTGAAGGGCCTCGATGCCCCTTGACTCCTTGTTTACCTGCAGGCCCTGGAGGTCCCTGTAAACAAACACAAGCCACTGAACTGATTCATTGATCCGCTAAATAAACGGATCAATACTCTGAACAGACAGACAGGAAGCATCCAGCTCACCAGGTCTCCCTTAAACCCTGGATCACCTTTGTCACCTCGCTTGGCTTTGGCCCCCTGGGAGAGAAAAGTGCAAAACACAAACATGCACATACACACACAAATCACACACACACACAAACAAATCACACGCACACACATACACACACACCTGCACATTTAGCTCAGTTGTTAGGAACCAAATGGCTTTTTCAGTAAAACTTGATGTGGTTAAGATCCTTAAATATTGCCATACATGATAACAGAAGTAATAATAAATTGCTTTAAGTAATCTTACGGGATCACCTGAGGGTCCAGGCTTTCCTGGATTCCCATTAGCTCCCTAAAGAGACAAAAAAAAACATTTACTCAAGCTTAAACACAACATCAGTACAGCAGGTTTGAGTTCACATCCTGTTTAGTGATGCAGCTTGTTTGGTGGTCATTGGAGGTTTTTTGTCTTACATTAAGTCCAGTAGGTCCAGGTCCTCCGATGTCCCCTTCATCTCCTGGATCACCCTGATGAAACACACAGACCCCAGATGACACAGTGACCTCTGTTTCCTCTACAAAAGAGGCTGAGCATTTGATTCTGTTTGTTTTCCTAAAATGTACTCACAGCGTCTCCTTTCGGACCCGGAGGACCATCTGGTCCTGGATTTCCCTGTGAGAAAAACATTTTTTAAGTTGTTTTCTTAATTCATATTTTTTTCTACATATGATAAAACTGAGAAGTACAGCCCTTGTATGAGAAATAGCCCCCTTTCCACCAAATTAGTTAACTGCAAGCATTTATTCAGTAATTTTTTTTTTGTCCAAAAAACAGCATGGACCTAAAATGAATGATAAGAAAACGCAGAAGACTTTTACATGCAAAACTCTCAACAGGCATGATAGGAGCCTTTCGGTTACACTAAAAGCAAACCTGCTACTTTTTAGTAGCTGCCTTGGCGGAGGTCTGCGCTCACCGAGTGCTTTTCTAGTTTTGTCTGAATTTAAATATATTCAGACAAAATTATTATATTAATCTATTATATTATACTAGATATTTTTTGTCTATTTGAATATATAAGGTTTTGTCGTACCTGAGGGCCACGAACCCCAGGAAACCCAACTACTCCATCAGGACCTGGCTCTCCCTGCAGCAACACACATAGTGTTTATACATATATACATATATGAATTAGTAAATGTCATTATTTGATCATTTTCCGTCTCTGTGAGTGAGTACATCTGTAAGCGTCTGGTCACCTTTCGTCCAGCTGCTCCTCTGGCACCGATTTCCCCTTGATGACCCTGAAAACATAAAATATTATTTCACAAATGTCTGTTTAGTCAGTTTGTGTTACAGTTTGATCAATTTGTTGTTTTCTTACCGGCGGCCCTTTAACTCCTACGACACCTTTTACTCCTCTGGGGCCCATTTTGCCCTGAGCAGAGGACAGATTAATGAACACACTTCTTACTCCATTATGATCGTTTTATTGATTTTATGTACATACTGTGTAGGTATGTTGTGTTGGAAAACTTACAGGTGGGCCTGGTGCTCCACTAAAACCCTGAGCTCCGATCTCTCCCTGAAAATAATCAGCAGTGCATCAAACAGGAACATCGTTGTTATAAAGGGCTGTGAGGTTGATAATTTAGATTATGTATGTATTAATAATTCTTGTTATTTCTATAGATACTGACTGGAGATCCTGAAGGTCCTAGAAAACCATGTGGACCCCTGGATCCAGGAAGTCCCTGTAAACACGTGACAGTTCAGATGTTGCAATGTAGAAAAAACAAACAACAAAAAGTCTGTAAATTGTCTTCAGCACAGTAAAGATTTTTTGGTTTATTTGAAAATGCACTGTATAATGACATTTATGTTTAATGATGGGGGTTAGAAAGAGACTGTCGTTAAAAATAGGACAGTAATCGTACTTACTATGTAGCCAGGGACTCCAACAACGCCTCCCACTCCTTTATTTCCTTTGTCTCCTTTTCGTCCTCTGTTTCCCTGCAGTCCGACCTCCCCGTGATAACCCTACAGACAGAGAAACAAGGGTTTGACTTGTAACTACAAGAAAATGCTCTATTGCTAAACAGCACAATACTTAGACCAACAGACAGAGAGATGAATGGATACATAGACAAACATGTACATTAAATCCTAACAGTAGAAGTCCGGGCCACTCTTACCCACTCACCCGGCTCCCCTTTGCAGCCTTTCTCTCCTCTGTATCCTTGGGGACCCTATGAGGACAAACACAACAGGACAGTGTTGAAAGTTTTTTAAAACTCCTTTTTCAGGTTATATGAGCCTCTCACTGGGTAGATGAAAACATTGCTCCGTACCAAACACTGGGTTTCATCCCGAAAAGTATGCAGTCATTTTTTTCAAGTATTGTATTTATTGTTCAAATCAGAGTCTTAGAGAAAATGTCCATTTCTCCATACAGCGTACTTTGTTGACAACTGTGATCCAGTCTTTCTTTGATGGCAGGTTTGCCTGCAGACACGTCTGTGTTACAGATTTCTTGCTCACATCCAAAACTACTTTTTAAAGATATTCATTCTGGGCCATGAGATTGTCTGGGATTTTGCCCAGGTATGTGACAAAAGGGCAACTTTTATTCTTGATTTTTTTTTGTAATCTCTTGCCAATATTAAAGGATTAGAGACAAACATACCAATATACACGAAACATTTGGTTACCACACTGCCTCCTTCATTCACCCTGTCCCAGAGAACCCCTCTGTATGACTTTTGTAGTCACAAAATAAAGTAATATGTTCTTCCAGCAGAATTCCCACCAGGATCTTGTGTTGGTTGTCCCAGCCTGACGCTCCAGAATATCATTCCAATCATCACAAAATATCTCATTTCTGCTTGATCTGTACAGCAGATCTTTTTTTTTTTGTAATCTAAAAATTCATAATACTGAATGTGTATTAGCAGATTTACCTGTTCTCCAGGTAAGCCTGGAGGGCCCGGAGCAGCATCCTCTCCTGGGGTCCCGTCCCGCCCTGCTCGGCCCTGGGGACCCGGCATGCCTTGTGATCCGGGTTTACCCTGATGTAACACAACAGGAAGTGCAGTTTGTCTGGTATCATGAGAACTTTTGTTGTTCAAAAACAGATAGATTTTTTTTATCTTTTCTTAGAGTATTCTGGTCCATTGCACTTTGTTATTTTATTGATAGTGTGCTTGCTGATAATAATAATAATAATCATGATTGTATTTTTTTTATATTTGTCCAGGAACACCATCGTCAACTTACTTCCACCAAAAAACTACATCAGTCAACTCAGCGCATAATTAATCATCAATTACATTGATATAAGTTTAGTGCAGAGTTTCAGTCTCAAGGATAGCAGAGATAGCGATAAGGTTAAGCTAATCTTTATCAAAGTGGTGCGTGTTGAAGTGAGTGGTTAAAATAGCACATTAAGCCTCCTAGACTGTGATAGGATGCAAATAAACTGGAGATACCTACGATATTCCCTTGAACTCCTTTACGTCCTTGTTTCCCAGTAATTCCAGGCGTCCCCTGGAATACAAAATAAAGAGTCATTTTAAAATCTCTCTTTGTTTGGTACTCTAATGGTGTGATAAAGTGTAAACACCTAGATTTAAAAATGGTCCCTTTCAACAAATTCACAACACTTTTTTGTCTACTTACAATTAATCCATCGTCTCCAAGAGGTCCAGGAGGTCCGGGAGGCCCCTTAAGTTTCTAAAGATGAAAAAGTCACAACATATTCTCACGGTTTACATGTGTTTTTAGATCTTTATTCTTTATACTAGCCTGTATTTTTTTTATTAATTCAGCAGCTGTGCAGGATTCGACAAAATGGAATTCAGCAAACTTGTTTTAATGATAACAACTAAAAAGATTTAAGAGCACTTTAAAAAAAAAAACTCCTACCGGCCAGGAAGAAATCAGCTCTTTATAGAACTTCTTTTTCTGCAAAGACATGAAATAACAAAACACAATATTTTTTTCTGTTGTAAGCCTTTTAAAAAAATAACCCCAAACATGACAAATGCAAAAAAGTAAAAAAGTAAACGTGCAGATTTGTCATAATAATGTCAACTTATGATGAGATAAGAATAGCCTTAATTCATTTTTAAAACCTTTACATGTTTTGTGGATTAAACAGAAGCAACAACAGTCTGACGTGCAAAACATAAACACTGAAATAAAACGTGTACCAATGTGACTGATATTTTTATGGACGTTTATCAGCCAGTAATTCTATGAAACTGCTAGTTTATGAAGGCTTAATACACAAACACCTTTAATATTTATGAGAAAATCTGTAAAATCTTCTTGAATGGGCTTTCAGTGATTTGGAACAGCTAGAATAATGGCATAATATTACTTATTATTGTGATTGGTTACAGGTTCAGAGCTACAGCAGCACTTTACCTTGAAAGTCTCCCATTCTTCTTCTGAGGTTTTAAATACAACAATGGCGGGCATCCCTGGAGGACCAATGGGGCCGCTGTATCCTGTCCGCCCCGTCCTGCCCATCACGCCCTGATAACCCTGAGTGGACAGAAGACAATACGTCTCTTTGATGTGGAAAACGGGATGATTTTAGATTACATTGTCTATATTCTGATCAACACTGACCGTGGAAGCTTTTTTAAAAATTTGGCAGTAATGATCTATTAAATCATGATTGATTAAATCATTTTTGACCACTAGGGTGCAGAACTTCTCCACAAAAAACTGACAAATATGGCCTCGAGATATGTGTGTCATTGAGCATAAGTAGGGTACATCTTAGGTAAATAGTTTAATGAATTTTTAAACCTGCGTAGCGTGAAAATAAAGCTTAAATTTGACTGTGGTGCCCTCAAAACTGTAGATGTGGTCCCAACCAATTTACCAATCTTGCAGAAATCACTTCACGTGGCACCAGAAAATGCTGTATTGGAGGTTAAATCAGGGCTGGAGGTTTTGGGGATTATCTAACAAAATTAAGAGGCCGATTTACATCAAACATAAATTAAGTGATAATCCACCAGAAGCGATGTATATGAAAACATTCAACAGTTTTTGATGGTGCAAAGATTATTGACTGTTATTTTGTGACAGATTTTAACTTAACGCCTGTTCCTTATGTAAGGATATAACTATAATCTTATCTTTATTAAATATACATACTATATAGTCATCGATTTGGTGAGAACCTGCAGTTGCCTATAAGTGAAATATGTAGAAAGGGATACAATGCAAGACTCGTCAGACATATTTAACTTTGCAACTTTGCTTTTTGCAACTGTGGTTTACACTAAAAATGTGGTGTTCAGGTGTTGTAGTTAAATCGTAATTTCTACTTTTCTAACTTTGTCCAAATTGAATTACTTTACATTTTCCCATGAACCCCAAGGTAGAGCTGCACAACATCTTGTTTTTATTTATTTATTTTGTTTTATTTATTTTTACACCTCACACCCTAATTAATCATAATTTAGTGTTACCTGCTTACCCGTGTAATAATAGTCTTCTGTCTGTCTGTATATATTTTGAGTTTTTTTTTTGAATGTCTGTATATTTAGCTATTTCTCTACTATATATGTGCTTTCTGTTGGAATTCAACAAGCACTTTATTTTTGTATTTTATCAGGACCCTGAAGAAACGGAAAGCAGCAAAAATACAAAGTGAGTACTATTAAATATCTGTTTATTTATCACAAGATTTTCTTGACTTGAGGATGTTGTGCAGCTGCAGATATACCCGCTACGGTACAAACACCTCAGGTTGGGAATCACTGACAAATGTCTGTCAACCAAAGCAATGACCTGAAACCATCAGCTTTAAGCTGCATGCTGTAGTCGGGTAGTATGTTACTATATTATACTATACACTATCTATTTAGCACTGTGTGCAATTCAATAAAAATCACAGTCCTCTGATTCAATATAAAAGATATAATAAAATATGGGGTTTAACTTAATACATACTTTGTCTCCTTTAGGCCCGGGCAGTCCTGTTAGTCCAGGTGGGCCCTGCAACCCCTGATGAAAGAGTTAGGAAGATAATCATCACTGTCACAAAATAATGTACCCTAAACTACTAGGATTCATAAACAAAAGCAGGGTAGAAATGCAGTTATCCCAGACTATATGGTCTGGATTCTGATTATTCTAGCTTGTTTTTTGTAATATTTGGGTCGGAGTTTAGGAACATAGGAGAGTTTGTAAACTTCTGGAGTAAAAACCCTTCATACAGTGTTTCGTCTGTTTCAGCAGTGGGTTACAGCACCACAGTTTTACCAGAGGAGGGGGACGATGGCTGTCACTGAACACACTAACTCCTCCTCTCTACTGCAACACACACACACACACACTTGAATGGCTGTCAAGGTGCTAGAATTGACACAGAAATATGTTCTCAGTCATCAAATCAGCTCCACGCAAACTCAATTTCATCCAAGGTTACGGCAGAAAAGGAGATGAGAATATCAAACAAATGTGATTAAGATTTTCAAAGTGGAAATGAGGCCATTAACACTCAGTCTTCAGTGTCACTGTGGATCCGTTTTGTGATTTAAGTACACTGAGGCAAGAAAAATGACAAAAATAACTTCAAATGTTGAATCAAGCTTTGATTATTGATTATGTAAATGTACACAGGTACTGGTAAATAATGTCTTACCCTTTGACCTCTGACCCCAGGGCTTAGTCCGGCCTCGCTGTGTCTGACCGTGTGCGTAGGAAGCTGATTGGCTGCTTCAACAGTCGGCTGTGGGGCTTCAGTCTCTGATTGGATGAAGGAGTCTTCAGTGCTGAACTGGGAGATCTGATCAGAGGAGGTTTGGTTATGATTCTCAAACACGTCTGTGTCACTATCAGAACTTTCTTTCTCCATCTCTGCATGTGTTTGCACTTCCTCCTCCTGTGAATGTGTCTCATCTCCGTCGGTCTCTGTCCCGCTCCCCTCCTCTCCTCTCTGTTGCTCTGTCGGTGTTTCAGTTTGCATCCTGCCCTCCATTTCCTCTTTTATCTCACTGGCTGAAACATTACCCATCTCACCCTCCATGTTTCTGGTACTTAGTGCTTCTCCACTTTGTTGTGCGGGAGTTGAAACAGTCACGTTTGGGGCTTGATCTTTTTCAAATACAGCCTCAGTTGTGTTGTCTTCTGCCGGTCTGAAGAGAGCAGCAGGAGGCTGTGCTGAGACTGGAGGTGTAATGACGAGCGGTGACGCCTCCTGTCTCGCCTCCCTCACTCCTCCTCCAGTCGAAGTGACAACCCCTGACTCTGTGATGGGGCCTGAGGTGAGAGTAGATCCAGTGGCAAACTGTGGCTCATTAGAGAAAGATATCTCTGTTCTTGCAGTTTCTGCATCTTCTGATGAGACACCTGGAGCTGTGGGTTTCTCAGGCTGAAGGCTTGAATCGGCCGTCTCAGCACTTTCCAAGGAAGATGCGTCACTTGTGTTGGAGCCCTCTGTTGTTTCAACTAACAGCTGATGTGTGAGGACAGAAGCAGTCCTGGTTATAACACTCCCCTCTGTGCTCAGCGGCTCCTTAATTGTCTCTAATATGTCAGGATGCACATTAGACGACGTCTCATTTCCAGTCAGAGAGGGCGACTGAGGTTCAGTGTCTCCATCTTGATTTATTTCCCTACTCACAGCTGTTGATTTGTCCTTTCCTGCGTCGGTGGAGCCTGTCGTCTGAGTGTCATTGTGGGTTTCCACTGCAGCTCTGGTGTTTACATCCTCTGAGTCAGGATGTGACTCTGCAGGGGAAGTGCTGCTCACTGGATCCACTCCTGGTGTTTGCTCAGTGGGACCAGCCTGTGGCGTCGTGTCCTGAGTGGGATTTTCTGGTCTGGATGAGACTCTGATCCCGGGCTGAATGGGCGCCTCATCTACAGCTGCAACCTGCTGGGAAATGTTTAAAACAAGGAACACACGTATAACTCTGTGTTCAGCAGTGGAATATAACTAAGTAGATTTACTCAACCACTGTACTTAATTACAATTTTGAGTTACTTGTATGTAACTTTATACTTCTACTACACTACATTTTGGGAGCAAATATTGTACTTTTTACTCCACTAAATTTAGCTGCCAATGATCAATTTAAAGTGACATTTTTTATGTCTATCTTGAGAAAATGAAAACACTGCTCACATAAATGCATCAATAATAATAATCTAAGAATACATATAACAATCTGAGTGGGGCCATTTGTACAATGAACACTTTAACTTTTGATACTTTAATTACATTTTGATGCAGATACTTTTGTACCTTTATTTAAGTATGTTTTGAATGCAGGAATTGAAACAAATGTTGTGGAGTATAAAGTAAAATAGCATCAAATGGAAATACATAAGTAGAAATATGCCAAACATTTTACTCCACCACCATTAAGTAGTTATAATAATTTATGTTCAAGGTTACAATGACAAAAAAAACTGAAACAAGAATGAAGACCAGCCTCAAAAGTCAGAAATTACAGTTTTTTGAGCTCACATAATTTCCAGCAGAACTTCTCCTTGTTTCAACATTTTCATAGTCAGAGTTAAGACGGACAGCTAAATTCAGCCTGTGGACTCATTTGTCTTGAATTCTGGCTAAATTAAAGCTTTTTAATTCTACCAAATATGGCAGAACATGTTTGCCTTGTGGAACAATTCAGCAGTTTTACTGGGAAAATGTCATTATTTTAATTATTCTAACAGTAAAAATAAAACGTGCCTAAAACCACAGACCTGTCTACAAAATCTTTGTAAAAATGTCAAAAGAAAACCTGTGTATGTGTGCCTGGCCTTTAAAGTAGAATCTATAATACGTTAGGTTTAGTGATTCAATATTACAAATAAAAAACAACAAAACATAATATAGTTTTTGATTAGCGCAACATCAACAACATCCCAATCATTCCCAATTAAATATTTTAAAATTGCCTGTTATGCTTGAAAGAACAACGTGCCGGTCTGTAAAGTTCACAATATCAGGACTGAGGAGCAACACAGCAGCTGTTCTCTTGTGTTTGAAGTGAGACAGCAGGTTTCTGTTTGTACCTGTGAATCAGTCCGAGCTGAGCAGGTGCTGCTGTGAGCTCCACAGTGCTGCTCTGCTGCTGTCGGATCTCCTAAGACAAAGATCATCTGCTGGATGGCGCCCTGAACACACCACAGAAACATGAGAGACAGATGAAACTCTGGTTTATAGCTCCAGGGAAGTTAATGTTATTTTCAGGACATTTCTCTCTGCAACGGTCCTTTTTGATACCACCACCAGGGGGCACTGTGGTCAGAAACAGAAAAACACTTGAACTCAACACCCAAACAAAGACACCCCTCCTATCAGTGCTCAAGAGTTACTGTCCCTCTTTTTTTTTAATACATCCATGTCTTTTCCACAGGCACAAACGCCCCCTGCTGCTGATTAGCTGGGCCAATGTCCGAGCCTCTTTGTTTGTTTCCTGTTTACAGAGTCAGAGCTGTGAGGAGATATCTGCTGAATTTGACAAAAGTGTACTGGATTGAAATCACTGACTGCACCTTTAAAGGGTGCATATCATTTAAAAAAAAAATTTGAACAACTTTAAAACTTTGATATAGCCGAAACAAATTCCAATCAATTTAATTAGAACTTGAAGAAAAACTGTTTAATCAGAATTGGAGTCCTTCATTGGTCCGACTGTACTGTGGGTCGTATACTACACAGAAAACGTGAAGAAGAAACAGAGCGATGGGAGAAGGAATGGTAAGCAGATTCTGGCTCTTTAGTACAGGAAGCCTTATTTATTTTATTGTCCTTTTTTTAAATGGACTTTAATTGACGTTGTTGGTGTATGAGAGAAATACTCAATAAGGACAAATACAAACTCAGAAGTCAGTCATCATTATAAGCTGTCAGCAGCCAACATGTAGCATTCAGTACGTTAGGTAGTTTATACATGTCCCTTGTTTTTGAGGTTAAAAATTTATTGCCCTGTGGAAAGACAGGCAGTGACATTTTCTACACAGCTTTTTATGAGATTTACTCTCGTCCTCCCACAATCCCCCAAACCTCACAAAGAAACTGGTGAACAGCCAAAGAAAACCAACTTTCCAAAGCATAAAACATGATGCACTGTATATAAATTGTACTCAGCATATATAAGAAAATAAAACTTTTCCAAATCCTCATGACGTAACTGATGCTCTGCATAAAAAACCTTCAGCAGAAATTAATTTTTAGAGACGAACAAAATCAAAATCTATACAGATGCACACATGATCTTTTGGCCTCTGAGTTTTACCCAATCGACAAATCAAACATGAATCTATCAGCACCTTTCTGAGAGAGACCAAAGATACAGACAGTAGACTTACGCAGCTCAGCAGCAGTAGCACCAGCTCAGCACCCTGCATGGCGTCTGACACAGGAAACGTCTGGACTCCTCTGACCGTCGCTGCCTTACACACTTACTGTAAGTTCAGAGGCTGAACTTGAAAAACACACACACCCCTCCCTGCAGGACTGAGCCCGACTAAACACACATTTACAGCACAGAAAGATGATGAAGTCAGCAGACTAAACCTGACACCCAAAGTGTCATACAAACACACCTTGTGCTTCCTGTAACAAAGCAGCACCAGACAGCTCAGTGTCCACCTCTTAGTGCTCAGAAAGTTGGAGCAGAGTTTGAAAACAACCAACACTGTGTGTGTGTGTGTGTGTGTGTGTGTGTCTGCCACGTCCTCTGTGGTCAGAGCAGATTGATGGTGAAGGTGAGACTTAATAGAAAACAGCCGTCACTGATGTGGGCTCGAGATGAGGGATGAACTTCCTTTCCTGAGGAGCTCATCTTATCAGCCTCGACGTGTTCCCACTCCAACTTCATCAGACCACATAAAAGTAAAGCATGTTTGGATCCGCCAGCTCAGGGGTAACTACGAGACAAGCAACAACCATCTAAAATGTTTAAATGTGTGATGTTTTGGTCCCTAATTTGTACAAACTAACCCACTTATGTGCTTAATTTGCCATTGAACTTCACATTGAGGCGTCCCTCCTCCCTTTTCCTCCGGGGTCAGGAGGGGAGGACTGTGGCCCAGGTGAGGAATGTGACATGGGGATCAGAAGAGCGAGGGGCTGTGGCACGAGGACGGTTGTGTTGGGTGAGGTCGGGGCTTACGGTAAAGGGTGTGTGCAGAGGACGAGAAGCTCCTCCCAGAAGCGTCAGGCCCAAAGTGCTGATCTGAGCTTCCAAGCCCCGACGCCAGGGGGAGCTCTCCTGCAGACAACAGTCCACGTACAGCTCCAGTCCGGACAGAGAGACGGACAGCGAGAGGCTGTGCCACAGTCCGTCCCACAGCGGGGCAGCAGGGAACCTGTCAGACAGACCTGAGAGAGTCTTACTGTCACATAGGACAAAGACATGTTCAATGTTTCTGCTGAATCTCTACCTTAACTAAACAAAAGGAGTTAACTCCTCAATCACTGCAGCGAGGTGACAAGTTAAACCTGATCAAATCAACCTTTACTCAAGTTAAACTAAAGAACACAATGTTTGTTTCAAGATGTTCCCAGCTTGGTCTAAACACGTCCAACCAAGACTGTTTGTGTCTATGTTATCAAGTTTTTCATCAGAAGACACTGCAGGCTGCTGTGATGGACTATTTTATTCAAGTTAATTCATACAATATACGTAAGTCATCAGAGTCTACATTAAAAAGATCTTTTTTCATTCCAGCTAAAAAAAATTACTATATCAGCCACCATAAACCTATTTTTTGGGAATCAACCCATTTTTAGGTCTTATGTTTTGTACAGTATTCTGTGACAGGATGATGTATTTTGACTCTTTGTGGCTCGCTGTGTCTTTGTTTGCCGTTGTGTAAATATGTGTGTGTTTCCTCACTCATAGTGTTGTTCCCAGGCTCCGATGACAGTGAAGAGTCTCGGCCCCAGCTTCAGCTGAAAGAGCTCCTCCCCTTCCTGCCCTAAGATGACCAACAGTGACGTCTCCTCTGACCACCGCTGACCCAGACGCAGACGCATCAGCACACTCAGCTCATCTGGAAAACTGTCGTGTAAATGTTAGCACAAGTAAATGTACAGAGGACTCTCAAACACACACACATGCACATTTCATCCAGTGGACATAGACAGTTGAGGGGTGAGAGTCCAGGACAGTATAGATGTTAAACACTCGGTCGTGTTGTCACAGAGAGACTGAAGACTTTCCTCACAGCGAGCCGCTTCACGTGTGAATGTAAACTGTATCACAAAGCTGAGAGATTCAGGCGGCATCAGTACCCTGAGTGTGTAAACAGTCAAGGTCAAGTTTAACACCAAAGCCTGCAGCTAAATCCTTTCAACCTACACAACGTGGAAAGAAAAACCACCCTAGATAAACAGGTTTACTGCAGTCACGTGTGACCTTGTCAGCACCAGAGAAGGAAAAATCACCTTTTTTTGTAAGAGACGGAAATCTATAGTTCAAACTAATCTAGAGGGGAGTGTGTGTACACATTACATTATATTATTTAACAAATGAAGGGTTCGTCTGCAAAAAATATATGCTTTTTATTTATTTTCCCCAATCATGGTTTTGTGTGTTTGTGTGTTTGCCTCTCTGTGTATTTTCTTTCTTTCATGTTTCTTTTATTTTTTATCACGCACTAAAAGAAAAACCAATCAAACCTTTGTTGGTTAATTGATTTTAAGTATGTCACCCATCTGTTTCTGCAGATACACTGTGAATTTTTTAAAAACACATTACATGAATTTGAATTATAAATCCATTATGGGCCAATGTACAATGAATAACAATATAGAACAAAATTAACATCATGCTGTATTGAAGAAAACTTGAAACTAGAGATTGAGACCATAAACTCATCAGGAAAATGTTTGCTGAGGTAGTAAATCAAGTCAGAAGACAGGTAATTTTCTAATAGACTTCTATACAATCTGATTTATTTTTTTAGTCAGTGGAGTCGCCCCCTGCTGGTCACTAGACAGAATGCTTGTTTCACTTTTCAGGCCTGGATGCTACGTCAACTTCTTTTGTACAGTCTCTGACTCCTAACTGTCAAATGTACAATAAATAACAATATTCATGCTTTATATCGTCTCTGTTAGAAAAACATGTTGAAAGAAAATTCTTTGAAAATCTCAGCTGATAGGTGGGAAATCATACAGCAGTTATTACTGATGAGTTAAGACTATGAGTCTGAAAGTAATGTTTTATGGGTATAGTAGTATCAGTAAAGTACAGATACAAATGACTGAACATCTGTATCAGCTGATATTTACCTTGTTGACTGCAATCAGCAGAATTTCCTGACTTCCTGTTGAGAACTTGTTGTGTTGTGGACATGAGTCAACGAAACCAAACCCTGTTTACTCTGAACATTCCCTCTGAGAAGTGATGGGTTGGTAATGGCATTTGTTGGGTTTCTCTCAGTAAATACCTATTTTAAAGGGTTTGTTCTGGACCTGCTTTTACATGAAAAGTACCTTGAGACGACCTTTGCTGTGATCTGGCGCTACATAAATAAGATTGCATTGCATCAAGCCTTATTTGTTACTTACAGAGGGCCGAACACTGCTGCTGTCGGTAGGGACAGTGTTGAATATTGTCCGATCTGATAAGCCAAACACCCTCGGTCATCCTCTGTTGTTGACACGTTGTAATGAGCAGCTGACTGCATGTTCAAGAGCTGCAGAAGATCCACTTCTGACAAACGTAGAAAAGACGTAGATTATTAGCATTGTGTTGTTTCAGAAAATTAAAAAAGTGAATTAAAACATTAAACAGTTAGCAGTAAATACATTTGAAACAAAACACTTTAAGCACACTTTGGGCTTTTCCTACTTATTAAAACTATCTGTGGGGACTGTGGAAGTTTTGGTGCACGCATCACACCTCATGGAAAAACAGCAGTAAGATTTTTCCACATGGGTCTTGTCACTTAAAGATGTAAAGTTGTAAATATGAACTTCACTAGATTCTGCAGTAAATAATAAACAAAATGCAGCAGACTTAACATTAAACTGGTGTAACTGACTGAACTGCTTTCTGACGCACATATGTAACTTTATACTTCTACTTCATTACATTTTAGAGGTAAATATTGTACTTTATACTCCACTACTTTTTTAAATGAATTTTTTTGAAATTACATTTAGCTGCCAGCTTTAGTTACTTTTCAGGTTGAGATTTAACATAAAAAACACAATCATTTAAAAATTATTATTATAAATTAAAGCACATAACATAATATTAAGTAGTTAAAATCAGCCTCAACAACACTGCTTACATAGAAGCATCAATAAAATAATCCAATAATATATTTGGGATTTATAAAACATTCCACATAATTAGTACATTGTTGTACTTTTGCTTCAGTAAGTTTTGAATGCAGCACTTTTACTTGTAGTAGAGTAACTCTGCAGTGTGGTTTTAGTACTTTTACTTAAGTACCTCATCTTAAAGTTGCTTACCTTTCACTTCTGCAGGTGTCCCATTTCCTCTGTCCGTCCCATGATCCTTTGCTCTCGGATGGAGGTAACGCTGCTGTGGTGCACTCACTCCTCCGCCTGGTTCAGCTATAAACAAACAGGCTTGAACCCAGAGCACGGAGAGCGGAGCTGAGCTCAGCATCATGTCCTCAGCAGACTGTGGAGAGAGAGAACACCTCATCTCAGGTACACATGGACCAGAGGGCCGGGCCTGACTGGCATCTCTGTCCTCTCACAAACACTCTGAGCTCATGTTCTGATCTCTCAACAGCTAACTAGATATCTCACCTCCGTCTCCGCTGGTCCTGGAACCTTTGCACCTGGTTATTTTGGGAATATGTGAGCACAGACGCAGAAACACTCAGAAACACACGTTCCTGGAGGAGTCAGAGGGTTCGCTGGAAACCGTAAAGTATCACAGTATCATAAAAGTTTAGACTTTATGTTATTTACTGGAGCAGAATGTAACTAAGTACATTTACTAAAGTACTGCAGTTAAGTACAATTTTGAGTGCTTGTATTTTACTTGAGTATTTTCACTTTATACTTCTACTTCACAACATTTTAGAGGTAAATATTGTTCTTCTTTATCTATCTATCTATCTATCTATCTATCTATCTATCTATCTGTTTAATGTTTCGCCTGTGAAGCATTCTGGCAGATTTAGCGTTAATGAATACCTACCGGTGTAATTTGAGTTCTCTCATCTTGCGTTTTATTCTTTTTCTTTTTTTTGAGTTGAAGGAATTAATTCTTAAACCAGGAAGTAAGTTGGCATTTCAGCACCTTGGGGTCTAACCTTGAATGGGTTTGTTAAAGCCTCTCATTGTGTTTGTGTAAATGACGTTAATAAACAATTTATTAGGCTACGGATTCGCTTGGTTGTCAAAACTGCTGGTTAACTTGTCGGAGACTGTCTGAAGCTAACGGTCGTGACATTACGTTAGCGTCGGCTGCATTAATGCTTCAAACATCATAACAGTGGTGTTAATTTGTGAAGATTATCCAGCTGAATAAAACACATCAGCATCAGAAACGTGTGTTTTCCACAGATCTTATTTTCTGCAATGATCCAAAATCCATTGCAAAAATCCCATAGATGAATTCTCAACAGACCCCATGGCGAAGCTACTTCCTGTTTGGCCTACAAAGAAGAAAATAATTAACATATATATATTTAAATTGAGAGTTATTTAGAGGTAGTAACATCAGCCAGTACAGAAAAGACAAGTGATCTCTCTTTAATGGTCCTTTGCACAGATATGTAAACACTTCTTTTGTTAAAGTCATAGACAGGCATCATGATTCAACTGAAATATAAATGGTGCAATAAATTAAACATGAATTTATTTTGTACAGTTTATACTACATATTTACCAGAAAGCTTCTCTAGCTATGAAATCCAGGCTTGTCAGGGAAGTCTTTGTGCGAGCTTCCCCAGGCACAGATCAGGTTGTTCTGTACAGAGACGGACAGTCCGAGGCTGCTGTACATGATAAGCACGGTCCTATAAACTACAGGCTGAAGCCTTTTCCTAACCTGTTTACTGTATGAATCGAGCCTCGTAGTCGACACACTTCAGAGTTTCTCTGCTAAAATACGTCTCTTTCAGTCCAGGACTTCCTGTTTGGGGAGTGTGACCTCTTCTGGCCTGTGGACCCTCCGTCCAGATAAGTCCTGTGTTCACATTTCAGAAACATGTCAAACTCAACATATTACATTAACATAACAGCACGTGATATAAATATACATCTTATTTAAGGGGAACAACAAATGGTTGAACGTTGGAATGTTCAAAGATACCGACAGCAGGTGCTGGGACTCTGTTACTCTGTTGGCTAAGTGGTTTTAAATCCCATTTAATATGATGGAAACAATAAAATAAGATTGGACACATCCCTCTCATCACTACGATCATGCATGTGGAACTTACTATAACTGTGGAGCACAGAAAATACTCTAATGCTTGTTTCTAGTGACCAAAACAGACTCCATGAGGCGGAAACAATGTGGCAGTTAACATACAAACAAACCATACTGTGCCTGTGAATCCTGTTTTTGTTGTAAAAGCATCCGTCTTGTATCACATGTAAAAAGGACATTAATGTCTCATCATCACACGAAAGAAGGCCTGAAGAAGACACGTCCCTGGATCTATGTACCGGAAGAAAATGGCTTTAGTCACCTCTACGTGAAGAATAGACATCCATTAGTCCTCACGCAGGCTGTCTGTCCTACAGATGTTTGTCCTTCAGGACAAAGCTGTTAGAGTCCACAGAGCAGAGACCACTGGACCTGTGTGGGACCTCCACTGGTCCAGTCCGTGTTGATATCATGCTGACTGACCTGTAGGAGAAACTCATAGTCCTTCATTGTCACGTCTTCATTTGGGGTCCAATGATGAACAATTTTCCAGAAGGTGGTATTTTACAAATTCAACGGTCCTGCATCCTGAGACACGACATCCCTTATTTTGTAATCTGTCCCAAGATCTTTAGCATCATATAAAGTCGCACTGTGCTGCTCCAGTTGAAGGTACAACATCATTGTTTTCACATAAATAAACATTACTAGAAGTTTTGCTCAATTAAAGGTCTGAAACATGATTTCTGGTATTGACTGTATTGATTTGTGACTATAATGCCCATGAACCATGTGGATACTCTTGTAAACAGGGACTGTGTTGAATGGCTGGTTGCTCTAAACTGGCAGAAATCTGACTGAATCACCCCCCGTTTTCATTGCTACTAACTATGCACAGTCGAGACTAACAGCAACCCTCTCAACAACCTGAACACCAGAACCGAAAGCTAAAGTACATTCATCGTATTACATTTTTACACGCTACCTCTATGTTCACCTACACAAAACGCACTTAGATCAGTTTCTTGGATTCAAAAGGAGGTTTTCGACACCTTGGATCGACGTCTCACCATGTTTTGTTCAAATAACACAATCAAAACACTAAGTTGTGTGGGAAGGCTTGGCAATGCTTGGGTTTGCCTGCAGTGATCTACTTATAGCACAGCCCGTCTCTGCTGTTCTCTTCATTTGGCAACCTTTCTCTATTAAGAGCACGCACACGCACACACGTGTCCACACACACAGCCTCCCTCCAGCTACGACACACACACACACACACACACACA
>CAFUXE010000347.1:164959-175741 GCA_903364295.1 Serranus cabrilla
GTTGCAGACAGACACCCAGGTATCCAGATAAATAGCAGTCCTGCCTGTTATGCTACTGGTGCTGAGAAAACAGGTTCTCAGAGCCACAGAGGAGCTAAAGCCTTGTGGTCCCATGTGGAGATTTTCCGAGGTGCCCGGTTGCCCGTTGCATCCTCTTCTTCTCTGGTTTTTAGCAGCGGTCGTCCTCGTCCGTGTCACTTAGCAGCTCGCTGGCTCCAGCCGGACTCCCTTGGCCCAAGTGCTTCCGGAAATGCCCGTTAGGAACCTGCCAGGAGTGTCTGAGTTGAGGGGCGGAGCTTATGGCGTTGGCCCGTCCCAGGCTGGTGGCCACGGCAGTCTCAAAAGTAAGCGTTTCCTGCCCGTCCCCGGCCACCCCGCCGCTCGCGTCCTCGTGGAATGGGAGGTAGGGCTCTGAGATGTAGCGGTGAGGGGATGGGTTGCTCGGCCCTGAAAGTTGAACTCCAGATGACCCCTGACCTGCAGTTAGGGGGCCGCCCTCCTTGTCGGCCCTCCATGAGGGCTCAGTCGAGCCACCGGCGCCATCCTGAGGCTGCGTCTGTCCCTCGGGGGCTGCTGGTGTGGGAGAGGTGTGGGCTTGGCAGACCAGAGGGGAGTAGGAGATGTACGGCCGCGGGCGAGACGGGGTCTGCGGCAGCTGGCGCCGATTTCGAGGAGTACTGGAATCTGACGCTGAGTGGGCCGGACTGTCCGATGTGTTCGCCTGCAAACAACACAAATAAAGGACAGTAGCATTATAGACTACTTACCTCGCTACGCTTTGAGCTGCTTTTTGCTCTAAATGGAAACATTATTTAAAAATGAACATCATGCTGCAGTGAAGAAGACTTAAAACTAGTTACTGAGAGCATGAACTCATTAGAACAATGTTTAATTGCATAATAAATCAAGTAAGAAGAAGGGTCATTTTCTTATAGACTACCAACAGGAAGAATGCTGGTTTAAGTCTCTTCTGCATTGGATTCATATTTCAGGCTTCGGATGCTTCGTCCAATTCTTTCATACAGTTTATAGTCATGTTTCCATCAACACATTTCTCAGCACATTTTGAAGATTTGCATGAGAAAGGCCTGATGGAAACAACAAAATGTGATAAAAATGTGCATATGCTCGCTTGAGGTGTTTTTTGTCTTTTTCTAAACATAGTTAATGCGCTAACAGGAGATGGAATAAGTTCAGCTCTACTTCTTCTACTGTTTACTGACGGATCATCCTACAGCGATACATTACTCCGCCATCTTCTGACCAAAGTACGTTTATGCAGCTTTGTTAAATCACTCTAAACCACTTGATGGAAACGTCCCTAATTCGTTGCGATCTCAGACTCCACGAAACACGTCTTACACCTCCACCTACCTGTCTCTGTAAGGTGTGTGTGCGTCCTCCGCTCGGTGAGCGGGATCGTCTCCTTTCACAGGACGGATCGCGGCTGCGCTCCTCAGAGTTGCAGCGGGAGACGTCAGGAGACAGGAGGTGGCGCCGCTCCTTGGACCGTCCTCTCTCATGACTGCTTGTTTCTCTGTGGTTGATTCTGGGACCTAAGAGGTTTCAAACGATCCAGTGTAAAACATATCCGACTACATCCAACTTCTAACTGTTAAAAAGCCCAATCTGTATTTCTTTCACCGTATAAATAACTGTTACACTCAATCGTTCAACTGTGATCCAACAGCAGCTGAATTCATCCACGGTAGCTTCAGGGTTGCAGATGATACTTTACATGCATTCTGCTGATTTTACTTCTCTAAACTTTGCTATGAATATGTATGAGAGTGAAGGAGGTGCGGTGTGTGTTCAGTGACCTCTGTAGCTCCTCTGACGAGGCCTGTACGTGTCGTCAGGACTGATTCTCTCCAGAGAGTGCTGCTCCTGCCAAAGGCCATTCACACACTGGTCTCCGATGGTGGAGAAGGAGCGCTTCATCAGCTTACTGTCTGCTGACATCCCAGCCTACGTACACATCGAGCAGCGAGAGCAGGAATCACACAATCAGCTGTGAATGACACCTTTTCAGCAAAAACACTCATAAACACACCATATAAAGACAGTTATACTGTGCATCACATTATGCTGGTTTGAAAAATGTTATTGCTCTTTATTACCGGTGGATCAGCAGCCAGTCTGGGCATGGAGGACGCTCTGATGGATGCTGTACGCTGAGGTGATTTAAAAACTGCTGCGTCCTGCCCGGCCTGCTGCATCACCTGGTTATACTCCACTACGTCTTGAACCTACACAAACACCACAGAAAAGAGGGCTGATTGTTTCTCAATTATTTCTCCTTCCAAGTCTCAAGAGTCGAACATTTTACTGAGACTGACAGGCGAAGTCACAAAAGGATTGTGCAGCTTCTGCAGCCGCTAAACCTGCAAGAGTAAGACAAAAAGAGAGCGTGAAACTGTCAAAGAACCTGCAGAGGGTGTAATGCACCCATAACTGTGCCAAGCAAACAGCTTCTTGGTACTTCTGTTGGATTTGCATGGATTAAAATTATATAATTTTTGCACAAAATTGGCTCTTTTCTATGCAAATGTACAAAAACAATAAAACGAACAAAGATCATTGCTAATTCCTTTCCTGAAGTTTTGAATGCTGCCTCTGCACCTTGTTGGGTAAGACCTGTAGCCTGCTGCTGGAAAACTTCATTTTTATTTTTCTCTCTGTCATTGTTCTGCCTACTGTGTTCTTGGCACAAAGGCGACATTTGTGATCTGCCACATATAGACCCCTGATCAGAACACGTCACTGTAGAGTCACACACGATTGTATGGACTAGTCTCTGGGAGTGTTCTTCAGTGCTCTTGCAAACTCTTCGATAGTAGATTAGGTTAATAAACAATTTATTTGGCTACGGTTTTGCTAGCTTGTCAAAACTGCTGGTAAGCTTGTCAAAGAGCGTCTGAAGGATAACGGTAGTGGAGCGTTGTTTTGTTTGCTTTCTATACACGAGAAACCTTTAATCACAGGAAGAGCTGTCATCTGTTTTAAACATGTTGTGCGGTGGTCTACATATACATTACATTATTATTCTATACATTTACATTTTTTATACTTCTACATCCATCCTGGAGTGACAAGTTTTTATAATATCAAGGCAGCATTTAAACAGTAACATAAAGAAAAAGTCCTGTGAAGAAGTAGTCTTTATTTGCCTGTTAGTTAGTCTGTCTTTTTGTAACCGGCATGTTCGCGCATTGTTAATGTTTGTATAATAATATTTGGTTAATTGCAACCAGATGCAAAGAAAAAATTCAAATTGCAGTTAGTTGCAAAACTCTATATGCCTGTTTGTGAATCAGACTGTGAGACGGTGCAGATAGCAGCTGCAGGTGATGCACATCATGGTGCTATCTGTTGCTCTTGAATACATTTAATAATGTAAATAATGTAAATAATGTAAATAATGATGCTCTGGTAAAGTTTTAATAACACAGTGAAGTGGACATTGATTTTACATGCATTGCTTGTGTTCATTTGAATATATTTTTGTTATAACTATCAAATAATATGTGGGTTGACAATGATTATGCAGCTTTCTCAACACTACATGTAGGTGGTTACCAGTGTGTGTAAATGATGGTGGTGGTGATGGGGGTGGTGGTAGGGGTGGTAGGGTGAACGGTATTCGTCGTCCTCCTCCTCCTCCTCCTTCTCCTCCCTGGAGCAGGACAGCGGCTGCAGGAACATCTCTTGAGGGGAGATGGGGCTGAGAGCCACGAATCCTCCTCTGGTGCTGAAAGAGCACCAACACAGACAGAGCAACTGAGTTATAAACACACAAAATCAATTATTATGATAATGATAAAGGACCAGAAGGCGAGTGAAAAGTCAAGGACTGGATCAACAGGAAACAAGATGTTTCCATCCCTTCCAGCATGAATAAGCCCAATCCAATATAAATAACTGTGGGGAAAATTAAAGTTGTATATTTACAGAGCAGATCCGGCGCTGTGCCGGAGGAACGAAAGGGATTTGGCATTGCATAGGATTTCTTGAGGCAGAGAGGAGGCATCCATACGCTGGAACATAGGAGCATGTTTCTATGTGGAGAGAAACAAACACACAGAGGGAGATGAGAAATCAGTGCACTCATATAATTATAACATGGACATGGATCTCTTTTAATGATGATCAAGATGAAAAGAGCAGAATTATGCAATAAAACTACTGCACATCAGTGGGGCTTATATATATTTAACTGTAAATGTGTCATAATACACCTAAAACACAAAAATGTAAAGAACCTGCTCCTCCAGTTGCTGTCGGAGCTTCTTGGCCTTGCTCTGCTTGTAGTAGTCCATGATCATCATGGCAGCATAGATCTTCCCGATGGTCATGTCACTGGCTGAGAAAGGAGAAAACATTGGACAATAGACATGAACACTGTTATCGAACAGAAACATTTTACCACTTTTTTTTACCTGGTTCCACTTTTCTTGGATTACCTCCACCAAGGACGTTATGTTTTCAGTTGGGTTTGTTTGTCCGTTTTTAATGTGTTTAACATTGCGAAATATGGCATTTTGCATTTGTGGAATAAATGCCAAAATTGATCACAATCCACATTTATGGTTACAAGTAATCCTCTGAGTCGCCTCCACATGCAGTTTAAACAGAAAGAAGTCAATATGAGAGGATTATTTTATGAAAGAACTACAACAATTATAACACCAACAACAAATCTATGGAAACATAAACACACAGTTTAATGCAACAACCTTTTTTCATAACAAGCTGCTTTTTTCATAATGTCATTGCAGTCTAAGCATTTAATATTTGCACATATGAACATGATAATAAAGTGTTTTTGTCGTTTCAAAAATGCATGTGAAGTAACTGAAATAATTCCAGTTACATAACAAAAGTGGACAACCTCATTTTGACATGATTAAAAGTTTTGATCATTTGTTCAGCAAACCATAAAAGACCAGATAATTGGCATTGGTGGAGAAAGCGTGTTCGAGTGCCTTTCTAACTGACATGAAGTAGTGAACTGTTAATCTGCAGCCTGACGTCACCTTTGTGAATGGGAACCAGCAGATCCAAAGACTTCTGAGAGAGATGAGGCCAAATGACACCGATCTCCTTCTGCAGGTCCAGGTCCATCTGATTTCTATCCTCTCCTCCTAACATGTTAAAAAAGTGTGATTTATTGAGTTTAACGTCACAGTTAATGTGTATCTTGGACATCTGGTCTAACCTCTGGCGATCTTGACCTCCAGGGCGGTGCGGATGAGCGCCATGAGGGTGGACGTGAAGTGAACAGACATGTCGTCGTCCACGGGCATGTTCATCAGGACGAGTCTCTGGTGGAAGCAGACAGAGAATCAGAGTGAAGCACGAGCCAGCATTCAAACAAAGTACTGTACAATGAATCACTGAGATAAAGTGGAAGCCCAGAGCGGCTGTGGTGGATCAAAATGCTTTTAAGTCCTCTCATCCTGTGGTCATAATGACTTAATATTCTCATTATCCCAAGATAACAAACTGCAGTTTTGTGGTACTTATTTTTTAACGTTGGCTCATATCAAGATGAGGATTCATTTAGCTGCCAGATTCGAAAAATTAAGAAGTTTAGATTTGGAATAATAGGCAGGATTTTTCATTGTACTACTCTATTATAAAGAACATTTAAATAGTTTAAACTCCAAGGAAAGAAAACTATAAAAGAGAGAATCAGATGATCAGAATATGATTTCAGGGCTTTAAAAAAAGATGAGCAACCATGGCCTTTCTGGGCTTCATTACATAAGAAAAGGTTTCCATAAGAGTATAGTGTGCCTCTTTTTTTTTTTTTTTACAAGAGGCAACTTTAAAATTAGACAACAATGAAACAGAAGGATGGAGAGGTTTATAAAATATACATATTGTATTCTAAACAAAACAATCAGAGATCATAAAATAAACACAGACACATTAGAGAAACAAACATGTTTATTCCTGCCCTCTCTTGTCCTCCTGTAAATGGAGGTTTACACTAGAGATCGACCAGTGGTGGATTTTTAAAGGCCAATATAATAACAACAGTTTGAAGCAGGAGGAAGCTGATTGATCAGTCGATCGATATCACTCGTCAGCCCCGCTGTAAAATCAATCGGTTCCCCGGGACGGCAAAGGTTTAGCCCCCATTGTCTAACCCTGATGCTCGATGATGCACTGAAGGTTTTTCAAGGAGTGGAGAAGAATAAACCTCAGATGTGGTCTACATTGAACAATGTCTATTTAATTTAGGAAAAAAAAAACACTTGTTTGTATTTCTTTAAACCAATCAGGGACGGCTCTAAGAGATGGTGGAGGGGGAGAAGAAGGAGGCTTATAGTAACAGTCGACATCCAGTGAGTCAGACTAATCACACACACACATATTTTCAGCACAAGTGGCCCTCAGATGATCAGTTGTCGCCCGTATCTGTGCAAGTCTTGTATTTACGGTGAGCTAAATTATAACGACCGTGCTTTCTATTTAAACTGTGATGACATGCTTGTAGCAGAGCAGCAATTATCTTCAGTCTAATGTCAAACTATAAGCCACAAGATCATCATCATGCTCAGAATTTACAAATACGGGAGGCTGCAGAGCCGTCAGTGACTATCAGAGCCAGATAACGACAGTTTCATAAAAGTGCAGATTAACTGACAAAAACTGATTCACTGGTCGACCTCTAGTGTAAACAGTATTCTCTAGTTATATAAAAGAAGATAAAACTCATAGGACATACTTAGCAGTAAGAGAGCAGAGTTGGTCTGCGATGGAGCATGCTGGCAGGCTCACAAACACAAACAACACACACACACACAGCACGTTTCATATCACAACACATGTCACACTGGGCACATGCAGACCGGTAAGAAACAGAGAAGTAAGTATGAAAGAGATGAGAACATCTGACAGCAGACTTCTACAAATGGACAGATTTAGCATGTAGATGTTTGACAGCTTCCTGACTCATGTTCTCGAACTGCTTTAACAAATAAATTCCACCAAGACTGTTTTGTTGGATAACAGCAAACAGATAATGACGTCTTATCTTTCTGCCAAGATGCAAAGCAAAACAGGCAAATCATTACTGTAGCGCGAATCATCTGCCACTGAAAAAACACTGGAACTTCAACAAGCAATACTGCGTCAAACAGAAAAAAATGGCTTTCTTTTCCAATGTGCGACACACAGAATGAGCTTTTACGGCGCCTGTCCTCGTCGGGTGAAATAAGAGGGCAGTGCCTGTTTGGCTCTAGTGTTGCGTCTACCTTATATGCCACCTTGGAGGGACATTTCTTTCCCAGGCCTAGAGGTGGCGACATGTTGGTCAACATCTCATACATGTCAGTGTAATGGATGCGACCACTGGGGGCGCCAGGGAGCCATGAGGATGAGGGTGAGAAAGAAGGGAAAAGGGGGAGAGGAAGGGAGAGGGATGGTGTTGGAGGTGGAGGAGAAATTGAATAACGGTGGAGGAGTGCGTTCCCGAGGGATGGAGGAGGAACAGAGCACAGGAGGGGAAGGAGAATGGAGGAGATACAAGAGAAAGAATTATTCCAACAAGGCATCACACAGGAAAGTAGGAGAAAATAAAACAGGTTGTTTTCTTTCTATGCTGCCATCAGGGCATAGAAATCTGGGAGAGGGGAAAACCTCGGACAGGATGAGCAAAGGAATGACAGCCTCACTGGATCTGGTGCAAATATCATATACTTACGTTGTGTATTAGTGCACGTGTGTGTGTGAGAAACTGAAAATATCATTAAACCAGATCCAGAAGGTAGAAAGAGACAGGTTTCCCATGAAATTGCTCCAAAAGTGAGCATTTAAAGCAGCTTGATAACATTAAAGTTATACACGTTGACTTGAGTGAGGGATGTCCTGTGCCTTAGTACCCTGAGACTCGAGTGTCGCCATCCTTTGACCTGTTGACAAACCCCTAAAAGGTCAAGCAGGGCGGTGACGGGGGGGAGAGGAGGGAGAGGAGGAGTTCAGGAAGGATCCCACACCAAAGAAGCAGAGCAGTTTGCTGATATGGGGGAACCAAACCTTGCATGCCACCCTGTGTGGGCAGTTCTTTCCAAAGCCCAGGGGAGGTGAGATAGTGCGAACAACTTTGTACATCTCCTTATAGTGGATCCGACCACTGGAAAGAACACACATGTCTTTAGTTGTGTGTCATACAGCTTTGAGGTGTCAGTGAATGAAGGCTCGCTCCTCTTGTCCTCAAAGAGCGAATGTAGGTGGGAGAAGTATTTAGATTCTTTACTGTAAAAATACTGCTTGAGAAGCAAAAGTCCTGCATTAAAAACATCACGGACGTAAAAGTTTATATCATCAGCAAAAAATCAACAATTTCCTGTCAAAGTTTTACTGTTACATGTGATGTTTTTGGATTCATGCCGCATTAATGTGTACGTTGCAGTTCACTGCTGTAGATGTTTAAGACTGTGATACTTTTAACTTATTTTATATTTTATATACTGCTGTGTGGTTAAATCAACAGTAATGCATCATATTCTATAAGATTGTAAACATGTTAGATTCCGCACAGCAGCACTTTTCATAAAATGTTTGTGTAGCATAAAGACAGAGAGACACTGACCAGGCTGCACGGTCATACTCCCCCCAGATCCGGACAAACTCATCCAGGTGGTGAGGACCCAAGATGGAGGAGTCTCTTGTCAGATACTCAAAGTTATCCATGATGACCGCCACAAACAGGTTCAGCATCTGGACACGAGACAAACAGAGAAGGAGAAGTCAAGATATTTATTTATATAACAGAACAGCAACTCTGACACGAGACAGAGAGAATTTCTTACCTCAGGTTAACACATTAAAAGATATTGTTTTTGAAATTTTATTATTTGATGATGATTTTGAAATAATGCCAGAGATAAGGTCAACCTGTGTTCACGTTTGCAACATTCAAATTCATGTTTTTTGTGTAATTATTTGGTTCAAAATGTTGAGCCAGTAAATCAAAGTGAAATAATAATGATCAGGTCATATAGGTGACGTTGTGCATAGTAAACATTTTTTTTAAAGTGGTATATACAGGAAGAACGAAATGTACTCAAAATAGCCCCAAACTCTTACAGGTTTTTTTTCACTTCTTACCAGGAACGAGCTGAAGAAGATGAACGAGACAAAGTAGAAATAGGCGAAGTCGGAGCCGCAGCCCCCCTCCTGGTCGGACGTCGGCAGTGCGGGGGGAAGTGAGGGGTCCGTCTCACACTTCTGTCCCCCCAGACACGACAACATGATCTCCTGCCAGGACTCCCCTGTGGCACTCCTGGACACACACACACACACACACACACACGTTACATAACACTGGGAGGAGGAGGGCGGGTCGGTTAAGACTCGAGCAGTCCAGCTCACAGTTTATTCACAGTTATGTCTGCCATCTGGAAACTTCCATCAAAGCATCAGGACTCGCACCACAGGAGAAGCTTTCAGAAGGTCAATACGTGAGAGCAGCAGCAGCCGTGTCGTCTAATGCACACAGTCACTGCACACTCTGACTGTAATCGTGCTGAACGTTTTCTTTAAAAGAAATGACCTCATTATCACGTTAAGATGTTAAATGTACTTTAAGAAGAGTATATGTTACTTCTATCAGTAGGTGCAAAGCGTCGTCTACACCAAGAACTTTCAGTTCAGTTTTATTAGTCAAATGAAGGTTGAACAGGGTCAATGTGTTGGACGGGAAAAACAGGTCAACTCAGCAATAAGAGCTCTAGCCAAAATAAAACATCCATGAAAGAGAAAAAACAACAACAAAAAGAGGTTTCAAACTCAATTATTCCCTAAATCTTGTTTTGAGACACAAGATGTAGCACATATTTGATAATAATCAGAGGCCCTTAAATCATTTTAAAAATTTAGTTTTTTTAACCTCAATGATGAGAGTCTCTGCAGTGTTAGCTGTCACTTTAAACATGATCTGATGAAAGTGACGCCCTGTAAACTTGAATGGATTTTGATTTGCTTTCATTCATCAACTGGCTCTGAAAGTGATCCCAACAATATCGCCTGACACCATCATAGTCGCTTCAGTTGTGGTGTGGACATTGAACCATTAAAGCTTTTAAATGTGAATGTTTTTTACCTCCGCCAAGGAGGTTATGTTTTCCCCGGAGTTTGTTTGTCTATCTGTCTGTCTGTCTGTCTGTTAGTTAGCAAGATAACTCAAGAATTTATGGACATATTTGGATGACATTTTCAGGAAATGTCCGCAATGATACCAGGAACAAGTGATTACATTTGGGGGGTGATCAGTAGACGGCTGCAGTATTGCTGATCATGCGGTGCGCAGAGCACGCCAAACTGTGTTTAAAAGGAAGCTGCCTTGGCGGAGGTCTGCGCTCTCCGAGTGCTTTTCTAGTTATACATATGGTTTTATACATTTAAATCATAAACTAAATATTAAAACATGAATTTAAACTCTAACATAGACATCCAATTGATGTTCATAGACACTTTAAAAAGCAACACTTAAATATTGACACATTAAACTATTACATATTGTTCATAGATGGTTGACAAAGTATGTATTAACGTTTAACCGTTATAATTTTAATCCCTTTCAAATAATGTTTGACACTCTACAAATGTTTTACAAAAAATGTCTAAAAGATTTATAATGTGTGCAACAATAAATTATAGCATTACTAATTATACATATAATAAACATGACTTAGTATCATTTATATTATATTATAAAATGTCAATGTGTTTTGGGGGCAAAAATGTGTTGGAATTATCTAGTGACATTTG
>CAFUXE010000348.1:11134-33968 GCA_903364295.1 Serranus cabrilla
CTTTGATGAATTTGAACAAACCATTTAAAACATGAAAAAAAGTCACACAGTAGCACAACAAACGAACTGACAGTTGCAGCAGGAAACCAGTAATTCCTGTGATCTGTGAGGTAAATTACTGTTTTTGTCAGAGGGGTCTGGTGGTTTTAAGGAGAACAAAGATAACAGTTTCAGATCCCCAAAGAAACATATTTGATAACTTCAGCGGACATCATAAAAGTCCCCATGAATTTCTCCTGGCTTATAAGCAAAGATCAGGCTACATCACAGATAGAGACACCATGGCCTCTGACCAATCAGTACAATAATAATATAATAATTTCAATGAGTCAATTGACCTTGATTTGCAATATAAAAATGAAATATTTTGAAGAAAGTCGCAAAAGTAAAAGTCTTGTTATATCCTCTAATAACACATTTTTAGATTTCCAAGTTTTTCAATAGTAAACAGGGTTAAACTTGACCAGGCTGTCTGAATACAGCATGAATTTAGCTGGCTAACATACATTTTACTGCGGCCCCGGTCTACACTCTACATTGTTTAGCATATATGTAGGAACTCTTGCCTGCTAATCCAAACTGAGGATGTCCCGACCGCCAACTACTGCAGGTTTAACGCTGACTGTGGAGAATTAAAAAAAATCAAACTATCCCTTTCAAGACTATGATTACTGTTTGATTCACAAGAAAGATTAGTTTCTTTTTCTGTTTTCTATCCTGTTAATAATCCCACAAGTCACAACCCCAGAAACTTCTCCAGTGACTGATCTGAAACATCCCGCGTGCAGGCTGCAGGGACACTCACTTGTAGCACCAGGCTGTTACAGCCAGGATGAGGGCGAGGAAGAGGATGGAGCCTGTGATGGCCCCGATGATGATGTTGGTGCTGGTGATACCTGAGACAGAGGGAGAGAGGAGAGTGGGGAGGCGAATGTGTGTTAATTGAAAGTGTGTCTCTTGTTTCCTGAAGCTTTGGACACGGGGGGATACACAAACCACAAAACACTGCAGCAGAACACAAAAACACAGAACATTTAGCAGGAAAAGTGTAAAAGGAGAACAAGGGGAGCCAAACGGAGAACAACCACACTGCTGTCACCCCTCAGCACGACTCTGAGGGGAGCGCACGTGTGCAGTCGGTTCCCATTCAGGCGAACATTACAAACTGCTTGTTTTTTAACTCAATCATGGTCAGAATGAACCGACTGAGGTGAAGCTGGAGGTGGGGTGAGAGAGGAAGAGGAGCAGGAAATGACATCGAAGACGGGACAAATACAATGAAAAGGAACTCAAATCTGACCTCAAGTCACTCCGTCAAAGACATCAGCCTGTCGACAAAGAATGAGTGTGAAAATAATGACAAACAAAAAGAATGACATGCATGGTTCAGTGAATACAAATGCAGCTGGTTTTAATGAGCAGACATGAAACCCGACACAGAAGCAAAAAAAACAAAAGCAAAGAAAAGCTTCAACATAATATTTGTGAATGTGATCGGTGAAGGGGAGGGAGTTTAACTTAAGAACTGAAGGTCGTTCAGAGGTTTGGAAGCAGAGAATGGAGAGGAAGAAGAAAATGTGAGATGAACAGAAGCAGCAAAGTGTGAGAGAGTGAACATCTCTCACCTGTCACTGAAGCAGTGGGTCCGACCACCAGGTAACTGAGAGGAGACGTGGAGTTACAGTCCTCTCCTGCCCAGCCCAGGTAACACACACACTTCAGCTCACTACTGCACACCTGCGGCATGAAATATAAAAAAACATATATACTTAAAAACAACAACAACAACACATGTGGCACCGTCCCATAACTGTGAGGTCTCTGATTTTTTAAATTCTTTTGTCAAAAACTTGGAAAATTAATTCTTGCAGCACATTTTTAAAAAACGAAGAACAGGCAATATTAGTTTTAAACAGTAACTCATATAATATATATAAAATACAATAATATAATAATAAAACATATATAGATTTTTTAATTAAATAAATAATACAAAAATGAAATGAAATAAAATAAAAAGGTTTATACCTAGACATAACTTAAGCCTTATGCTAAAAAAAATTATTATTATCATCATCATCATTATTATTATTATCATTATTATTGTTATTATTTTTTCATTTTTTCATTATTCTCATTATTTTGTGTGTGTGTGTGTGTGTGTGTGTGTGTGTGTGTGTGTGTGTACCCCGTGTCCAGAGCAGACGGTCTTGTCATTCGTCCCGGGACAGGTACTGAAGTTAAACTGTTGGACGGGGAGACACTTGTGGTTGAAACAGATGCGGTCCGTCCCGCAGGCCGTCCCGTCCTCCACGTATCCGAGGTCAGTGTCTCCGTCGATGAGCACGTGAGCACCGCTGAACAGCAAACACACCTGAGTCACTCACATAGCACTTAACAGGAGAGAGACTGTGTGGGATTTACATAAAGGTCAGAATAAAAGACAGGAGGCCATTCCAAGCAGAAAATTGGAGTTGTTTCATCTGTTTTTGAGGTTATTTTTGGTTGTTTTGTCTCTTTTTGAAGAAGTTCTGAGTGTCCTTCTAGTTGTTTCTTGTTGAGGTTGTTTTTTCCCTTTTCATTGTAGTTCTGAATCTCTTTTTGTGTCTTTGCAGTCATTTTATGGTCATGTTTAGTCTTTTCATGGTGAGTAACATTTTGAAACATATGCATGTCTTATATCCGTCATAATTGATTTCCTAAGAGGTGAGTTTGAAAAGACGAGTCTTTCAAACTTAATGTTGATGTTTTCAGCGTTCCACAGTTTTCCTAACTACTGGAGCTACAGAACCAGGGAACAAATCTAGTCCAGAGATAAACGACACATCACCAGCAGTCTTTTTCAGGCTGCTGGTTTGCTTTGTGCACTTTAGGAAGTGTTTTCCTCGCTGGTGTGTACCTGCAGTCCAGAGAGGCACTGTGCCGGGCGACTGAGAACGAGGTCAGCCCTCCCTGCAGCTCTCCCAGTCGCGGGGCGGGGGAGATGTTGGAGCACAGCAGGTACCCACAGTGAACATCCCTGAAACACAAAGATGAAACCAAACATCATGGGGAGCAAAAAAATAAGACGATTAAAGACCATTTCACACAGTCACAGAAGGACTCGCTCACTGTTTGTTGCACTGGATCCAGGTGTCTTTGTCTTTCCCACAGTTTCCTTTCTCTGTCCCTTCGATGTTTAACTTCTCGTAGCAGAACTTGTCGGCCGCTGTTGCCTCTGAGGGAGAGAAAAAATACAGTGAGATCACAGCTTGACCAAAGGTGTTATAATGCAGATGCAATGATTTGCACACAGAACTATTCCACTTACTCTCTCCCCAGATGTACTTGCACTGTCTGTCTTTAGTTTTGCACCTTCCATTAAAGCAGCGACCCTGCAGAGACGAACACAGAGTCATAAAACATCACCTGTGCAGAGGAAAATACTTTCTAAATGTTTCTCAATATCTCACCTGGTCCTTTTCACACGTGTAGCCGTCCATCTTGTGCACATTTGGTGGACACTGCAAAAAAACACACAAAAATCCTCAGAGATGCCGTGATTTATTGTACGAGTTGTGATAATCTGATAAATACGTTTAGATCTAGAAAACTGTGTGAGAGGAACTCGTTCTCACCTGGCTGGAGTTTCCTGTGCAGTTTTCTGGGATGTCACAGTCGTTCACTGCATCTCTGCACACGACTCCCATGAACTCCATCTGCAGACAATAAACGATAAACAGACTCTGAGTGTTTGTTATTGTCACAAAAACTAAACTCAAGTTCTTGTGAGGAAATGTTTGAAATGTTGAAAAATATTTAATTAGTGTAAATCCAAATCAATGTAAATCCACAGAAATGTCCACTTGTAGACCCAACCAGACATCATCCTACAGCTTCATCCTATGTGCTGAAGCTTTAGTGAACATGACAGCGGGCGGGCGGAGGTGAACCTCCTCTGTACCTGACACTGGCTGCAGCAGAGTCCATTGCTGCACTTGGAGCCCTGAGTCAGGGTGCACTTGTTGCAGCAGGCCTCCCCTTCTTTGGCACACTCCTGAAACACAAACAAACAGGGAACTGCTCTCAGCTGCTTTCCTTTGATTTGTTATAAGTTGTCTTATGTAACACATCATTAATCTCACAGTATAATTTGTTTACACAGAAATCTCTCTGGACAAACGGTTATCACTGTGATTTCCCCAAACACTTTACTCCATCAGCTCTTATTAGTCCGACGCAGCAGGTGGTTTTGTTGTCGGGTAATTAGCATCACTTTGACCCTGAATGGTTAATATTAATATTACAGCTGTGTATTACATCCAGTCATCTCCACCAGTGGTTCCCTGCATCTTTCCTTAGGGAACTCCTTTTTTTTATCACTGACAACCCCTGAATCAGTGACATATTTTATGGGTTTTTCACATTATATTCAAAGCACAACAATAACAATTAAATGTATAATAAACCAACACAGTGAATGCATTAATTGTAGAAATAAACAAGCAATTTGAATTAATTTTGATCAGATTATTTCCTGTGAATACCGCATCCCAGATTCGTTTTCCTGTTATTTTTTGTAACTTTTAATTCAATTCTCTCTGTTTCTTTAAATCTTAATAATCATAAACACTTAATTGGCGTCTTTTTTTTTTGGGACAAATTTGGGGGTTAGTTCTCCTTGATGCTTGGCTCTATTGCTCTACTGGCTCTTTGGTTATTTTAATTGTGTACTTTTCTACTGCAGGCTGAGCTGTTAAGCAAAGATGGAAGACTCTGGATAATTTTTGACACCTAAATTAATAATTCAAACTAAACAAATAATGTTATTTTGTTTTATTCACAAAAAGGTCAGCTGTATATTATTCTCTTAAAAGTTGTCCTATACCATTTAAAATAAAAAGGGGCTTGTGACCTCCTGTGAATCTTTGGTGACCCCTAGTGGGGGCCAGGACCCACTGGTTGGGAAACTGATCTACAGTACTGTAACATACCGCTGGGCCGCCACAGTCACACTCCTCTCCTGGCTCCACGATGCCGTTTCCACACACCGGAGGATCCAACAACTGAGAGGAAACAGTGGAAGAATTAACACTGAAACACATATCAGAGTGCATGTTTGTGTGAGTGGCTCGTACCTTGATGGGCTTGTTGAACAGACAGGCTCCTCCCCCGCTGTTCAGAAAGTTATGGAACTCCTCCACGTTGCAGTCTGAGAACCTCTTGGGCAGGTAGAAACTGTTCAACACAACCGCAGCAGATTTTATTGAGGATAAAGCACAAACAGCATCATCAGATAATAGTGGGAGAGACAGAGGCTTATCCCCCAACACCAAAAAAACAGTTTGTTTTGTTTTTACTCACACAGAATGACTTTCCATACCTCACATTTACTTCCATGATACAGACAATGCCGTAGCAGGTTTGTCATATTTAATACAGTTTATATTTCTTACACCGTACCATGAATATTTCAGGTTTTACCACAGGTTTACCATACTCACAGTTCAGAGGAGATCCTTACTAAAACATGGAGGTACAGTAGATAGACAGTAGAGCTACGATCGACAGGATACAGACATATGGAAATGGATTCTAAGATGCATTTATGAATTTGGATGATTCACAAAAACAGTTATTGCATTATCATGTGATACTAAAATGATCACATCAATATTCAAAATTTAGAAATCAAGCTCTTTGGCTCTCAAATAGTGTGTGTGTGTGATTCAGTTGCCGTGAAAATCTAAAAATCCAGCTTGATGACATTCACCTGAAGCACAATCAACATGTGAAGAATTGGAGCAAATCTATTATATTCAAATGCTTTTAATGACATCAGTTCAGACCTGAGCTGCACTTAAATATCATCTGGTGCTGCATTAGTGCTGATTATGCTGCTGGCACATGTTTAACTGGAGTGCCTCTGGCCGTGAGGCTCATCAGGAGACAATGCAATAACAGACAGACGGGGCCGGAGAGGTCATCATTATTTGATGTGAAATGTGGCTAAATGAAGCCGCCTACAGTGATGATGGTTGTATAAGGAGCCAGTAATGACGCTTTGATGGTGGATGAAGCACACTACAATATTTCAGGTAGATTTTCTAAACTAATCAGGTTTAAAGTTTATTCCAACGACCACAGAGGTTTAAATCTTTGATTTCTGAATTTGCACCAGTGTTTAAATTTCATTAAAATCTTGTAGTGTTTATCCCCTTTAAACAGTAATAAGGGATGAAAATAAGATGAAACGTGCTTTCATGATTCACTGGTCAGAAGTACAATCGTTACCATGTGGAATAATATTATTATTCAGCCATGATAAAGACCTTTCATTTCACAGCACATTTTTAAAGTATCCAAAAGATAAAAACAGAAACTACAACTTGGAGAAACGGCCAAAATCTTCTATCCTGAAAAAAATCCTTTTATATCTCAATACCGACAAATATCATGATATAGCATGTTTGCTGACACGTCCTCTTTTTGTATACTGCTGTGTGAGTTAAATACTTATTCTTTCTTCATTCATTCATAGTCAGTCTATCGCCCTCTAGTGGCACGGTGGTGTCTGAACCAGTCATTTGCTTGCCTGCATGTCGTTGTTACAGTGTATTTCACACTATTTGAATTAATTTGATCAATGTAACACCTTAAAAATCTTATTTTGTCCTAGTTTTTTATTAGAAGAAGCAACTATATCATGAGATGAAGACAGAAAGGAAATATACATAACAAATAAACGAAAGAATAAATATTAAAAAATTCTAAATCCTAACTCGACCGTAATGCATGTTCAAACAGTATGTGCATACAGGGGCGTGTACACGGCAACAGCCCTTTTTCTGTGAGTTTTGATTTAATAAGTCTCATTTTGCATTTTGCATTTTAAAAGTTGTATCAAATTAAATCACAATATCATGCAAACCTTTATTACTTTTTGATAGGTTTGCCTCCCACAGAAATAGGGCGACCTAGAGCTGTAAAAGTTGGAGCAGCATCCCTTCAATATGTCTGTGCACATCCCTGTGTGCATACATTTGTCTGAACAGACAAATCGCATCAAACACACACACACACGCACACACACACGAACACACACAGCAGCTAAATCCTGTGAGAAATGTAAGAACAGTTAGTATTCAGGTTGAACAGACATGCAGGTGCTGAGGGATAAAAAGAAACGTCCGTCAGTGGACATGACTGAGGTTTGCTCATTGAATACAAGCGTCTGAAATACCATTGACTTTATTTTTGAGACTACAGATCAGGGCCAGGTCCACACACAGGGGAGTCACCTGTCCTCTGTCATGTGACCACATGACATTATAGCAGGTTATTGTGGTTAACCAATGGAGCAGGCTCTGGACGAGGAGCGTTAGAGGAGTGCACTGTTGTTAAAGGGAAATGAGGTCGTCAAATATTGGTCTAAGATGAGAATGACATTGCAGACTGTATCAATCGGTTAGACATGGACGAAAAGAACTGATGAAAAGTCTTGACTTTCAAAGGTCAGGAGGGAGAAGGAGCTTATTAATAATAATCAGAATAATCAAATTAATAATGTTCTCTTGGCTGATCAGCCGATGACATCCAAAAAACTAAAGAATACACATGAAGTACATGTGAAATAGTACAAAATGATTATGAAAAATACAGTCGGTGTGTAACAACGGGACATCAGACTGTATTTGTTCATATCATTTGGATAAATAAGAGAAGCTGGGGGCCACAGTTGCTGTTGGATGAGATGGGAAAGGTTGTGATGACTGACAACCCTCCGACGAGGCAGCCGGTTCGTTCAAAACAGCACAGGCAACGTTAGCCAAGCTTCTGCTCACCTGCTGTCCCATTCGGGATAGAGGGGGAACGCGAGAAGTATTTAAGAAGAGGGGTACACACACACATTCACACACATCGCAGAGGCTTTAACAGACACACACGCACACATCCGTATGCTCACAGCAAGCCTGTACGGCACCAACACTGCAGACGTACACATTATGAGACAGACACGGTCAGGAACATACACAGACGCATCTATCACCTGTTTTCTAATCTTAGCAAGCATCACATTATATAACACACATATCTGCTGAAGGATCTCAATCAAGTTAAATAAACAAGCCGTGTGGATAATACACAGAGGCTGACACCTAGTGGTGAAATCTCAAACTACTATAACACTCCAGTGGAGGACGTATTGATATCAGCATATTACATCCCATTCATTTAAAATAATAAATTATTAAGAGAACATGACTTTTGTGAGTAAAGCACTGCATCCAATTTTAATGTCATGATTATAATATGTGGGGAAAATGATAACATCAATTTAAAAGAGTAGCAACTAACTCTATTTTCTAACTCAGTCTGATTTTTTTCAGAAGATCTGTTTTTGTCGTATGTCTCTGTTGTGTTTTTAAAGTTATGCATCAACGTTTTCTGTTAAAGTAACTTACCCAACATCATCCATGATACAGCCCGACCAGCGGTCGTCACACTTGCACTCGCCTGGAGGAAAATATAACACATCAACATATTTGCACACCAAGAAAGGAGGTGAAATGAAAGTGTGCCTGGAAAAGTGAGAAATAAAAAGACTTATTAACCGTTGAGGATTCTCTTCTTGTCAGAGAAGATGCCGATGTTCTGTCCAAGAGACTGAGCGAGCGTTATGGCCATTTCATCTGTTTTCCCATACTGATAAGGAGACAGAAAGAAAATGGTAAAGGAGCGATATATTCAGACATTGGCCCTAAAGTTAAAAACACAACGAGTCAAATCTGAAAACCCTGCAGAGTAGATTGGATGGAAGCAGAAAACATGACTCTCTAACAGTAGTTATTACACTTAGATAGTTAGATAATGCCCCATTTGCACATTTAGACATAAGATTTCAGAAAAGTTGGAACAGAAAAAAAAAAGGCTATTTTATTGAAAAACCTTGAATTTTGAGTTTGTGGTTCTCACCTCATTGACTCCGCCTCCTTTAGTCAGAGAGCAAACCCCGCCCATATACGAGGCTCCTCCCCAGCTGCTGTGGAAGCGATTCCCTCTGATAAGAAAAGAAAGTAATAAATAAATTAATCTAATTTTTTAAAAAAACATTTAAAAAATCCTTTTAAATCTTCTGACTCACGAGAAAAGGTGCACAGAGTCGCATTTCTCCTTGAGGAAGTCTTTCCGATACTTCATGAACTCCCTCAGCGTCACCATCGGGTCGTCGTCAATGTTGAACTTGCTTTCAGACGACCACGTCTCCATAGCAACCAGCACAATCCGGGTATTGAGCTGTTCCTTGAAAATCTGGGGAATTAAAAGCAGATTGAATGTCAGGAAGTTTTCTTTTGAAAGTCATGATCTAAAACAACCAAATAATAAATAAACGACATGGCCTGATGAATGTAACCTCTCTAGCTGTAAAGTGGTGGAATGTAACTAAGTACATTTACTCAAGTACTGTACTTAAGTACAATTCTGAGGTACTTGTACTTTACTTGAGTATTTCCATTTAATGTAAATGTATACTTCCACCTCAATACATTTTGAGGCAAATATTGTATTTTTTACTCCATTACATTTAGCTGCCAGCTTTAGTTTCAGGTCAACATTTAACTCAATAGGCCTTTTTTTAATTAAACCTCATAACAGTGTGTTAAGCAGTTAAAAATCTGAGTGGGGCCGTCCTGCATAATGAGTATTTTTGATACTTTAAGTACATTTTGATGCTGATACTTTTGTACTTTTGCTTAAGTTTTTTGTGGTATAGTACTTTTTGTGGTATTAGTAGAGATCTGAAACTTTAATTTATACAGTCTATGGTTGTAACGGCTTGGCGTGATCAGCTGATGTTGCCACCAGACAGCAGCACATCACAGGCGGCGAGACGGAGTCAATGAGGTTACCAGTCTGAAGGACACAGAGGGAGCAAACTGGATGCTAAATAATAATGTTTGCTTTCATAAGATGGAAATCTATCAGGGTGCCGCGGCAGACAAACACTGAAGAAGAGGACGAGAGCAAAGCCTCTTTGTTTAAGCTGAATGCCGATAGTCTGGAGACAAAGCTGACCGAGCAGAGAGGAAGTGGTCAGTGATGTCTGCAGACTCACCCTGTCCTCCACATTTTACAACCATAAGATACTTGCTGTGCTCTTTCAGGCATTTAAATGAAAAACATCAATTGCTTTGAATAATGAATTTGTAATTTCAAAATAAAGGCGTATGTTACAGATGATGATATATATCGATGTTTTCACTTCTATGTTCATTGATCATTGTTTGTGTCCATATATATTTCCTGTCGGGGACACTGTGTGGTGGCAGGACATCTGCCTGTGATCCAATAAAGGATCATAACTGTGAAAATGTATTCAGGTCCCTTACTGAAGTTAAAGTACTAACACTGTGAAATTACTCCACTACAAGTAAAGGTCCTGCTTATAAAAGTAACAGAAGTAAAAGTACAAAAGTATCAGCATCAAAATGTACTTTAAGTATCAAAAGTAAAAGTACTCGTTATGCAGAATGACCCACTCAGATTGGTAAATATATTCTAAATATGTTAGACCATTATTTGTACTGAAGCAGCATTTTCATTTGACCAAGGTTAAGCTAACTGCTTAATATACAGTTATTAGGTTTAGTAAAAAAAAAAAAGAAAGAAGTCTTATCACTTTAAATGTCTCCTGTGTTTTTATGTTAAATCTTGCCCTGAAAAGTAACTAAAGCTGTCAGCTAAATGTAGTGGAGTAAAAAGTACAATATTTGCCTCAAAATGTAGTGAAGAAGAAGTTTAAAGTTACATGAAATGGATATAATCAAGTAAAGTGCAAGTACCAAGACATTTTACCAGTGCAGTACTTGAGTAAATGTACTTAGTTATACTCCACCGCTGTGAATGTGGCCTCAGTGCTCGAGCTACACTGGGGAAAAAAGGGGCAACTATACTCGCTCATGGAAATCAATGTGTGCGTCCCAAATAGAGTCTGCTTCATATGATCCTCTTCAAGGACATGACAGAAAGCATGACCTCCTCCCCGGCTTCAGCGGCCTATCAGCTTACAGACGTGACCCTGCGGCAGGTCAGATTTCCGCAGCGCAGCAAACAGACGTGGCTACAAATAATGAAACACTGAAAAATCTGCCTCAGTTCTGTTGGGATGCCTCTGCTGTTTCTGTCTGAAAACTCATGACTGGCTGGTTAATGGCTGCACGCAGCATATTACGGGCCAGGAGAGGTTTTAAATGTAGAGGGTGAGGTTGGTTAAATGAGAAATCAGCTCCAATACCTGGGAGTGCTTGTGGCAAGCTTTCCAAGAAGAGGATCAATACAATTCTTACCATGTCAGCCATATTGACCACTGACTTAGCATAGTTATTCGTATGTCCGAGGGAGAGCCGATGCTTCTTGTACTGGAGAGAGAGAAACAGAGGAAACAAATCAAGGAGGGATTCATTATCTGGAACAAATTCATTTTAAGCCATTTAAAAGTATAAAAGGATCCAGTGTCTGCACATTTTAATTTACTCCAAATATCAACTTTATTGTTTATAAAACATTTAATCCCCAGTGAATTAGTGGAGCCGATTCATTGGTCGGCCCATTATTTATTTATTATAGTATTTTACTGAGCCAACAGCAGGGAAGTCACTACACCAACATTGTCTATTTATTTTTATTTATGCAAGCTGAAGAATTCCTCTCTCTGAAACAATGAGATGCTGATATCTGCTGATGGATGCTGTTTTTAAGTGCAATAAAACTTTACTTATTTTTCATTCATTAGTTGTTTTGCTGCTGCTGATATTTGTTCTCAACTCCCACTGTCTGTTCGACTGGAATAAAGTTTGTTTTTTATTATAGTACCAAAAAGTTTAATTTGCATTTGCAATATGAATCATTTATGTAATAAAATATTGATACTTGGCATTATTGATACAATATTGCCAAACAAAATATGGTGATATGCTGGTAGAATTGATGTCTATCACATATCTACTTACCATTAAATGGTCATTGATCACCATCAGCTCAATATATTTGGTCTCATCTTCTACACTGTGTGACACATGTGGAGCCTGAGGAAAGAAACGACACAGTATGCTCCTGTTATTGTTTTAAAAAAAGGAAAGACAGACAGACAGACAGACAGACAGACAGACAGACGTTTCATCATCAAGGACAACTTCAGAACAGCACACAGTAAACACAAAGATCAGCTCATGTCTCATGCATCACCAACAAAAGAAAAGAAAAAGAAACGACAAATCAATAAGGATGAACTCTGCAGAGCTAAACCAGGTTTGTCTTTTTTTCCAAATTCCAAATAAAGATGAGAGCCGCTCTGTGAGCCGAGAGACCGACAGCTGCAGACATCTGACTGTGTCTGAGAAAAGAGGAGGCAGCAGCCCCTGCTCACAAGGTAAATATTTCATGAAAAAAGAAGAAGAGAGACACTGTGGAGAGCTGCTGTGTGGGAGGAGAGTCAGGAAACAGCGCTCCCTCTTTAGCTTTGAGAATTTACATAAAACATACGGGCGGGAAAAAGGTTTAATAATCAGGTGTGGACAAACAGCATCCAGCATATAATTATCCCTCAATCTCACACAAACAAACAAACAAACATCATGAAGTGAAGTCAACACGAGTCCATTAGCCTCCGTCTGCTAATGATGATGATTTTCTAACGGCTACACCTGCAGACGAGTCTCACCTGTCTCTTTTTTCTCCTGTGGACAACTTTTGATCCGGGAAATGGAGGGCTGGGAAAAGGCGGCTCTGGAAGATTACCTGGAAAGCAGAAATATTCAATAAAACAAAGTGCATTTTACTCATTTTTATTAACATTAATCATATTTAAATCCTCCTCATTGCTTTAGTGATCATCTTACCATCAAAGAGATCACTGAATCCCTCGTGTCCTGCAGATTTATATATCATGTGAATGCGGACATCTCCCTGAAAGACACAAAAAGCAGAATTCATTAATGGGACACATCACAGTATGATATGCATGAGTCAAGCATAGGCCTGTCACAATACCTATATTTTATTGGACGATATATTGTCCCAGAATTAATTATGATATACAGTACTATTCAACCTCAATGGTTAGGATATTTTTCAACCTCCTCAAAATTTCTTTCTGTCCATTTGGCTGTGAAAAAAAAAAAAACCTAGGCACTGTGCCCAAGTCTTATAATGTTCAGAAAACCCTGCTGCTTTTGGACATCATGGTAGCTATCGCATGGCTGCCAAAAAAACAAACATTAAAGAGTGTTTGGCCAGAATATTGGTCAGCCTCTGCTGCCTTGTTAAACACTTTGTTGCTACTCTACCTGAATGTCAATAGAAGACAAACCTAAAGATGGGCCACTAATTAAAGGAAAAAACCAACATGAAGTGTCTTTGGCTCAAGAACAGCTTCAGCGTTCTTCGCCAAGTCTGAAATCTATTGTAAAAGAACAGTATTCCTCCACAAGACATTTCCTAATTTATATATAACCTGTATTTAATCAGGTAATCTCAGCAAGTTCAAGAAAGGCCAAAGCATTTTATTCACATTATTTTCAAACCATGTAGTGATTCCTGCTGGATGGAAACAATAAAACTAAATTAATGAATGTGTTTTGAAATGTATGGTTTAGGGATTCGTCTTAATATTCCTGATATTTCTAAATCTAACACTACATAAAAACTAATAATGCATTAAAATCAATGTTGTTGCTCATCTTTGACGTATCCAAAACTGTGTACCTGACCCCCATCATTTATAATACTGAAAATAACTATATATATTTATATATAATCAAAAAATATAGTTTAACATGTATTTATATTGTATTTATATTGTTTTTATAAAAGTTTATTGGAAGTGAGCATTTTTGTCCTTAATGGCTTTGAATTGCAGTATATTAAAGTGATATCTGAGGATTAAGAAAATAAACAATAAAAAACAAACCAACAGAATTGTATCATCCCTGTGGTTTTATTGCTCTGCACCATAGACTGTCAGCGGTAACCACCTGTGAGACCACGCTCAGGACAAAAACAACCTGCAAGACCACACTGAGGACAGGAAACACCCGATCTGTTCTGAGGCCACATCCTGGACGGTCGGTGTAAAGTCGGTACAGTACCGGAGAGAAAAGGCTCAGCCGTGGTTTGGATAAAGTGTGTGAAGGAGGACCAGGCTGAAATGACACCGCCTTCGATCTAAAAACTGCTGAAAATATAAGGTACTGTAGTCTATTTTGATGTAGTTGCCGTGGTTGTGGTTCACACCGAGGACGCAACAGGTTGTTGTGCTAACTTTTAGCCACCAGCTAATTAGCTACCGTTACTGTAACGAACCAACGTTAGCGTTAAATATATATTCCTGCACATTTATGTTCAATATTTCACGTTTTGGCGGTAGATTTTAGCGAACAACTGGCTTTTGGGTATACAATTGTAGCTATTAATGCGGTTATAGGTGTCAGCAATCAATCGACAAGCTAAAAGGGCTAACCTAATGTTATTATAAGTTAGCATTAGCTACGTTAGGTGGTGAAACTACCCAGACAGGCGTCACCCGGTGAGCTATTGTATGTAATAATAGCTTCATAAATAGCTGTTATTACTCTGCTATGACGTAACGTTATCATCAAAGGTGTTTACTATGTACAGTGGCATGGTATGAGTGCTTTGTCACAGTCTATGGTTTTATAAGATGGTTTTATTTGGGTGGTGCATCTATCAATTATCGACCTTTGCTGATGAATTATGACTTGTCACCATGATGGCTGCATCAGAAAAAGAGTCATAAGTTGCTTTATATGCTATGGAAATAAAGATGATAGCATACCGGGACTACAGTTAAGTAAAAGCCTACTAAAAATAGAATAAGTAAAACAGAATTAAATAAGCAACAGTAAAATAAGCTTGTGGGAGAGAAGTGAAATAGTCAAATAAAACAGACAAAACATGTAACAGGATCAATAAAACTCTGAAAGCATTGATCAGAGGATTTTTTAAAAAGATTTTGTTTTGATAATTTAAAAAATGTTGCAGACCCTGCAAGCCTCAGATCCTCAGGTAGGAAGCCTCAGATCTGAGGGTCCTCTCTGTTCACCGTTACTTTTAAACCACCGGTATAACGAACAGGTTGAAGAACTTCGGCTGATGCTTTAATTTAGTTTGTATGTTTCTTTAAATGTTTTAATGTTGAGTGGGGAAGCTTTTGTATCATGAAGGTATGAGATAGTTTTTTATTGTATTTATTTGGCTTTAGTACATCAAAATGTAAATATCTTAACATGATGATATTAAAGCACGTAGGAGTTTCTTTATATAAAGTTTCCGCACAGCCACAGTCAGTCACTGTTGCATGCTGTCACATAAAGAGACCTCAAGCATCTAATTCAATTGCCCATTGTTTAGCTGTACAGTCCATGCAATGCACTGCAGTATAGACACTCCTGCCCTGCAACCTCAGCTCCCAAGTCATTCCCACTTTGTTTGTTAATGAAATGAGAGCATTGTTTCTCGGGGACAGCAGATATTGGGTCAACTACGCTGTGGTGAATAGAAATACAGGGGGGTTGCCCACAGCTAGGTCAGTCCGTGGCACAGTTAGCTTGCTTCAATAGTAACGGGGCCATTTGGAGAAACTTGTATAACGTTGCCTTTTTCCTATGATCAAGAGTTCTGTGCACACTTTCTGTTTACAGAGAAATTATTTACTTTAGTCACATTATGGCTCTATTACTTTTCACTGCACTGACCAGCCGCGTCTTTCTAACTTCCTCTCTTTATCTTCTCAAACAGGAACTCTCCTCGTGACCTTAGAACCCATCAGCACCACCATGTCGTGCCGGGACATCCACGCCACCAATGCTTTTGCCTTCTTCATTGCCTTTGTGTCTGTGGGAGGGATTGCTGTGGCAGCATTAATCCCTCAGTGGCGTGTAACGAGACTCGTCACCTTCAATCGCAATGCCAAGAATGTCAGCGTGTATGATGGTTTGTGGGCTAAATGTGTGAAACAGGATGGCTATTCAGGATGCTACCACTATGATTCAGAGGTATTTTCAGAAAATTGCTCTTCTCTGCTTTTGCATGTTTACTCTCTGCCTGAAATTGTGCTAACAGAAATCATGTCCTCCCATGTTTTCAGTGGTACTCTAAAGTGGACCAGCTGGATCTGCGACTCCTGCAGTTCTGTCTGCCTACAGCCCTGCTGTTCGGCTCCCTCGCTCTGCTGCTGTGCATGGCAGGAATGTGTAAAACCTGCTGCTGCTCGGACAAGCCTGAACCGGACATTAAGACCATCAGATTCTTGGTCAACAATGCGGGCTGTCACCTTGTGGCTGGGACGTTCTTGTTCTTGGGCGGAGCTATCGGCATCGCACCCTCAGTGTGGTTTCTGTTCCGCACCAAGGAAATGAACCTCAAATACGACAAAATTTTCTCTGATGGCTTTGCTGTGTATGTATCTATAGGCTGCTCTGGGGGACTAATGCTGGCCGCCCTGCTGATGTTCATGTGGTACTGTATGTGTAAAAAGTTGCCTTCACCCTTCTGGTTGCCACTGCCCTCCATGCCTACCTCTCTGTCTGCCCAGCCTCTCACCGCCAACGGATATCCTCCCTCCCCAGTTTACGGTCCTCAGCCCTTCCCACCACAGACCTACCCTCCCACAGTGATCGACGCCCAGCCGTACGTGACCTCTCAGGGCTACGCTCAAAGCGTGGTCGCCCCTGCACCACCTCAGGTGTACATGTCTCAGATGTCTGCTCCAGAGGGGTACGGCTCAGAGGTGGGAGGGACGCAGGCCTACAGCTACGCCCCCTCGCAGAGCTACGCACCCTCACAAAACTACGCACCCTCGCAGAGTTACGCTCCATCTCAGGGATACGCATCCACCTACGCAGGCCACCGCTACTCCTCACGCTCACGGATGTCTGCCATAGAGATCGACATTCCTGTGCTGACTCAGGGTCAGTAAGAGAAGAGAAGGCTGATAATGTCGGCATGTTGATGGCTTCTGTCCATGAAGTTCACCACTGATAACACTAATAGATTATGATAGATGAAAGTTAATAACACAAAAGCTATTTACAGCCCCGAGAGTGATCGAGTCAGTCAGCCCAGGTCTGTAACTTGCTGATTATAAAGGATGAAACACAGTCAAAAGAACCCTGGGGTGACTATATGAAGGATGATATTTTCTTAAAAAGGGAAAATCACTGGTGTCAACAACACTGTTTTCAGCTTGGTTGAAAAGGAAGAAAGAAAGGATTTCCAGCCAAAATATTGAAAGACACTTCAGCCATTTCGCCTTTTCACTGTTTTACCGGCAGAGAAGTAACACTGAACAAAAGCTCCTAACCTGCTGAAGTGGCCAATGGACCAACTTACTACTGTAGCTACACAGAAATAGTTACTAGCATTTGGTATGGGGCTTAAATATAAATCCCACTTTTGATTTTAAATTTAAATGATTATGACTGCCAAAAGCTAATGTCAGCAAAATTATAATTTTCTGTTACATTTGTTTATGTTAGACACGTTATTTTCATACTCAAATTGTGTCAAGCTTAAAGTTAACTTAAAGTTCTGCTATCGCTACTTAACATGATCTTAAATGTTGTGGTTCTGACTGGACCAGCTGACTCAGCAGTTTTTATATTTTGTGTTTGTTGTCTTTTTAAATGTTGCCCTGTGAGGAGCAGCTGTTGAAGTTTTTAATGCACTAATTATGTGAATACTGTGCCAGTTTACATTCGCCTTTGTTCACTGACTTTGTTCTAGCCTCGAGTATTTTCTAACATATGAATTAATCATTTATTGTAACGTACTTTGACTTAAGTGTTAATGTAAAAAAAACGGTGGCACTAAGAAATGTGTTAAGTGTGTTAAATGTATAGATGCAGATTTTAAAATCTTAGTAATCCTGTAAAAACTGCAATGTTAAAATTAACAGGAATAAGATTGCTATTCATCATGATTAACATGTCCGCTCAGGATTTGAAACTTTTGCCAACTTAACTGGACGTGTAACAATGTCGGTGGTTTTAGTACAGTTTAAGTTTTGCCTTTGATTGTTTTGCATAATGAGCGCTGATCAACATTTCTTTAAAGTCTTATGTCTCCATGAAGTTATTCTCCAATGTTGAGGTCAAATGTTTTTCTACACGTCATCTTTTTCTGTTTTTATTAAAACATAAATCACAACGTTTGTGCGTATCTGTCTATGTGCTGGTGTAACAATAACATAATTAAATTAACTTACCACTATAAAGTATTTAATATGTATAATTGCAACAAAATAGAGACACAACTTACTCCGTCTCAATTACGCTAAAAGTAATTTTTGTCCATCTGAGCAACATTTCAGTGTAACTAAATTACAAAGTGGAAAAAGATAGTCAGCGTCTCCAGTGATGGTTTCAGCTGGTTGTCTCCACATATACAGTTTATTTGATAAATTGAGAAAATCAATGGCTTATGAGGTTCTGGTTTCCTAGAAATGTATCACCATAAAATGTTATACTTCCTTCTGTAATCCATTCATGATGATTTGATATTAAAGAAGCTCAGAAGCCATTTTGTACCAGTGATTTACACACTCGGTGCCCTTTGGTTTGGTTTCCGTTCACGTTGTGGACCCCATAATCAAACATACATATCTCTCTTCTTAACTGTGGGTCTGTTTATGATTCTAGATTGTGACAAATACTTTCATTAAATGGAGAGAGAAAACATCACAATGGGGCATGATTGTGCATCATCCTTATAAATAAAAATTTTTTAAAACTGAAATTAAATGCAGTGTGGAGTCAAAACCCAAACATACACAACCTCGACTAAAAAAGATGAGAAGCTTTGTTAAGCATAGATAATAAAAGTGCATCAAATTCAAAAGTTTGTCAGTTTAAACACAATATTGCTTTTGCACAGTTTTTCTAATTGTGACTACATTATAATTGCAATATAAAACTGAGAAAGTCTCAAACATTACGTTAAACTGGAATCAGCGGAATTGTTAAATGGTATAAATTATTAATTGACCATCAGTTTTCTGTTCTGGACTAATAATTTATGCACTGTAATATGCGACAATGCAAAATGCACCAGCACTTCTGCTTTGCTTGGCTTTGGAACAGGATTTCCTTTTCGCCTTTATGGCTGAAATGTGCTGAAACGCTGAACTTGTGCACACTGCACCATCGACAAAACACAGCACTTACAAAAAGCAACTCGGAGAAAATAAAAACTCACTGACATTTGCCTTGAACTGTGATCTGCTCTGTGGGTAAATATTAGAGTTATCACATGGTCGACTCCAGAGAAAAACCAGAGCCAATTAATAAGAGTGAGCAGTCTATTAAAATGAATCTTTCAGCGCTGCAGTGTTTTGTCTTATCTTTGATGTAGTCCTCGTGGACCGAGCGTCTGAATTAACAGCCACCAGCCTAAACTGCAGCAGTCATAATTGGAACCAACTTCTTCTTTGATGACACACTTTCATGTTGACTGAGAGTTTAGCGGCTGATGATTAATAACACCATAATTAACAGACGTGCACCACATATCTGCTTTTGTATTTGTAGCTCATACATCATTTTGGGATCAGTTATTCCTGAATTATCTGTTCTAATAAAGCTTTTTCTTGACCGGCGTTGTCTTTGTTCACCAGGAGAAATACAACCACAGCATATAGACTCTGCAGGGAGCGTGTAGTGATGGAGATTAAGGGTCCAAACACAGATGGCTTTCATATGTCCTGCTACAAAGAGACGGGGGCGGAGCCTGGGTTGCCAGTGGAGACGGCACCTCAGACACAGACTACTGGCTCATAAATATAAAGCAGGGAGGGGTAACACGCTTTCCCTCTCTGTCTGCATGTGTGAATGAACTGGTCCAGGTTTAGTAACATCCAGTTGGCTTCAGGCCACAGGGAGACCCCCTTTTTTTATAAATCCCATCAGCTCCAACTCGCTCCGAGCTTCATTCCCAGCTTGAGCAAATATAGAAAAAAAATGCTCATCTTGGCACCTAATGCAAACACCCCCCCTCCCTACAACCTGCCCCCACCCCCATCAGCACACTTCAGCCTTCAGCTACCCCCACCCCCTCTACCTCCTTTATCCTTCCAGGTTTGGGAGTATTTTTGCAGAGATGCTAGCAGCTGAAAACCAAGAGATATTAAATTTCAAATGATTTGAAACTGAGAAATTCTCACATTTGAGAAGTTGGAATCAAAGTGCCGTTTTTAGTCCAGACTGAAAAATGATTAAAGCTAATTCAAGCCTGAGGATAACATTTTTATTTGGTGCCAAAATGATGGATTTCAATCATTTTGGTAATAATATGAGGTAAAAAATTCAAAAACACTAATGAATGTCCAGTCATCCTCGGCGTTATTATGTGTTTCGTGCTGATTATTTAATGTTATCAAGAATGTTAAATTAAGATGGTGAACATGGTAAACATACATACAAGCTTCTGCATTTAAGAAATGTCTTTGTGATCATGTTAGCATGTTAGCATTAGCAACTATGTGCCTATGCACAGCATCATAGAGCCTTTAGTGTCCACAGACAGGTGGGACGAGTTCAACACTCAAGTCCTAAAACACAACAAACACAAGTCATAATGCACTGTTCACCAAATGTAATGTCCTTTAAACAGCCGAGCCATAAATAATAATGACAACAATTATAAAATGTGGATCTAGTGGATGAAGTGTCGACTTGCTGGGAATGGATAGTTTTAACGTTACTTAATTCAGGATATTAATTTATTTGTGGCAAATTTTTTAAGTAACATACTTATCATCTATGTTTTTACTGTGCAAGCTATTGTCCCTTTTCCTGCATAGAAATAATGTGTAATAGATGCAGAGTGGCTGCTGGTTTTGTTGCTTGATACAGACTTTATCCAAATACGGCTTGTCTTTGTTTTTCCTTCATAGTTTAAATGTGCTGCAACGCTGGACTCGTGGTCACTGCACCATCAGTAAAATACAGCACATAGATTCTGTGTCTCATCCCTCCCTGACAGCGAATAGACGGAGCTGTCGGGATGCAGCCGCAGGGGCCCTGAGGTGCAGGTGGGGCTGGAAAGGTGTCCAAAAAAACAAGAGGGCTAAACATATGGTGTTTTCTGCATATGCAAGTCAGCATCACACACCCTCTCTCAAAGTTGTCTGCATGCACACACTCATTCAGACACTTACACACTGGAGAAGTGCGAGATTAATCAGCCACGTAGCGCCCCGGGTACACTGCGTTCTTAGCCTGTGAACTTTACTTTTGGCGCTCTGTGTTGCTCACAACTGTAGTCTACTTGTTCACAAGCTCTTTTACATAACACGATAAGACACTTTAAAACCAGTTCAGCCGCAGAAGGTGACGAGAGCAGCTTGTTCAGGACACACTTAGCTAATGTCCTGCATAACTTTTTCTGCCTTGGCGGAAGAAGGGCAGATGGATTTACCATATGGCCGACAGGAGCCATGCCGACTCTCTATCTATCTCAACACACACCCCATCCTGTCATGTTTTTTCTTATTTTTTCCATCACTTTCAAGTAGATCACAGAGCCTGAATTAGTGGTGCATAACACAGCACAAAGCCTGCATTGAATACTGTTACTAACTGATAAGAGGCTGTTTTAGGTTGTGACTGAGCACACCTTCTATAAAAAGAGAGAGCCCTCTAAAATCAGCTCAAAGCACACTTTCTTCTGTGTGTGTGTTTCTCTCTGTGTGTGTGTTGATACACAGGATACACGAGGAGCACTTAGGTCTTTGCAGCAAACATCTGTGTGACAAAAATGAGAGGACGACTTGCAGACCAAGCAGACTGTCAGTGAGACAAAGAGAGACGTAGACTGAGAGTGAAACAGAGAAACAGATACTGAGAGGAGTCCAGAGAGGCAGAGAGGGGGAGAGACAGTCGGTGTGGGCCGCCGCCCTCAGGGAGAAGACATCCACAGCTCAGTGCTGACAAACTGACAGCCGACGCTTGGCTCGAGGGCAGCGCTGTCCCCGGCATTGTCATGCAGACAGGATTCCCCCACCTTAAATGCCAAACAGACTCTGGCAATGGGGCGACATGCCAGATATCTTCCGAAAACATGTCAGTACTTATACTACGGCACAGGCAGTAAAGGAAGCAGGGATCAGAGTTTATATCCGGTGCTTTGCATCTAAATGGTGAAAGTGAATGAACGTGTGCACGTGCAGTGACGGAACAGGCATTTACTTGAGCAAAGTTGTAATATCAGTTCAATTCAACATAAAATAATGAATATTCAAGTCATATTATTGCCAAAAGCTAAATGACATTTTCTACACAATAACACTAAATAGAATACCAAAAGGTTACAAATAAACTTTAAACTGGGACTGCCAACAAATGATTATTCCTTTTATCGATTAATCTGCCTGTTGTGTTCTTGATTTATCATTTTGTCAATAAAATGTCAGAAAATAAAGAAACTGCCCTGTATAATTTCCCAGAGCCCAAGGTCCAACGACCAACAGTCCAAAAATCCAAAGCTATTCAGTTTATCATTATGCATGACAAAGCACAAACCGCCAGTTCTCTCAATTCTTGAAAAAAATGACTTAGATTATCAAAATAGTTGCCAAACTTTTTTTGCATTGGTCGACCAATTGATTCATGAACTTATTGTTGCAGCTTTACTTTAAATGCACACAGATTTTATTAATCTGAAACATTTTATACAGAGAAGTAAAAGTGGTGAAAATACTAAGTCCTGCATTTAAACATGTATACAGTGTTATTTGCAAGCAAAATATTATATATTATATATATATATATATATATATATA
>CAFUXE010000348.1:47041-58476 GCA_903364295.1 Serranus cabrilla
GGGGATCTGTCCTGTCTTCAGCCTATTTTAAAATATAATACAGTTAAAGGATTTAGCCTCTTATCTCACAAATAGGTGACATGGACACACACACGCGCGCGCACACACACGCTCACACACAGGAAGTGGGCATTTATTTCTTTATATTTACATTCAGTGAACGGTGCCAACGTCAACAGTAATCTGAGGCTTGTACGCACACAAACACACACAAATGCACACAAATGCACACACACACGCAGAGCAAAGAACAAATAAATCCAACCTTGCACCAATTCAGCGAAATCAAACAGTAACAATCAGCAACACACTCATTTGTATCAGATTGAACTTATTTTTCCCTGCATGTGCTGAGTCAGCAGCCTTGAAATATTTTCCAAAGCAGCTAAATCACTGGCAGGACCGCGCTGTTTATCAGTCAGAGTGCAGCAATTGACATAAAAATGTGCAACCAAAACAATACACAGTATCCAAACAGACCACGAGCCGCACTGAACCACAGAGCCATCAATCAACTCCAACTTCCTGTCAACATCCAGACACCGAAGAGACAAGTAGGCGGGATTTTCACCTGGTTCACCCACCAAACAAATAAGCCTTTTTTTTCAGTGTCACATAAGCAGTTTGAGGTTCAGTGACGCAGGGAAAATGTGGGTAAAAGTGTGATGTCGCCGTTTTAATTTTAATATTACGGATTATTACAACTGTGGATAAATATTAGAAAAATAAATAAAAACTGGATTCAGATGAAAAAAATGCAGAAAGTGAAAATAGATAATTTAAAAAAGGAAAGAAAATAGTAATGTTTAGTGTTTTAGGTTCTCATTATTTATCAACGACCATCCAGTTAACAGTAAAAAAAATACTGTGTTGTGTTGCTGTTCAGATTAGGATTGTATAATAAATTTAGTAACACATTCAACACAGATTATTATTTCAAGACTATTCAATGAATCATCATTAAACATGCTATATTGTGACATATATTGTTTTTGAGATATGAAATTATCTATATTGGGATAAAAGACTTTGTCCACATCACCGAGCCCTATTACAGTATAAAAATAAGAGTGCAAAAATATTAGAGCTCTAATGATTTATCAACTGGCCAATTAAATGTTTATCTATCCATCTATCAGCCAGTTACATTTCTATTAGTAGAAATGTTCTGCAGCTTTAGAAACAATGCCATTTAAAAACACATGGGACAAAATCCAGAACAAATACAACAATGGAAATATGGTGCAAAAAATGAGAAAAAAGGGGCTGCAGAAAGACAGCAAACTCCTCCAGGCCTCTAGGAGCAGCAGCACTGAGAGCAGCATGGACTCATGTAGAACTCATGTATGGCTCTTTTGGTTTTCCCTCTACGTTTGGATTTTGTGTTTTTGAATTTGCATAATTTCTGAAGCTGCATGTTGTTGTGTTAGCGTGTTAGCTTCCCACTGTAGCTTCAGTGTGAGCTTTCTTCTTATCACAATCTCGGCAAGAAAGAAAATGAGGGTATTTCACAAAATGTTGCTGTGCTGATTTATGGAAAAGAATAAAGATAAATGCCCAATGTATAAGTCTGGTTTGCACTGGATCAGCTCATGGTATTAATAGATTATTTTTTATATCAAGCATTAAAAAAAATGATATTTTCTGACAAAAGGACAGACGGCTGAAAGCACAGAAAAATCCATAATGAGTCATAATAAGGCAGATGGTAGGAAATGGTTTTGCTTTTGAAGGCAGACACATCACATGTATTTCAAATATTATCTGAGCTTTCTTTTTGAAAGCAAAAGTTTTCCAAAGATGGTGTATTATTCAATCGAAACCCCTGACATCAGCGTGCACACACACACACACACACACACACACAAACACACACACAAAGGAGGCAGCTTTCTGCGATGACTAATGGGCAGTTTGCTATAGCAATAAAAAAAGATGCAGGGAAAGAGGAGAGAGGGTGAGGTAAAATGGAAAGAGAGAGAGAATGGCTGTCAAGGGGGGAATAATGAGACGGAGGGAAGGAAAGAGGTGAAAGTTAAAAAGAGGGAAGCACAAGGTGTGAATACAGAGATCAGGGCCCTAAGAGATATCCCATCATGCACCGCTGTGAAGCTCCCTCCTGGAGAAACCCTGTTTGTTAGAAACAGGCAACCCCCACAGCACACGCTTCACACCCTCAGATCACACATCACCTCAGACTTTTATCAACATCCTGCAAATTAAACGTGCCGTGACTCTCGGGACGCACGTAACATTTTATCAACATTTTTGCATTAAAAAAAAACCTGTCAAAGTATTCACACGCTGCTGTAATGAAGACGTTCAGTGTGTGCATGAGAGTCCCTGGGTCACAGTCTGCGCTGTTAGCCTTTGTTCTGCTGGGATGTGTGTTTAAGATTCAGAGCTTGTGATCTTTATCCAGCGTCACGCTGAGCCCAGACGGGGGGAGCGAGCGAGGAGCATACTGAGGCAGCACGGCAGACACACGAGCCTCTAATGGAGGACGCCGATAACAGATTTCAGCTTTAATTGTTGCGGGATTTAAATAATTTACTTGACAGACAAAGACGCAAACTCAGCCTCGACCCCATCCCCCCACACTGACACACACACACAAATGTAAAGAGACACCCCCACACACACACTCATTCATCACCCTCCCTTCACCCTGTTAACATGCGTACACACATATGTAAGAACGTATAACTGTGAGCTCTTTGCCTCTTTCATGACAGAATGACAGAAATACAAACGGAGACTCGCTCTCGCTCTCTGAGGACATGAATGCAGAAAACTTTCAACATAAATGATGATCAGAGCGAGGTGGCTTGTGAAACGCAGCTGAGGACTCCATTAACCAGAATAAACAAGTTTTTTTTTTTAAGGGATGAGAGGAAACAGAAATAGATGCAATTATGTTCATAAATGTAATGAATCATTGCATCATTACACCAGTTAAGTAGGGCCACAACTCACTTTTGTTTTTTATTATCGATTAATTATAAATGTATAAATAGAAAAAAACGTGCATCCCACTTTCAAAGTCCAAGGTGACCCCATTAAATGTCTTGTTTTGTCAGTCAGAAAACCCAAAGATATTGTTTTATATGATACAAAACAGAGGAAAGCAGGAAATCTCAACATTTGAGAGTCTGAAAACAGTATTTTTTGCCATTTTTGCATGAAAAATTACTCTCACGCTTTATCGATTTGCAAAATTGCTGCAAAGTATTTTCATGAACTGGTTCATATGATTACTAAGGTAAACATATTCAATACTGTTTGGGTGATACCCGATAAAATAACGGTTACTGTGTTATGTCACGGTCACTGTTTTGCACAAGTTGATGCTGTTCGGTTCTGTTCTGTTGCAGTCGTACAGCACGAGTAAAGAAGTTTCCAACAGGACACAGACTCTGTCCTCCTGGGTCAGAGTCCGGCCTTGGTGCCACCCTACAGTCTGTGTGCTACATTAACGAACAGCTACAAAATTCTGTGCATAACCTTTCATAGGTATAACTACGAGTCAAGTATTGCGTACCTAAAAGTCACAATTCTGATTACTGAATGGTGCACAGATTGATTTTTGCTGAATACTTGGGCTGTCACTTTTTCCTAAATTTAAGTTGGAAAGAATTAAACTTTTCTGTTATCATCCTCAATAGACAGCAAATGAAAGTACATATTTTTGTAGGCTAAATTAGCATCGCCATGGGGTCTACTGAGAATGTGCCAATGGGAATAATTGCAGAAAATAAGCAGTTCTGTCGATGCTTGAGTGTTTTGTTTGGTGCACATCTTTTCATAGGAATAAACAACCTGAGTTATTCGACTAATTGTCGCAGTTCTACATTAAAAGAGGTTAAAGTAACAAAAGGTTCATGGTGGCACAAGTGGTTTATCTCATGTCAGACATATTTATGTGGCACCTTTAGGCGTCTGTGCGACCAGATGTGAGTCTGCATCAAACACCAAGCGAACATCGCCCACATCTCTGCTCATTTTCTGTCTCATTCGGTGTCCGTTACTCTCATTCCCTCAGCTCATTGCTTTTCTAAATAGTCGGCTCACTCATCTTCCAGTGCTGTACTGGAGGAGAGTTTTCTTGGCTCCGTCGCCGCGGCAACATCTGTTTGAGAGCTGAGCGTCCAGCTGTCAATCAGGCCTGGAAGAGATTTCAGAGGTGGATCCGCAACCGCTCCGCTTTCAGCTTACAACATTTCAGAGCCAACCTAGAACAGCTATTTACATAGTAATCACATCCCTCTCTCGCTTTCTCTACACTTTAATGTCAGTCAGCCCACACTCACACTCACACACACACACACACACTGAAATCTAAGAGCACTGCCGCAGCTTCAGCTGGGAAAATGCTGCTCTGAAAAGACTTATTCAACTTTATTAAGTGGGTCTCTTCAGGAGGTAAAAACCGACAGAAGCAGCGAGGAGGAGCGAGTGCACAGAGTCCGTCTGGCTGTCAGTCACATCAAGCTCAATCCTTCCTCTTAAAGCATTTTGTTGTGAGTTGCTGGGTGAAGACATCTGCTGTGGCAACCCAGTTCGATCTCCTGAGGTGAATCATGCACAAACACAAATCGAGTTTCAGTGCGGCCTAAAATTCCTCTCACGATCTGTGTCGCCAGGCAGCGCCATGACACGGGGATGAAAAACAGCACAGAAAGGACCGATTGGCAGGACTAATGTTTGTGTGTTTGTGTGTGTGTATGTGTGTAAGAGCGGATTGGCACAAGTGTTGGGGTAGGAAGCTTTTCATTGCTTTCACACAGGCTAATCTATCTGCTTTCAGAGCCATTTCTTAATACACCCAAAACAAACGTGAAAAAAACAAAAAATTTAATCAGATGCGTCTGTTATGTCACACACATCTGCACCCAAGCACTGTAGTGATCAAATGGACTTCTGTTCCATATATGGATTTTTTGCCATTTAACCCAGCAATAAAAGGGCACCACCACACAAAGGACTGAACATGTGCTGTGTCAGGTGTCCGTAATGAGGATGGGGGGAGTGCTGAGGAAAGAGACGGGATAAGTGCCCCGGAGGAAACATCGAGAGGAAGGCCGGGGGGGGGTGCAGCAAGATGGAAAGGTGAAAGGCAGAAATAAAGATGTGAAAAGGAGTCGTAGGGAAGAGGGGGGTTGAGGTTTCTCTTTGGGGAAAGCTGCAGCTGCTTTCACCTGCCCACCACCCCCTTCTGGAGCTTCACCCTCCCTCCCACTGAGGCCTCATTAAAGGTCTCCAGGCTATAATTCATTCACTCTCCAATCACTTATCAGGCATGCAATTCCACCGGCTCACTCGCCGCGATCCCTCCTCTTATTGCACAGGGAATACTGACGCTCGCAAACAAGAAATATTGATGCAAATAGAACAAGAAGAATCAAGCAGAGAGCATTCACGCTCTCTGCAATCACGGGTCCATTATGCAGTTTGGTCTATAGCACGCAACATACGAGCCAAATAGGTTTGACTCCTGAATTATGCAGCGGCAGAGGATGTTGTGGGCACGAAGGAGAACATGTGCTTGTATCTGTGACAACATGTGGATTGTTAGTGAACCTCACGCCATGTAAACAGCATCAGCAGAGACGGTCTTTAGGAGCCCCGTACACTTGGGAACATGTAATCATGACTTGTTTACTTTTTATGTTCAGCTGATGAGATTATTCTATTTTACGGCCTAACATCATTACGTGTGTGTGTGTTTGCGGGTAATTTTGCTCTCCATCTATCCACCGACTCCATCAGACTTCTCGCAGTGGTTAAAGAGTTAATCTCCTGAGTGTAAACCATCATTTCGATTGATTTTTATTCAGCATGACAGAGGAAAAGGAGTAATCTATAAGAGACAATAGCCTTTAGAGAGGCATTAGTATCTTTTCCTGCTGAGAGTACAACAGCGTTTCCTTCTGTCCTGTCTTCAGCGACAGTCGGCTCCTGGATCTCTCTTTGTCTCCACTAATCCTCCACACGGAGTCGAGACGGCTCGACAGAAGAGAGAGGGGGGAACAGAGAGACGGAGGGGGAGGAAATAAAGGAATATAAGGAGATGTGGAGGAAGAATGATGGAGCATAAAAGGAGAGGCCAGTAATGAAACGCTTGATATGCTGCAAAGTCTACAAACACAAAACCTTCACATTTTAAGATGGTGATGTCCGTCACTTTGATCCAGACGGGATGGATTGCCGTGTCATTGTGCACGGACAGTTATTGTTACCAGACGAATAATCCTATTGACTTTGGTGATCCACTGACCTTTCCTTAACACCACCATGAGGTTGGTAATCATGGTTTAGATTAAAATGTCTCAACTATTGGACTAAACTAAACACTTGGCCCAACATCGTGATTATGTCATGCAGCCAACAGAAGTAAAAAGCTAACGTTATGTTAAAGCAAACTACACCACGGAACATCTCAGCCGCTAATTTCAGAAGGTCTCTGACAAGCAAAACTGCCGTTTTGACCAAGCTAGCCAAACCGTAGTCTAATAAATTGTTTATTAACATAATCTACAATCTACAAGACGTCGCAAGAGCTCTGAAAAACACGACTAGAGGCTTGTTAGCAACCGCCTTTTTAAGGACACGTAAAAAATTCTCAAGTGGGGGGATTTACTAATGTATTTTATGTCGTACAACAAAATACAAACATGTCTTCAGTTTGAGAGAACTAACTTACTTACTTCCTTGTTTAAGAACTCATTCCTGTGGTTCCCTGTTATAACTATCCCAAGATGCCTGAATGTTAAATATGTAGGCCCACACATCATCCCAGTTCAATCAGTTAAAATTATTGTATTTTTATAGCAGCCGCTCATACAATGAGCCCCCCGAATCCATACCACAGTCCCTCTTGACCTTTTAACATCACATTCAAGGTCAGTACACATCACCCAACCCTACATAAGGCAGTTTTTCCTTCGGTTCATACTGGCACTGAAGAGATCCCATCGTGACACAATACAAGTGATTTGGCACAAAATTCACACTCCTGCTTCTGCACCGCTAAATCTTTTTGATGGTTCTCTGCTGAGCCGTGATGTGGGAACAGTAACACCAAGAGGAGATATCTTACTAAAAAGTCTGTCAGTTTGGAAGATACTCACTTGATTTGTCTGTCTCTGACTGCTGAAGCCTCATTTAAACCTTGGCTGATCCCTTAATGAGCAGTATGAACTTATGCATGGACCAAAATCTTCTTCAGGATACTTATCACATGTTTCTATTTTCCCCATTGTTGGACTAGCAAAGGAATATCTTCTCTTATCTTATCTCATCTCATCTTAATGGCTGAAGAACAATGACACCATCTGCGTGGGTTCCCCATAATCCTCACTTTCACTGTGCAATGCCTTTGCCTTTGTCTTTGTCCTGTGTTGTTGGTAAAGTCAGTTAGCTTTGAGGAAAAGGGAAAAGGATGCGGTTGTTTTGTAATAGTATTGCCACCAACAGTAATAAAGTCTGACAAACCCTCAATAAACACAAACCTACGTTTACTCGCCGTTACTGCAAACATCCATTTCGCCATTTGTTCTTCTAAATTAACGTTCCATAAAATTAAACTGTATCCACCTTCCTGGCACACACCACAAACTCTGCAAAACACACACACACACACACACACACAAACACACACACTCACTCCCCTACATTACCAGGACATGAAGTATATACAGAGTCCTGGATGTGACGCTGAGCCACTTAGCAAACACAATCTGTAATATACTGTTTGTGAGCACTGCCTCCTCTCACTGACACACTCACAAACAGAATTCCCAATGTGATGGCTAAAGCTATGTGCTAAAGTGTGTGCATGTGTGTGTGTGATCAGACGACACACAGATCAGAGAGAGAAGCCTTGCCCGAGGCAGGAGAAGAAGAAGAAAGTAGAAGATAGGGATGGAGAGAGGAGGAAGAGAGGAAGCGGGGACTATTTTCTTTTTAGGGTACTCCTTTCAAGTACCTACCTCCCTCGAGCATGCACACACACACACACACACACTCTATCTCTCCCTATCTCCTGTGCTTACTCAACCCACCCACTATGACTCAAGGGTGCATGAAGGACGTCCACATATCCCTCTCTCTGTCCTCTTCTTTCTCTTAACCATTTCTTTCTCTCCCTCTTTCCCTTCCTCTCTCACTCACACACACACACACACTCCCCTCTCTGTGTTTTTCTCATTAAGTCCGCTGTAAATCAGATCACGCCTCTCCGCAATAAATTACAGACCTGGTAACGGAGGTGGAGAGACAGAGATGGAGGTGGAAAAGGAGGAGTAGAGTGGAGTTGGGTTGTAGCAGTGTCAGGATGCCGGGAGCGAGACACGGGTGGATGATAAATTATCTTGGAATGGGTCATGAGAGAGAGTTAAATCACACACATGTGGAGATGTAAGGCTGCATGCACATGTTCGAACAAGGGACACACACATAAATGCACGCACACACAGCACAGGGACACACACCGATGACACCACAGCATCGGCACCCTTCACGGTACAAGGCAGCCAGACGCCTGCACACATTCGAGGGATCAAATGGCCAAAGTCCACTCAAAGTCAGGCAAAGTTGTGAAGTCAACATGGAGATAACATCAGCCGAAAGGCATTCTGATGCATTTATGTGTCCTGCGAGTGAACAAGAGATTTATTGTTGGGTAAAAAATACTTTTAGAACCAGCAACTCCTCCCACTCAGGGTTCCCGAAACATAGTCCAACTCTTTTCGTACAAAGACTCTGTTAGATAACTGGCATTTAGAGCCATTCGAAGGCTTGTATGGGCAAGAAACACTCCCAGCTGAATCATCGATACAAACAATGAGCAAGATGTTAGAAGGATATGGCTCATTGGTAATGGAAAAGTATGTATTTTTGTGTTTGGAATATTATTATGTTAATTTTTTATTTTATTTTTTATAAATTAATTTAAATTTTTGAATTTTTTATTTTCAATTTTGCAAATTTATGGAGGAATATATTATCAGAATTAACTGATGTTGAATATTGAAATTTAACGAAACATTATCACGTTTTCGAATTGTCAAACTTTTTTGACAAACAATATAATAGTGGTGCATTAAAGTCAATTAATTAATAAATAAATTAAATTTGAAATTGAGGTAATATTTTTGACACAATGTATACCATAGATAAATGTGCCTTGCGACCTTTTTCTCCCTCTTTTTCTCTGTCTTTTAGTATTTTATGTTGTCTTAAGTCCTGTACTGTACTTCCTGTATTTATGTAGATGTTTGTTGGAGTTGTGTTGTGCTGTATCATTGTACTTTGTTTTAAAAATTGCGATAAATACAGTTTTTAAAAAAAAGATATAACCGAGCAAACATTGAGATGTTTAATGATCGTTGTTTGAATGTCAAATCAAGACGTCCCATTATGGTTTAAAAACAGATCACACAGATGAAAGCTGTGCTGAAGTCTGTGGCGTTACATGATAAGATGATGCGTTCAGCAGCTTTATACATCATCAGAATGGAAATGAATACGTAAAAAGTTCCTATCTTAGTTTGTATCACTTGCTGACAGATTATGCGTATGGTCACTACAACTGTATCAAGGCAGCAGCTTGGTGTAATGAAAGTGGAGAAACAAATAATTAGGGCAAAAAGGTGCAAATTTGTGTACTTTAAAGATGATCCAAAACGTATTAAACTCATTTAAAATCACATAAAAGAGTAAGTAAAATTAAAGAAACAGATACGTAATCTGCCTCTCTTTTTTTCCTTATTCTCTTTGTTTTCCTCCTGCTACGTATTGATCCGTCAGTCTTGTTATCTCTTATTAAAACAACACTTTACGTGCCTCTTCTGCACCTGAGACCCAACGAGACGACACACACACAAAGACTCCGCAGCAGCTTTTCACATCATATTGACCCTGTTCACACACACATTCCTGCCCGTGCACAGATGCACCAGCACATGCACACATTCATCAAACCACTGAACCGTTGGATGTTTGGCTAGTTTCTTGCCTAACATTAGCAGTTAGAGGAACCCCACGGTTGTATCAGCCATCCAGCCCCCTCCCCACTAACAGTGTCATCCACTGGTGCACACACACACACACACACACCTCCCTCCAAAGATGAATAATGCATTTAGCACTGCCTGCAATTGACCCTCAGCATTTGCATAAAGTATATGTGTGCATGCAGGGAAAGCTGACACGACACAGTAGTAGAAATAATAACACACAGGGTGTCTGTCAGTGTCAACATGGCACAGGAGGAGTGGGAGAAGCCCTCTTCTCTCTTTGCCTCTGCAGCCCATTATTTCATAACACTGAAGAGGTTACGAAACTCTCTCGTCCCAGTTGGTCCTATCCACCTGTTCTGCTCTCTGTCTGCACTCACACATTGTCAGACATACATAACCTACATGCAGTATGAATACAAACTCACAAAGACATGTCCGCTGCGCTCACTCCCTCGCTATTTCTCTCACATACACAGATGCAGAACTATGCACCCTTCGGCACAGTCAAGCCACCGCCTTCTGGCTCGTTATCTTTTGTTATCAGAAGCTGAGCAGTATGTCGATGTGAATAATAGCTTTTGGGAAGGGAACTAGCCTGATCAGTGTTATGTGTCAGGGCTGAACGATACTCAGTATTATCATTTCATTAACCTTCAGTGGAGCTGTGTCATCATCACAATGTGATTATGTCACGTTATACTGTTGCAAAACAAGCAAGTTATTTAATTTAGTCATTAACAATCTGTTTGATTATATCATATTGAAGTTTTCATATATTTGCTATTTTGCAAAGACAGGTTTCAAATAATCATTTTAATACAAAATTATCTGCTACGTTCTTTCAATTAACTGGGTTGATAAAATATTGCAAAATCCTGAAAAATGTTATTTAATTCACTTATTTTGTCTGATCAATATTGTCCAAAAACCATCTGAGAAGCTGTAAGCAGAAATATTTGGCTCTTTCCCCTTAAAAATTATTTACAATAACAATAATAAAGTTAAACTTTGCTGATTTTCAACCAGCTCCGTTTTACTGCAGTATAAATGGAGCTCGTCCTCCCTCGGTGTAGCCAGCACCAGGAGTTCCACCGCTCGCCCGCCCGCAAAAGTCTGCCGGACGACAGGAAATGCCTTATTTTGTGTCACATCCTTTGCATCATACTGCTCGTGCTGTAGTGACACACAGCGACTTGAAAATCACCAACGTTACGTTTTAATATGTTAGCAAAACTGCTATCCAAACGAATTGTCTGTCAAACTCTACATATACTGAATAATATATCAATATAAAGAATATATTCTTATGGTTATTGTGGTAATATATGGCCCCAGCCTGCACTTAGTGCTGACTTTGTAGCATTAATGTGCATTAAAGTGTGTGTGTGTGTGCATGACTGTATATGTACTTTT
>CAFUXE010000348.1:67210-82589 GCA_903364295.1 Serranus cabrilla
TTTGCATATGAAGGCAAAGCTGACCCATATAGCACCTGCAGACAGTCTAATTAGTGCGGCCTGTTTCTGCCTAAATGTTTCAGGCTTCTTGTGTTTTGCTTGTAATTAACTAATTATTAATTTCCCCTCTGAGGACAAGGGCAGAGGAGGAGATGAATCAATACAAACATAAACACGCAGGAAACAGAGAGCTGCAAACACACACAAACACACACACACACACAGCCTCCATGCAGACACTCCTCCCCTCATCCTGACAACACTGTAGAAAACACAGTGTACCTGTGTGGAGCCGGAGCTGGCTTTAGCCCTGGTGCTGAGCTCATCCTCTGTGATCTGGCTGTGGTTGTGCCTGCTGTAGAGCAGGCGGACAGGCACCGTGTCCTCCTTCCCGACAAACCTGCCTGCATCACGAAGAGCCTTCAAGCTCGACAAGGCGTCTCCTGCACAGAGAGGAAAACAACGATTTCATTAGCAGCCCGTCCCTCCGTGCAGGAAAACACAAGTGCTACAGACATTCATCACAAACACCGCCATCTGAAATGTCGATTGCTCCTATTTCCTTTGATAACACGAAACAGCTACAGGCTACATGCATATTTTAGATGGAGACCACGAAGTAGCCGAAGCTATGATACAAAAAAACAAACAAACACAGGCCTATTAATGGTGATTTCACGCCTTGTTTGCGATACAACATTTAATATGATATCTAAAATCGCATCAGTTACCATTTTGGACATTAGGGCTGCTCTGGTGACCGACGTGCATCAATCCACAGACGCACAAAAGGGAAATCCACCATCGCGGGCGCATCATCAGCATCATCACCTTTCTCTCTGTTGTTGGAAATTATAAAACAATGCGGTATTCCAGGAGCAGGCTCTCGGAGTCCTGCCTTCGCTAGGGGAGTTTGAAGCCGGGGCTGGTCGTCTGGGTAGCGCAGTCCCTCTGGTTGGGGGCCATCGGGGTCCTTACGAGTCTGAACGCCGAGCGCGTCTGAGCGCACAGAGACCCCGCGGATCAGCAGCACGGAGGAGGCAAGGAGAGAGAGAGAGGGAGGGAGGGGTGTAGGGGAGGAGAGAACTGGGGACACCTCCTTAAAACACATCAATATCCAGCGGCTCACTGCAGAAACGCCTAATGCATAAATATGAGCGAGCAGTGGAGACAGGATGGAGGAAAGCTGAGCGCCCGGCCTTCCACCGACGGGACCGACTGGGACGATAACAGCCTCCTCCACCTTCCTCCATGATCACTGCTGCAGGAGCGCCATTCCTGCCCAAATCTGCCTGTTTTCAACATGAGTCATTCCATCATCTGTCAAGGCAATGACGAGATGCATTCATAAGTGATCCTTTACACCAGCATGTTTTTGTAAGGACATTATCTGAGCAATACTGTTCTAAGTTAATTCTCTCAGGATGACAGTTTTGTTAAAGGTGACTAATCTAATACTTGTTTTTTTATAATCATTTTTGGATCATTGTTTATAATCGAAAATGGAAGCAGAGTAAATGCTTCTCAATTGTTACAAAACCAAAGTCCTCCATGTGGCCTTTGATTAAAAAAACAGCATCAAAACTTGCACAAAGAAACAGCATCACACTTTTTGTACTTTGTGCCAGCAGACTAAGGTTTTTGTAAGCGTAATTTGATTTGTGCGTCAAAACTGTACATGCAAAATGCATTGTATTTGCATTAAAAAAAAATCGAGATGTTTAAAGTTGGTGATGAAACAGTCTCAATTTATCAATGATGCCTCTATATGATCTAAATAAATAATAGCACGAATATTTGCCGTTTCTATATACTTATTCCAAACACCTGTCAGCATCCCACAGGTTCAGGTCCTGATGAAATCATTCAAGGTTTTCCAGAAGCTCCTTCAGCTCAGACTCTGCCAGCCTGCCATGGACAGACTCAGATCCAGCTTTGCTGCCACTTTCAACCTGCAGGCAGAGCTCTGGTGGGAGTCTTTGGGCTTCCAGCTGGAAGTGAAGCGCTCCATGTCTGGCAGCAGCAGCTGTTGGAGGCCTCTCCGTGTTGCTGGGCCTGCTGGAATCAGGGGAGGCACGGGAGAACCAGAACCAGGACTGAGCGGGGCAGATTAGGTTGTCCTGCAGCCGTGTGATGCTCGTCCCACAGGAGGCTCCAACCTCAACACAAAATGAAAGTTCCTTGTAGCTGCTTTAAAGAGAAAAAAATATTTATGAAACATTTTTGTGGCTGCATCCATGCAATATATTTGGAGTAATCCAACAGTATTCATCTAAGCACACATCATTTTTGTAATTCAATGGATTATTTTTATAACTTTACAGCATTTCAGAAACTCATATTTACTCATCTTACATGTACAGTGACAACAAAGATGCTGGTGATATGGTTTTTGTGGAGGTTTTATAGTTTTTCCCATATAAGGGCTGCAACACAAGCTCAAAGTTGATTGTAAATTCCAGTCATATTTTCCAGTTTCGGTAAAACAAACATGTTTGGAAAATCACGAGCGGTTTCTCATCTACACACAGATTTTTCATTCTTGTCACTGACATGTTATATCTTACAAAAAAGCATAAAACCATGGGAAGCATCATCTTTTACGTCACTGTAACACTGGACCTACAGCAGCATTTGCTTCAACCTGGTGTGGCGTTTGCCCCTGAAACAAGCAGCAAATCTCACAGAGTTAATGAGCTGATGAGAATGCTTTTTTCCACACACACATATTAGGATTGTTTACTGGAGGAGCGGCTGTGGCTCTGGGGAAAGAGTTCAACAGAATCCGGGACAATGAAGATTTTAAAAGCCGGTTAGTGTTTATCTAGATATTGAAAACAGCCACTACATTCATTCACTTCTCCATTTTTTCCCCATTTGTTCAAAACATCTTATTCAAAATGACTGCAACTAAACAGTCAAGTTGCATGTTCTCCCTTTGTCTGTGTAGGTGCACATTTAAGCGTAAATGGTTGTCTATGCACGTTATAAAAGGTGCATACACTCTGCAACCCTTCAAAAGATAACGAGCCAAAGATAATGGATGTGTGTATGAGGCAGGAATAGTTTGTGCACTATAATCATAAAGGCACAGAAGCAGCAGGTTATAATGTGTACAAGAGGAGACATAATGAAGATAATCTCTGTATTCTCTGTTGCCTTTGCCAGTTTATTTGCAGCTGTGCTTGTACCTCAGAACACGTTGTTGCTTTTTCTTAATGCCAGTGGCACAGAGACTCCCATTTGACCCAGTGCATCCATTTGAGAGCAGCGAGGGAGAACAAGGGCACTATGCTAATGCACTAAACGCAGGGGAAAAAAGGAGACGCTGAGCTAATGCATCAGAAAAAGCACATGAAGGCATGTCATGAAAAGTGCACTTAGGAAGAATCCTCAAATGTCATATATAATAACAATTACCACATCTAACCTGCAGCACTTTCAGACTGGAATACAAATACAGCAGTAATGTGTATTTCATATACATATACAAAAAGATTCCCATGTCTGGGAAGATTAAAGCCACATTGCTCTTACTGTAGAAAATACTATGACCAAAGCTGCCTTTTTCCATGACGCTCCTTTTCCCTGATCAGTATTCAGTGGAAACGACTGTAAGACTGTAAACTATGAAAATAAAACACTTCTATTCACAGTAATATTTTATAAATATTCAGTGGCAAGATAAGGTTCCAAATTTGCAAAAATGCTTTTAATACAAATAGCTGCTCCTTGTCTGAAAAAGGTCTGATTAATACTTCCTGATTGGACATCAAAGTAAAGTAACATTACTTTTTATTTTATTCTGCATAGCCGGGTTCACTTCAAGTGGCATTTGATTCCAGTTCATGGCATCTAGAAAAAAATCCTCCATACAGAAATAGTATATATAAATCAATAGGGACAGTTCACTCCAAAATCAAAAATGCATTTTTTTTCTTACCTATAGTGCTATTTTATTTTTTTATCAAGATAGTTTTGGTGTGAGTTGTTGAGTGTTGGAGATAGTCTGATAAACAGATCTACAGCCCACTAGATGCTGAGCTTGTTGTGTTTTTGGTCCCATTTCTGATGTAAATTACAGCAATTTAAAAAAATACATATAATGCGTTCACACATCTTCTGTCTAAAGGGCCCTTTACACTGTGCTTTAGAGTGAATAATATTTCATGGAATCATGAGGAAACTTAGACCATTTAGGAAAATAGGGAATATTTCAGTCTATAATCAATTTGCATCGTTAAGACAACATTTTCTTTTTCTTCTTCAAAAAGATACAAGTCAAAACGATTGGATATTATTATTTACCTCAGTAAATATATATTCACCACAAAGGTTTGGATTAGATGATGATTTACAGAAATATTAAACTAAGATATGGATTGTGTGAATATCAAGATGTCACTACAGTTGGTGTGTTGTAGATCAACTTTAAGGGAATATTGTTTAATTTCTTCAATTTTCTAGTCCATTTAAACAGGTCGTTATGTTGTTGAGGATTTAAACGCCAAACAAATATATTTTAAATTTTTTACAGTGCAAGAACATTTTTATTATAAAGCCACTGTTAACACAAATCATTTTGAATATTATTGAACGCTGGTTTTATCTCTTTCAAGTTTTGTCTATATTTATATAGCTGTGAACAAAATGCTAGAGCAAATCAGAAGCTGCCGTTTATCTCACATAAAATTTAAAAAAAGATCACTCCAATGTCTTTAAACTGAAGTCTCTGTAGATTCGAAAAACTAGTCCAGTTTGTCCACCTAGTCCTCAAACCCCAGGAATTCCACATCCATGTCATCACTTGTCTGAAAAAGCTCCCACAGTTGCAGCATGGAGGTATCAGGAATGTCACTTGGCTTCACACGTTCAACGCACGTTTCCACTTTTCGTCTCTTGCGTTTATAAACTCTGGCCTTCCTCTGTATTTTCCGGACGGGAGAGAAGTTTTGTGAAGGAACGCTTGCTTTTTCATGTTTTGATTGGTTGTGTCCAGTCATTTTGTCGGGCGATGTGTTTCCATCCTGAAAAGCCTCAAACACTGAGGAATGTTGTTTCTTATCAGGCTCTTCTTGTTGATTTGTTGAAACATAAAGGCATGTGGAGGAAGCTTCATTCTTTATGTTCATGCAATGAAAAGGAGAGTTTTTCATGTCCTGAGCTCTTATTTGGTCCACATCGTCGACCAGGGGAACTCTGGAGGGAGACGAGGGGGAACACTCGCCTCTAGAGGGGGCTGTTTCCATCTTGGGCAGAGGACTTTCAGCCTGCTCAGCTTTTTGAGTGCAAGAAGTCAAAGAATTCTGTCTGCACGGTCGTTTACGTGCAAGAGCTTTGTGCTTGGATCTGTCTGAGTGAGCGTCGAAGCTCCTCCTCTCCCCATCTCTGTGATTCAGAGGAGGGAAGCCAGTAGCTGAGCGGGTTGGTCTAGTTTGTCCTGAATAACATCCGTCTTGTCCATCGACTGTTCGCTGCTGCTCTTCTTTAATAATCTCTGTGGTATTCATATCTCCCTTGTGTCTTTGCACAGTTTTCCCATTGGGTCCAGGAACAAAGAGAACAGAGGAAACACTGCACTTTGGTCTGCAAAGTGGAACAGATAGGTGAGAGGTCTGGTAATGTCAAAAAAGTAATTAGATTTACATTTGCATACATACAAGGTTGATAAAAAATGATAGATAAAAGGAATGTGGATAAATTACCTATTAACTTGTGTTTTTAAGCTGATGAAATTGCAATGCAAGTTTGAGACCAGTTTGTCCAAAACCTGGTACTCATCACTCTTGGAGAAAGCCTTGTGACGTTCACTCTTAAGATGCTGAATAAAAAGGGTGAAAAAACACAAAATATCAAAATGTTAAAAAGAAAAAAAAAAAACTTAGATCAAAAAATAGTAGATAGAAAATTCAGACAAGCTTGCAGGATTATGTATCTTATATCATTTCAATTAACTACAATAAATACTTAATTGACATCGTTTTGGGTCAAATAAATCACTGTTTTTCAGTCTAATTAAAGTCATGGGGGATTTGCTCTGCACAGAGAGCATACAAAAATATCACATAACATCAGTAAACCATCCATGAGAGCACACAGTAATATCTGTTATAAACAGTAGGTCTTAAAAAGCATCCTTTTGGGAAATTAATAAAGGACATTAGACGGAGTTTAAGAAACAGCCAAAATTAAACCTTGTGATCAAAGCTTCTGAAGAAGCTGAATGATGCACGGGACAAAGGATGTGAGGCGTCTTTTACCATCCAGAACTTGCAAGTTTACCATCTGCTGAGTTAGTCATTTCATATTAATCCATGATACATTACCAAATAACACCAACATGATGTTGAAACACATCTTACTTAAAGGAAACAGGTGTGTAGAGTGATCACTACTGAATCACAGCGCATCACTTTCATCTATCATTAGTTCAGTGATCATTACTTTAATCTAGGCGACAAATTATGCCGTGACCCAAATGGATTCTGTGGTATTATTATCATAAATTATAGTTTCACCGTCTTCGTATCGTATTGACAGTTTTTACTTTTACACGTGATCACTTACCGTTGTGACGTTCTCATATTTGACCATACAGCACTCGCAGTAGCCGCCTCGTTTCTTGTCTCTCTTCTTCCTGCCGAGTCCTCGCCCTTCACTGGCTGAGGCTTTTGCACCTCTATTCCCACAGGTTGCACAAATAAAACCAAACTAAGATGAAAACAGTCTTGATGTTGGCTCCAGGAGGGCCAAGTCAAATTGTGTTAACAAGCATTTTTTCGCACAGACCTTTAAAATCTACTCAACATCCCAAAGTTTTATAAGATGCTGAATGTGCCAGACTCATTTACGGATAAATGTGTAGAAAGGCTTGTAAACAAAGTGCAGTAATTTGTGAAACATTACGCACCACATGGTATAAATTGAGATTAGAATTAAAATTAAGACAAATATGTTAATTGATACTTTTGATGCAGAAGAAAAGTTTAAATGTAATCCTTGTAAAAAAAAAAGTGGCATGTTGTACATCCATTTTAAATGAATCCAAGATTTCTTAAAAACATACCTGTGTCCCAGCTGTTTGTTCCCAGGAGGGTTCCTGTCCTCGACACAGAAGGGCGTACAGGGAGGAGCAGTCTGCAGGCTGAACTCAGGCATGTCTGACATAGTGTGGTAGATTGGACGGTAGTGTCTGCAGAAGGAAAAAGAAACCTTCTACAGTCAATACATGTAAAGAAATCAAAGACAGCAGGTGGATGTTAGCGTTTTTTAATCTAATGTTTCTTACCTGCTTGAATCCTCCACCTTAACGAAAGGTTTACTGATCCGCTCCCCTGGAACAAACAGCATTCACAGTCAATTTAAGCTAAATATTTGCAAGACATCAATAACAGTGGACACTATTTTTACATAAATAAGACCAGTGAATAATATTAAATATACCTTTGTATTTCTGGAAGCCCTGCTTTGCTACTGACTCAGCTTTGACCTACACAAAATGACAGAAAAAACGTGATTCTTTTCTTTTTTTTCTTATTACAAAGAATGCATTTAAGAAGTTGAATAAGTGAACTTACACTTGTTTTGAGAGCAGTGGTGGCAGGACACTGGCTGCTGATTCTATTTTTTTTCTTCTGAACATATGCTACTATATCTGCAAGTGCCAAAAACGAAATAAAAAACAGTACGTGATTATTTGCATTATGCACTCAGACAGTTTGAAAAATGAATGAGATTATGTAACAAAAGCTGATAAAGCCTCTTCAATGTACCATCTATGTAGAGGATTTTCACCCCCCACTCCAGAGCATTTGACAGGATCTTGTTCAATTTCACTCTCTCCTAAAAACAAACAACTGTATGTTAGCACAGAAAAGAAACGAGGTGGTTAAAGTTCCTTTCCAAACTCATTAGAGTTGACTTGACAAACCTGCTCTTTCACCACTCTCTCCACCAAAGACTTCCCTCGACTCGGAACAAACTGCAGGACAAAAACAAGAAATGAAAATGAAAATCTATGGCATACTGACATATCGTGAAAATGAACTAGAAAATAATTTGACTGGTGAGAGGTGAGATAAACCTTTAAAAAGCTTGTCACTATAGTCAATGAAACTGAACTCACAGTGTCTGTTTGGCCCTGAGACCTGCTTTTGATGTTGTCCCCATGGCTGCCAGGCAGGTGCTGGTTTGACTGAGGGTGAGGTGAACTTGGGCCGGAGTCCGGGCTGGGGACAGCAGAGTCCAGCCTGAGGCGATGCACATATTGAGCCTCCCTCTTGTTGGATACCAGATATTTAATTTCTTTACTGAAGAACTTCTCAACAGTCTGAGTGACAAACAAGAGAAAACAAGATGCAGTTCAACAATTAACAGCTGAAGATTATTATTATTTTGCAAATATGAAAACCAAAGCTTAGGAGCTGTTTTGCCACTTAAATTGACAAACTAAAAACTACACAAGAGCAACTAAAGACAAGATTAATAATCATCAAGATTCAAGGGTAAATTATGTCAGTCAGACTGCATCATATAGAGAGGAGAAAGCTGAGTAGGGTGAGGCCTGATGATACTAGCAGGACTGAGAGGGAGACAATATAACATGATGTGTTGTGAAGGACTCTGGAGCTTCCTGGATATGTCAAGCTGACAAAGGACAAATGAAAACACATAGGGAAAGAGTGTTGTCTCACCCCTCCCAGGCCTTTGATGTCACTCTCCAATGTCTCTGCCATTCGGTTTGAAGGCAGATCCAGGTAAAACACTTTCCCAGCAAAAGGTTTAACTTGAACAGGAGAGGACACATGCGCCGGCTTAGCCTGGCTCAGCGCAGCCTTGTCACCAGTACTGACGCCTTTCCCTGAAAAGGCAATCAGGAAAGTCACAGGATGAGAGAGGGAGAGTGACAAGTCAGCTGGTCAGCTTCAGTGCTTGAATGAATGGCTGCTCCTCAATGTGATCAATCACAAATGTAATCAATTAAATAACCAACTGGTTGATCATTAAATGAGTCATTCATCTGGTTAAATATCAAACTTCTAATGGCTACAGCTTTAGAAATACAATGAGCAGCTTGTTTTTCATCATTACCAGCTCAGTATCAGATGGTCTAATTAGGCAGCTGTTTTTTAAATGCTGTTGTTTTTAGGTTTTGTGGAGCACATGTATAATATGGAAATAGAATAACATCTTTACATTCTTCACATATGGAGGTAATTGCTCAATGTGCTTTACTGTAAATAAAATTAACTGGAAATTTAACTAGAAAAGAGTCTTTGGTATTTAAAAAAAAAATACAAGTATTAACTCAGTTGAAGTTGACATGTTAAAAGGCCTATATGTAAGGTTTCATAATGATTAGTGAGAGGTGGCTTCACTGTATGTCATACTGTTATTTTGTCTGATAGCAAAGTGATCTAAAATATCATGATGATGTTTTGTAATGACAAAACATCACCTTGGACACTGAGAGACAGGAAATTACATTTGTCACTATTTTCTGACACGTTATTGTACAAGCAATTGATGGAGAAAATAATCGGCAGGTTAATCCATAATGAAAGCAATTGGCGTTGCAGTCAGTTATACGTAAGTGATAACAATATTATAAATAATGCCAGTGGCTCTGCTTGTTACTTCCTTTGTAACGTTAAATACTGTTTCATTTTTTGTTGATGTCTTTGTTCTATGTGACGCTACCTGTTTTAAAAGGCAATCCAGAGTAAATCACAAAGAATACTCGTAGAAACGGTAGAAAACAAGACATTACCTTGCCAGTTGGGTCCTGTGTGCCTTTGGGTGCGTTTCGGCTTCATTTTATTCTCTTTCATTGAGGGAATAATGTTATTATAGTCCTATTTGAAGTCAACATGTCCCAGGAAGTCCGTGTTGTTGTCCCCTACGTAAACAAAGAAAGAGTTATTTACAAACAGTAGAGCTAAACTGTTCTGAATCACCATACATGAGCAATATAACGTTAGTCTGGCATTAAATTAACGTTAGCGCTTAACGTTAGTTACAGTTGCCCGTAGCAAAAGTTTAAATAACTTTTAAATGCAATGTTACCGTGTAGTGTCGCTCTCCCCCCGGCGGACAGCTTTGTCTGTTACCTGCTTTGCCCGACTTAAGTTACATTACTTCATAAGCTGACATTATTAAACGGCACAGTAGCCATTTTGGAGCGTTTACTGACATTAATTATCCATAGAAAGACGACTTTACAACCATTACCTCAGTTGTGGTTAACTTTTTTGGGTCAACTGCCCCTCAAACAATCTCTTTCCCGCTTTAAATCTAATGGTCCAGGAAGTCTGTGTTGCCATGTTTGACATGTTCTGGTAACGAAACCACTGTCAGGTTTAAACAGTACACGTATGTTCCCAAAGGGGACTCACACTGGTTGTATAATTTAATCAACTTCAGGCTGTTTTTTGATCAAAGTTTTTATCTTTATCTCCATTCCTTCGCGAAAATGAGAAGTTGTGGCGGTGTACGGAAAATCTCCAAACCTGGCAACACAATAAAAAAAGTAAATGCAATCTTTGTGTTTGTATGTGATGTTTCCACATTGCTGTAGAAAAAAAAACGATAAATACATCACAACGTATAACGAACCTTTGTCATTTTAATTCACAAAAGATTTTATCTGTAACTTCCGTTTAATCTTTTGTTGGGTTTTGTTGTAAAGTAAAATTCGGAAAAATGGAAGAATGTGCTCTGCTGAAATCAGTGTTGCGTAAGAAATGTTATCATGTAATGTAAACGAAACATCTAGCTAAGGTTACAGGTTACAGCCCCTGAACATGCACACGTGTTTTAGCTATACCTCCCTGTAAGAGCCTGGAGGACAGCAGTAACCAAACGAAGAAACCTGAAGGGGATGTGTGTGTTTATGGAAGACTTTGTTAATGCTGAGGCGCTTTAGCAGGTAGGAACTTGACGTTAGCTAAAGTAATTAGCTTATTCGGGCTAGCTAGAGATCCCTTATGAAATGTTGCAACACCGGAATTAATGTGTAATAACATGCTACCTACAGTGGTGGAATGTAACTAAGTATATTTACTCAAGTATTGCACTTAAGTAAAATACAAGTATCTTAAAATTGCAGTAATTTCCATTCTATGCTACTTTATAATTATACTCCACTAAGTTACACTTCAGAGGGTAATGTTGTCGTTTTACTCAACTAACCTTGTCTGACAGTCTCAGGTAGAGATATAAATCATCTAATAAATCATGATGTATAATTATGCATCGAGATACCCAGCATTGTATAAAGTTAACATAAATATAACAGTAATTATCCAGTAACATTATAATATAATGGAATGAACCAATCTGAATAATGAGCATATTCAGTTTGGGTCATAGGTTTGGGTCTGTGTTTTTATACTTTTACCTGTATTGTCTGTATTGTCTTGAGGGTAGGACTCACTCAAATAAAAACAAAGTGTGTTGAGTTGACCTTTGACCGAAATGCAAACAAAATATAAAACATGATTGTAACAGTACTTTTACACTGTACAAGTACTTCAAACACTACTACCTTCTGGGGAAAATTTCAGTTTTTAATCTAAAATAGGTGATTTGTACTTGAGTTTTGGGAAGGTGGATATGATAGTATGCGGTGATATTTACATTGACATTGAAAGTGATGATCCATTGATCAAACTGTGTTTCTGTTTTTAAGAAGTCAGTATGAGTGGCCAGGGTTCTCCAGCTGGTAATGGCATTACTCCAGTCCAACAGATGGTGGCGTCGTGCTCCGGAGCCATCCTCACATCTCTGTTTGGTGAGATGTTAGAAACTCAATCATCGGTCATGTTTCATAGTCTTTTTTTCTTTCTTTTAAATAATTAGACTGGTGTTTTTACTTGTTTTAGCTCATGTAATGTAACTTCACTGTAAATAAAGTCAAATATCGGCATTCACTCAATTCTACTAAATTTAGTACATTATGAAAATCAACTTAAAATACTTGACCTAAGCCTAACTTTAATCTCACCTGGCACTATATTAGGTACATTTAGTTAAAATTCACGCAATTTTATTCAACACTATAATGAAGGAAGGCAGGATTTATTGCAGGGCTGTCTTATTATACTGCATTAGTATCTGTTTGTACCTAATAACCTGTAAAAACAGTGAACAGCCTGTTTCTTTTTGATTGCTGTTAAAGGTACTGTATCCTTTTTATGGTGGCAATGAAGCCAAAATGAATTCAAAAGTCTGTCCAAGTTGTTGGATAATCTATCCAGGATATCAACAATAACTAAACATTGATGGGGTGAAAATAATAGGGATGAGAATCACCAGAGGCCCCACCACACAATATTGTTGTGATTACAAAATACTGCCCATTTTATCAGGTGATGTAGTAACTAACCCTCTCTGTGACCCTATACATGAATGCTACAGTGTTAAGTGCAGTAGCTGTTGCGAAAAACTTCTAGAAACAACGATCCACTATGGGCATGTCTCCCCCTGCTGGCATTTACCGGTGGTGTTGGTTGCGGTCACCTATAATTAACCACACCTATGTATATTTATTGTGAAAGCTTCATAATACTCGCTGATGATTAACAATGGGCCTCAAAAGTCTGAGTGGCAATATTAAAAAGTCAAATAGGAATGCTGCGTTTTACCTCACATGGCAAACTTTATTATTAGTCCAAAACACGTGTGTATCTAATGTCAGACATGGAGGCTCATGTGAAATGTTCCTTTTTTCAGTTACACCTCTGGATGTCGTGAAGATCAGACTGCAGGCGCAGAAGAATCCCTTCCCTAAAGGTATAATCAATATGACTTCAATTGGTCTATGGCTATGTTTACAACAGTAAGTATTTAATGACCACATGTTTTTTTTAATTGTCTTTTAGGAAAATGTTTTGTCTATTGCAATGGACTAATGGACCACATCTGTGTGTGTGAAAACGGCAACTCCAAGGCCTGGTACAAAGCCCCCGGGCACTTTAATGGCACATTGGTAACCGTTTCACACATTGTACCATTCACACTTTACCAAAATAAAATATAAAATTAGTCAGACAAGAGCCAAAGCTTGTTGTTCGTCTGATACTGACTCTAAACTCTGAATCTCTGCAGGACGCCTTCATCAAAATAGTCCGCCATGAAGGAGTAAAGGTATTATGGAGCGGCCTGCCTCCAACCCTGTGAGTGTGAAGTCTTCTGTGTCTCCTTTATTCCTTTGTTGCACTTCCTGCTGCTTGCTCGCTCGTCTCTTCGAGCTGAGTTACTGAGCCAATGTGGTTGGTGTAAAGTCGTTTAGCCTGCAGCTGATGCACTCATTAAGGGTGCTTCAGTTTGAAGTTGTACCAATTAGTGGCAAACCACCTGAGGCTTTCCTTGAAGGCTGATTACCAAAGATTGATTAATGTTAAGTGTTATCTTAATGGGATTTCCTTTGATAAATCACATTTAATGTATTGGTGTTGTTTTTGTGGCGGACATTCTCGCTGCTTAATGTATGGATAATTTCAATTTGTGTTACGCAGTGTGATGGCAGTTCCAGCTACAGTGGTCTACTTCACGTGCTACGACCAGCTGTGTGCGGCGCTGAGGGTCAGGATGGGAGAGCGTGCTCAGGAGGCTCCTCTGCTGGCAGGAGCCATCGCCAGAGGTGAGCTGACTGCTGTCACAGCACCGATTCCAGCTGCCTGACACACTAACATCGATTACAGATGATCATCTGCGTTTAGTTTTTGTTCAGAGAGTCAGACATCTCTGTAGGACAAGAAGATTCTGGGTGAAAAAGGCATCTTTTGAGCCTTTCGAGTTCCTTTCAGCATGATTAACTTATTGCAGTATTCTAATAATGGTGGCGGTATAATATCCAGATTAATTTTCGAGGGCAACCACCCGTACTTTCTGCCCTACAGCCGCAAGTCTTTTGTAATTTCATCCACCGCTAGATTTCATTTTGATGATGTAGTGTGACACAGTGCGACCCATCTGGGTTCGACTCTGATTTTAATAAAGGCCTGTGAGCAGCTATTAAAAAGAGATTAAAAAAAGCACCGTTGATGAGGGTGAATACTTTTGCTCGATAATAATTCATAAAGCTCTTCTGCATTCTGATAGTTTTCCTCTGCAACTGTGTGATGTTTGTCCTTTGTTTCTAACTCTGTGTGTCAGTGGGTTCAGCGACGGTGATCAGCCCTCTGGAGTTGATCCGTACAAAGATGCAGTCTCAGAAACATTCGTACAGGGAGCTGACAGACCTCATCCGCTCCGCAGTGCAGGCAGAAGGCTGGCGGTCTCTGTGGCGAGGTTTAGGGCCCACGCTCCTCCGAGACGTGCCCTTCTCAGCCATGTACTGGTACAACTATGAGAGGAGCAAAGCCTGGCTGTGTGAATGGTACAACACCAGAGAACCCACATTCACCATCACCTTCATCTCCGGAGCGGCGTCTGGCTCTGTAAGTCCACTGCCCCTCGTCTCAGCACTCAGCTCCTCAACCTGTAGGACTTGACAGGAAATATCACAATTCAGAGCTGTAATCAAGTGATTAATACACATTTCTTTTTCTTTTTTTTCAGTTTGCATCCATTGTAACGTTACCCTTTGATGTCGTCAAAACAAGAAGGCAGGTGGAGCTGGGAGAGCTACAAGCAAAGAACTGTAATTATGGCCTTCATTCATTGTTGTTGTATTTTAACAAATGTGTAGAAAAAAAACTATTATTAATCATTTTAATCCATTTAAATTCCTCTAATGTAATTATATTTCAAATGGAAATTGAATGCGGTGAGATATCAAGCTATTAAGTTCACTGATGGGGAAATTAACTCTGGATTTAAATGAAATTATTAATTTATTAAAAATTTAAGTATGGAAACAGAATAATTAAAACTCTTCATTCAGCAAAATACATCCCACATGGTGACAACAAGCTCGCAAAACTAGCAGAAGATGTTCACAGGTTCACAACTGTGTACTTGACTTCTGATGAAAAAAAGAAAAAGAAAGAAAAATGCTAATTATCTGTACATGATAATGCCAATACATACACAAGTTTAATATTAAAAGGTTTGTTTTTTAAATTGTGCAAATAAACTAAAATCCCATGCTTAACTTCCTGAAAATATTAGAGAAATCTACCATAAATCTTTGGACCGTTGCATCCCAGTGTGATTACACTAAATCAGTACAAATAAACACATTTGAAGAGCTGACAGAGCTGTGGGTTATTTCAAGAAAAAAAAATGTATTTTATATTACCAAAACTATCTCCGTTGTGGTTTTTGTTTGACGTCGTCTTTCTCTCATCAGTGTCACATCAGGTCTCCACCTCCACCTTCAGAGTGATGAGCAGGATCGTGGCGCAGGACGGCTTCAGTGGGCTGTTTGTAGGTC
>CAFUXE010000348.1:87902-100871 GCA_903364295.1 Serranus cabrilla
CTGAAATAACAGTAACATTAAACACGTGTATAGTACCTTCTGCTCCAGCGCCATGCGGTACTTCTGCTCAAAGCGTTTGCACTTGCTGACCAGGTTGCTCTGCTCGGTGAAGATGGAGGCGGCGGTTGCCGTTTTGTCGGGGGTGCTGCTCTCACTGCCGCTGCTGCCCAGCGTCCTCATCTCCTCCTCGTCGCTGCTGATGCTGTCTGCACTGCACAGGGAACCAGCAGGGACTCATGAGGACACACCAGGTGAAGCAGGAGCCAAATCTGACCCCCGAACAAAGTCTTTAAAACTTTTACAAATGTGCTGCAGGTAACAATTTAAATATTGGGATCATGTAAAGCTTTTTGTGATCAATTATGGACAAAAAATCATAATGATCATAATCAAGCAATTATTTTGACAGATTACTGATTAGCTTTGGAAACATCAGGCGTTTATTGAACTTTAAGAAACGTCCATTTAACAGTGAATTTTCTTTCACTTTAAATATAATAAACAACTGAAAAACAAATAGAAAAAAAGTGTAAAATCATAATAATAACAATATATAACATATCGTTATGAAGATATATTGTATGCATACTTTTAAATAAATAATATAATAATTAGAACTAAAAATAAATACGATTTTTTAAAATACCCCAATATAGATTTCAATAAAAATGTTGATTTCTGTGCACTTTAAATATAATTGAAATGAAAAAAGTGTAAAAAATAAAATAAAACAATCATATATATAACAAATACATATTAAATACATATTAGAGATATATATAAGATTAAAATATATAAGTTTAATAATTAATCAAAGACAAAATAGTAATAGAAAATAAAATAAATTGCCGAGCACAATGTAAAATCAGTAAAAATGACTTTGCGTTCCTGCTCTACAGCACCATGATGATGAATGTGTGATGCTGATGGTGTTTGACTTCACATACTTCTGAGTGAACTTCAGGTACGGCGTGTAGTCGATCACGGCGGGGCAGCTGCCGTCCAGACCTTCTCCTTTCAGACAGAAGCTGAAAGATTCGATGGAAATCAAAACACAGATTTAGACAAATGTAACTTGTAACATCTTAAAGCTGTGCAGACAGATTCTACTTGGATCGACATCAGCAAATATCCTGTGAAGTGTTTGTAATTTGTTAGGTTTAGGATTTTCTTTCTTTCTAGCTTTCTTTCTCACTGTATCATCAAACTCTGCAGCGTTGGCAGGTAAAGCACCTGCAGTTCAGGAAGCAACTCTTATAGCCCCATTTATTATTTATAATTTAATCTAACAAGTATTTCTATTTCAGTCAAGGGAAGCAGCTGCTTAATCCACCCAAATGTTCCTTTTCTATTCACATAGAAGCCTTTTGGATCAAAAACGTCTTTGCCACAGAAAAGCTTTACAGCAGGGAGAAGAAGCAGAACTGGCGAGTTACAGTCAGAAACAGCAGGAGGTGGTTTCGTACCTGAAGTCGATGGTGTTGAGCCCGATGAGTGTGTCGGCCAGCAGCCCCGCCTCCTCTCCCAGCATGATCGCTCCGTCATCGTAAAACCTCCTACAGTCAAATCAAGTAAATTTCATTTAAACAGCAAGTTACAACCAACCTAACGTTGACAATTGCTGGTAAAAATGACATTAACATAAAACAAACATTTCTGGAAAAGAATAAAGTAAAAAATAAAGTTCTAGGAAAATAGAATAAAACCTGTAAAAAATCATACAAGTTTATGTTTACACATCAAAAATGTATAACAAGATAAAAGATTACAAAATGTATAGGTTGTTCCCTCTGACAAGGAGCTTATGTTAATGCTGTAGTGTGTCTGTTGTGTACAAATAACTCATAAAGGACTGCACGGATTAGGACGTGTGTATTGGGACAAGGAACAGATTATTAGATTTTGGTGGTCAGTGATCCAGAACACCATCTGGAATTTATATTGCAAATTTATATTATTGCGTCAGTGACCTTATTGCCTTCACTAACTGCCACCATCTAGTGGATGAAGTATGTCAATGCCAGTGTGCTCCAAAAATACATGTTTTCAATATAATCCTTCAAGTGTGCAGTTTGGTATTGTGTGACTGACCCTATTGCCTTGGCGAGTGCTTTTCTAGTTATGAAATGGTTTTATCGGCTACACGTGGCCCCTGAACTGAAATCATTTGACACCTGGTCTAAATGTTCCTGCAGCATGCAGAGAGAGATCCTTTCTGAATGCTCTTGATTTGATCAAACGTGTATAATTGAGTTGGAGGGGAATCAGTGTGTGCAGTGTGTGAGCATTAACACCTGGTGGTTTTCAGGTCCCTCAGTGCAGATGAGATGTATTCCGATAATCTTTTCTCCATCAGGACCACTCTGATCCACGCCCGGCCCTGCACAAGAAACAGTGAGCCGTTAGTGGAAGCTTAAAGAGTTCATGACTAGAGAGAGAGAAAGAGTGTGTGTGTGTGTGTGTGTGTGTGTGTGCAACTGCAGAACAATATTAGCTTCAATCGTTTGTTCTTGTACCCACAGGGTGAGACTGAATCACGTTTTATGGGCATGAGAGTTCTTAACTTGTTTTAGTCCCCTTTGTTCTTTTTCTGAGGGGATAATCCAAAGAAAGCTAAAATAACAAACGCCTGATTGTGCGTTCTGTGTGAGCCGTCAGTCAGGACTCGCAGCACAAAATGTAGGTCTGTGTACATCAAACTCATATTAATTATATTAAATTTTGGGCTAAATTAAACATGATGTTTTTTAGGGAAATGCTTTGGAGATTCAAGTTATTTTCTTCCCTCCTGTCTTGGGTAATTAAATCCGATCCCAGGGCGGTTTTTATCCTCACTTTAGCTCTCGATGATCGCACGTTCTCCATGCTCTCGATGCTCCGGATGCAATTATGAGGGACTTTACTGCAGGCAGCTTTTATGTAATCCCAGAAACTCCGAGGACTCTCATAACCAAACCATGTCGTCTGACCTGAGAGAGAAAAAGACAGAAAAAATATACATTTTAGAGCTTTCATGTGCATTTATAATGTATAATGACCTCAAGATATCTGACATACCCACAATACACTAATCTCATGCTGTTTGGGGTAAAAATGCATATTTTCTGGAGCAGGAATTGAATAGCTGTACACAATACTGAGAATATTTTCCACCAGTGCCCATGCAGCAATCTCAATAAATGGAAATGAGACGCCCATCACCACCTTAACTTGTGATTTAAACCAGTGACTCACTTCAATTCCACATTATAATTCTGCATATTTTTCCACATTCTGCTTCTCCTGATGGGTTTAATGGTATAAAGTCTGCTGCTCGTTTCCAGCTGAGGACCATAATCACACATCGCTGCTCTTTCCCTCTCTCTCTTTATTGCATTCTGCAGTTTAAATAATATATTACACACACTGTTTGTTTATATGTTAATCACCTGCATGTGGTTGACAGGAGCATTTCTTATGTTTTTTTACCTTTGAGTCGATGGCTGAGGATGTGCTCCAGGATGGAAACAAAGTTAACGAACTCCGGAGATGTGTCATCTATCGTCTCGAAACAGGAGCGGTCCAACAGAGTCTTCACTGAAAACCTGAACACAGCAGGAGTCACACATACACACTGGTATTAAAACTGGCTGAAGGGTCGACATGACAGGCATTTAGCAGGATGATACTGTGTGCATCTAACTATAAAGCGAGGAATCTGTGTGTGTGTGTGTCCTTTATCTCATCTACTTCACACTTTGTGTTGCTGGGGACCTAAATAATTATTTTTTTCATATTTTTGAGGTTCCGTGCATTTTAGCTTTGGGCAGCGTGGTTTTATTAGAAATGTCACATCTGCTGGACAACTTTTGCTGTTGTAACCACATTTGGTTAACGTGTGCAGATACAATGTTTGAGTGACTGTGACAAATTTCCTGCCATTTTGCCAATAGGTGGCGCTGTAGCAGCAATATTAAACTATAAAGGAAGTAAAGTAATCACACTAAAAATGTAATAATAATGGAGCAGAGAATCCCTTCAAACACGCGAGGACTCGATCCCCATTTTTCTACCCTGACATCACAACGTCCACAGTGACAAAATGTTTCTTTGCTGCTGTCGGATCCCAGACTGACTGATGATGAGGGCAAAGACACTCTGACTGGTAATGCACATTTTACCAAATGCACAAACAAACAAAATTAATCGTAAAGGGTATCAAACAAACAAACTGTTCATTTTCCTACTGTGACTTTAACATTTCTGTCATTAATTAAACAGCACAGAAAACAAACACATCTGGCCTGAGTTGTTATGAGGCTCTGATTAATATCCCGTGATGAAAACAGTCACAACGTGCTGCCCCCTGTAACAGTCATGAGCCCCGAACGACTCGGCCTAATCTGGTTTCAACTAATTAGACAGGAAGCAGAGTTAATGAACAGGCTGTAATGTGCTGCGTGCGTGTGTGTGTGTGTGTGATTCTGCCAAATAGTGTGCAGCCCTTAACGCCGGCTAAATAATCTGACTTCATCTTTTTCTATCTCGTTGCTTAGCAGCAGGGTGACCACAGGCTGTGTACTTTGTGTGAAAAAAAGATGGAAACTGATAGATTTCAGCTTATTACCACAAATAAAGATTTTAATCACATATCAGATATAATAACTTCCGGACAGCCGGGCTCTCCTCTCCTCTCTGTGTTGGTTTATTACACTTATCCTCTCCATGATTCATTTTTAAACATTCACAAAGTGAAAATCTGCAAGAATTAACTTCCAGTCAGTGTGAGAAAACCCCAAACTGTAACAAAAGAAACATTTTTACAATATGCTGCTGCAGATAACAACAGAGTGCATGGGTTTTAACTTCAGCTGCACCTGCAGCAGAAAATATATTTTATTCATCCTTATAATGTAATTTGCACAAATTTATTTCTTAATTTCTCATTTGTTTTTTTATTGTGTAATTTTCATTTTCGGATACATATTTATTTAAGATTGTTGGAGCCTGAAAAACAAGATTTTCAATGAAAACTGCTGTCATAATTGTTGTGCAGATAAGAAAGATATCTATAAGATAGATAATAAATTTATTTCAATATTATATTAGAAATTATGTCACTGTGAAGATGTTTTTTAAACGTAAAAAGTCAAGTCAAATATATTTACAGAGCACACTTAGGAAAAGTTGGCTTTCAAACGTGGAGACAGATGCATCATATATTGATCTCTGCATTCGATCAGCTCTCTTCAGGCTCGGACAGTCTGAGATCCAAACACCCAGCACACAGTATTGTGGCATTAAGGGGTTAAAGTCGTGAGAACCTCTGTTGCTAAGCGATGGAAAACAATAACTGATGTTCCCTTTCAAAAAAAAAAGGTGAATGATTCGTCTCCTGCAGTACGTCACCGCTCTGCTTTATGAATGAGAGAAGTTCAGAAAAACGACATGATGGACATGATAATACTTCATATTATAATTGTTTTAAAGATATAAATATTTTTTATTTCCTCTGAATGTTTGATGGTGATGGTGGTGGGAGGGGAGGTTTCAAAATACCAATGTATAAATGTACCGTTTGTTCTTTGAGTGCTAAAAACTAATAATAAAATGTTTTACAAAAATGTATATTTTAAACACCAACAACACGACTAGAGGGCAACACTATTTGGCTGTATAGATTGGATAGTATTTTCTGCCTGAGACATCAATCAAAGGTATTTCATTCAGAAAACACGCCACAGCCTCTCTGACAGCACACTGCTCTCCTCCTTCAGTCTGGAGAAAACACGCCATCCAATTCTTCATGAAACCTTAAAACCACCGAAGCTGTTGATATCTGATGGAGGATGAACACCGTCTGGTCTCTATTAGCGCTTTGAATTTGACGACTTCAGCAAATTCCCAGCAGAGCCCTGCCCAGAAGAGGTCTAATGAGCCCGAGTAAGTAAAAACACCTGTGCAGGTTTGCAGGGTAAATACAAAGAAGCGGATCTTAAAACAGTCTGGACTTACTGAGGAGGATTGTTTGAGTTATTGTCAGTGTATTTGTTGCAATAGATAACACTCAGCCATCCCCCACTTTAATATTTTCACTTCTTTACTTTACTGTTTGCAGTCGTTTCTGAAGGGAAAGTGAAGCAGTTATCCGCACTCTTCAAATCCACCAGACTCCATTGACAAAAGCAGTAATTTTACCTCCCAGAACACAGGAGTTGCTGGTTTACTGCTGTTATTGTGTGACTTTAAAGGATTAGTTCAGATTTACCAAAGTCATTCAGAATGGCTTAAATTATCAAACCATTAATAAGCTGATTGTTTGACTTGTAGAAAGACTCTGTTCTCTTCAAGTGTCTCAGTAAGCACTATAGTGCAGGGCCTTAAAACTGGTAAGCTAAATAGATTGTAGTTGTTATTAATATTTTTGAATACAGCTTTCCTTTCCTTTCCGGCTGTGATATGTCAAAGTGTCTTCAGTAAAAAAAATGTCTATTGAAATAAGCAAACCGACAGTGCATCAACAAAATCCGCTGTAAGGTTATTTAGGGTCTCCAGGAGACATGAAGCCAAAGCTGAGTGAGCGAACATTAAAAAAGGTTTCCTTTCAGCAGAGACGGCTTAAAGAGACAGAGTGATCAGGGGCATTTATCACAGCATCACAAACACCTTAAGAAGCTTATTCGGCTGAAAGCTCACAATCTGACATCTGGAGGAAGAGCAGGTACGATGGACTGGATATCAGATTAGTAGATTAAACAACAACAGGCATCTTTTCAGCAGCAGGTGTGTATCTGAGCTACAGCAGCCGCTCTGCTTCCCTCTCACACTCACTCCCAGCAGCAATCTACACCTTCCTCAGAGCTTAAAGCCCCTAACAAGCAGCCGCCTGCCGCTGTGCCAGTCGATACAACATCACGCTGTGCGGAAAAGCCTGTGAACTTTCAATCCCAGAGATGACCGAGGAAATACTGCATAACGGGCAGAATTATGCACAAAAAGCCACCCAGAAGTTACTTGGAAAATATTTATAATATATCCAACAGCAGACGAGCTATTTGTTCTGTAAAGATATAGAGGAGTGATAAAGTCTCACTCCTCCTGTGTGTTGTTAACTCACTTTTTTGTTCTTTGTGTTTGCAGCGTGTACGTTTGAGTTCCTCCCTGTGAACCTGTTGACCTTCCCTATGTTCATGTCCCGCTGGCTAGCTAATCTCCACGCTCTGCATTGCTGCTTCTGTGGCAGACGTGGAGAAAAAAAGCCATCTTCTGGCACTTTTTTCCCCACAATCACCATCTTTTTCCTTAACTTAACCAGATCAGATTCATGGCAAAAAGGCCCAATGCTGGCTTCTCCCTTGTGCTCCATGAGCGGTTACGTTTTAAATGTGGTCAGTGCAGGATGTGACACACATCAAAATGCCAGTTTGTAATCCTTCTGAGTTGTTGTTGTGGTTGTTGTCTTTGCGAGACCAAAATGAAAACCAAAGAGAAGAGAAAAAGGAGAGTGAGACAGCAAATATCAATGAGTTCTCCATCTTGGCCCAATAAGAAAACTACAGCTAAGTGGGGTCAACCACACACACTTCGAGGCTGCAAGATTCCTGGTCAAAGATGCATTTTTGCTTTGCCAATGAAAGAGTGTTTTTGTTGCCCCTTCGCAGCCTGAACTTAGATGTGAAAGTTGTGCACAGCACCTTTAAATAAAGAGAACATGTGAACAGGGCTGCAAACTAACTATTAATTGCTGATATCCTCGATTCATCAATTTGTCTATTATGTCAGAAAAACAGTATAAAATAATGCAGGCTAATATTTTTTTGTAAAAAAAAAACAAGGATATAAAGTTTCTTATCATATATATTAACTAGAGCATCAAATCTTCACATTTGAGAGCTGTAGCCAGTGAATATTTGGCATCTTTGTTTAAAAAAATGATTCATGATTCATCAATCTGTCAGTCAAACATTTCTGCTCCATTGAGCTGTCTCTCACAGGGTGGAGGATGATTTCAAATAGGGAAGATGAATAGAGGAAGTTCATTTTCTCTGTTTCAATGCCTATTTCTTTACTTCAAGTAATATCTAATCTTCGGTTCATTCATTTTGCCAATCACTCCTCTCACTCCTCTCCCTCCTCCGCCTGTGCAGATCAGTGAGTGATGTCTGGTGCGGAGGCAGGAGGAGCCGGAGACGGGACCAGAGTGGTCAGCAAGGAGCACCTGCGTCTAATTACTCTCCTTCTACAGGAGGAGGAGCGCGAAACAGGCACAAACGCACCTGAAACCTGAAAATTTAGACTTGTTTTTTTGAAAACGCCAGCTGAAGCAGGTGTCAAATTATCAGTTAGTTGTCTCTGTTACACTTTTTTTGGTGCCAAAACAGACTAAAAAAACAAAAACGCCTCCATATCTTCTCTTCTCTGTGACCCTTTCTGCTCTTCTGTCTTGAACGCACCACGGGGACTGTCAGTCAGCAGCTGACATCTGCCAGCCGCTCTGAGAGGAACACAGATCAATACTCAGAGCGCTTTTTACCTCATCTGACAGACAGAGGAGGAGAAACAGGCAGGTGACCTGTGTGTGCACACATCAGCATCCATCTATTCATCTGTCAGCCATATTTATCAACCAGCACATCATTCATGAACGCATGGAGGACTGAATGAATGAATCAAATGTCCAATAGTAGGCTTGTTTTAATATATCTTTATATTTGAGTTTCAGGCAATAAAATTAAAACTTATCTACTATAATTATATTCCAGGCCGTGTGGTGGAGGGTCTGACAGTGTCTTTCAACCATCACTATGGGAAATTAGATATATTTACAGTTATTTACGTTAATTTAAAGAAAATATTTATAAAAACATGTGAATTTACAAACTGTTTTTGGTGGTTTATCCAATATGTTTTCTGGGGTGGTGTCGTGGTTTAGGGATTGGACTAAAGACTGGAGTATTTCTAAAATCCTGATCTTAATCCTGATTATGAGGGTAATTAAAAGTGAAAAATGTGATTGCACGGATGTCTAATGGAGGCGCGTGGAGGCTGTCTGCGGTGGGCGTGAATGTGTTGTGTGAGAGAATGAAAAATGCATTTACCTAATGTGCCAAAACACATGACAGAAGCATTCACCTGAGGTCAGCCAGCTGCAAATTTTGACATTTTTAATAATATTTGAAAGCATCTCACCCAGTGGACGGGGAATGACTTTCTTCTGGCTGCATATGAAGTCATGTTTTTAAATATAGATGGAGTCCGGGGTTGCAGTTCAAGCTAACCTCAAACAAATGCCTCTGATATTGTTAATGGACAGCTCTGCCTCCCGCTTCATCCTTCCTGTCAGTAGATAAAAGAAGAGAGTGTTTCCCACCTGCACACCGTGAGCAGGTTCCTCCTCTCCACCGCGGCGCTCCTGCCCGCTCCCCGCTTGCGGATGAGATGCAGCCCCACGCCGAGCGACGCCATCCCCGGCCCGTGTCCGTGGCTGCGGGCGGAGGCGGTACGTAGTCCCCGCTCCGCACCCTCTGCACCAGGGCAGGACCAGCTGAGGAACACACGCTGCTCCGCCGCAGGAGGGGCCGAAGATGAAAGACACGAACCTGAGTCAAGACAAATGTTATGTTAGGACTTCCGACTGGGACTTTCAAAATAAATGCTTGTACGGCAGAGCCGCAGCTCCACGTTTGACATAAATAAATAAAATAAAATAGATACATAGGTTAAATAAGTAAGTTTATATATTGTTGTGTATGTATATCGTTGTTGTTTACGTAAACATTAATTAAAGCCAATTCAAAAGAATTACGTTTATATTTCATCTAAAGATTAGAGCACATTTTAAATTTGTAAATTTGTAGATCAGATGTCATTCATATTTTTTTTTATTATTGAGGTTAAAATGATGATGCTATTGATGTTGTTTTCTGTAGTATTTGTTTTTTTTAATTATTATTACAATACATTTTTAATTCATGATTCAGCACTCCCTTAACTAAATGTCAACACATTGCAACTCCTATCAGGCATTGATGTGCAAATTTTTAATTTACAGCAAATACATTTGCAGTTAACTGGATAACTAAACAAGAAAACACTCAGACGACTTTTTGCGTTTGAAATTGTCCATAACATAAGACTATCTGTCCATATCCTTTTTACAGCTATTCCACTAAATACTGACTTGGATTTCAATGTTGTGTGCCTCATTTGGCCCTGCTTTATTTTGAAGGAAAGTTTGTCCAACCGGAAGTGTGAGTCAGTAAACAAACCGACGGTAGAGGGTCCTGAGAGAAAGCGAGATGGTTTTCATCCTGTCATCAGTGTGAAGCCTTAAATAATATGTGTGAATGGCTGCTTATGATCCACAAACAGAAAAAGATCTCATGTGTTAATTATATGTCTGATTTAATTTGTGAGCGCTAAAATGCTGAATCATCCACAAAACAAATAAAGATCTTAATCTTAAATTTTGCTCTTCATATGAAAAACTACATAGATCTGTTTTTGCTTTCACTAGGCTGCAGATGTAAACAAACAGCATCACGATGACTCACATCTCGTTGTTTTCTAGAGTTCATGTTTGTTTTGAATGAGCTGTCAGTAAATACGGAGCTTACCTGGTTTCAGGTCTGTGCTTTGATTTTAAACATATGCTTTAGTTCATATTCAGATCACAGGTTGTGTCTTTTAAATGCCTTTAAATTTAGACATTTCTTTCAAAGAGAAGGACGCCACCTAGTGGGCTCTAAGACAACAGCACACTACGTCAGTTTTTTGTCCTTTAATCCTTTGTCTAGTAAAAACAAATAATAATAATAATAATAATAATAATAATAATAATAATAATAATAATAATAATAATAATCTTAAAACCATGTTACATTTGAGATATTTGACATTATATGAAAGTTACATTGTGAAGGATTACTTAACTATTTGTATTACATATTTAAAATATAGGGATTTTAGGAGGTTTTGTATCTAATGTTTGTCTTTGAATGATGTTTTATGGATTACGGAGTTTTTATTCCTCTTCATTCAAATTCTAAATGGAAAGTGGATGTTTTGATTCCCACTGCTGGCCATTAGAGAGAATGCATGTTTAAGGCACTTCCACATCAGTCCAAGCCCGGAGGTTTCCACTTGGTCCAGATGGGAATCCTAGAACTGTGAAAACTTCCTGTGACGACCTGTCCTGACCCCAACCATCCAAGTCAATGCCTCAACCTTCACCATTTTACCAGAGTTTCACAAATCTTGGGTCACCATCTAGCATTGATCTCTGAGCCTTGATCCTTTTCTTTTACCAGCTGGTTTAACAGGTTGTCTATAAACGACAAGAGCAGTTGTAATAGCATAGTTTAAGTGTGCATCAAGATGGATTTGGGAATAATTTGGTGGAAACAGGTGGCTGAGAAAGCAAAAAAAAAAGATCAGCCAACAAGATGAAATTCTTTGGACAGAATTCTCTGTAATGCATTCAGGCAGACGTTATAATGGACCCTTACAGAAACAGATCGTTACTCTAAGGCCTTTTTACCTTCTGCTGTTAAGCTCCTGAACACAGACCTTACCCATTATAAGTTACCTTTCTTTTAGAGTCATTCCTCTAACTGGTTTTATATGTTTTTTCTTCATTGTGACTTGTCCCTCTTACCGTCCCATGTGGTTAAAATGTTTCCTTTACCTTATTTTTTTACTTTATCCATTCATTGTCTTGCTGTTTGATTCTGATTCTGACTCACAGAGAGAAAAAGAAAGATCTTTTCTGGCCCTGAAACATATTTACTCCTGACATCATCCCTTCAACCCCACAACAGAGATCATGGAGGACAGCTCTGCGTGGAGTTTACTTTGAGATAATCATGTTTGTTTGTTACAAGACATTTACATCTACATGTTCTCAACATGTTCCAAGAAACACTTTGTGACAATATATTTAAATCTAAAGTACACAAAGGAGTAAAGTAAACATTCAAAGGGCCAAACCTTTAAAAAAGAAAATGGCAACCAGTAACCCAAGCAGCTTGTATTTCTGGTTGGCATCTTCATTCGCCTCCAGCAATGATGCACTTTGTACAAATGCTCAGATGGAAGCTTGTCAAACTTGTATTTTACCAGAAAGAAATATTTACTCTTTCTACAGGGAAACAGATAAGGGGCTTTATTTGAAATCTCCAAATATACCCAAAGTTTGTGAAACATCTTAGTTTTTAAAGGTACAAGTTCAAATAAAAGGAAATAATAAATAACAGATTAAACTAAAGACATTACAACCCAAAGTTTATATTAATATCTGAGGAACTTTTGGCTACATTAGTTCTGAGTAGTTCAGAAAATATCATTTAATGATCAAGAGGTGGTTGTAAATAAACTGGTTGTCACAGTGCAGATAAGTAAGTAGAAGTAGAAGTATTTCAACGCTGTAAGTTAAATACAGTATTACTAAATGTACTTAGTTACATTCCACCACTGATGGGAGCTTTTATTCTATTTATTATTTCTATTTATTTTTTGTCTTAAGGGTAAAAAGAAATACCCTGCCACAATGTCTCCCAATAAAAAAAACTCTAAATTATCTTAATTTATTTCAAAGACGGAAGTTTTTAATCCTTTATTGTTGTTATTCTGATCTGTGAAGAGGGAAAAAATATATTCACAAAAATGTAGAGTTTGAAATTTTGTTTTACTGCTTTCTTTTAGGAGTTAAGTGAGTAACGATGGGTATTTTTTAACCTCAGGACAAGGGAAGTATTTGGACTATTAAGACTACACAAGCAGGTCCACAGCAGCCACTCAGTCACATGATCTATACATTAAAATAACAACATTATTAACAAGGTTAGAAATGATGGAAATCTGTGATCAGATGAGGTTAAAGATGTAATATTTGACAGCTACCCCTGCTGGCTGTTGTTGAGAGACTTTCAGCAAACATGATCGTGAAACGTCTTAACTGTCATCACTGAGGGGGGTCACGGGGGAGGAGAC
>CAFUXE010000348.1:102507-124319 GCA_903364295.1 Serranus cabrilla
ACACGTCCTCCCCTTTGTTCGTGTCCGACTCCACCTCTCCCCTGCTGTGACAGTATAATAGCGGAGGAGTTTAAGTTCTGGTTGGATCATTGTGAATTCTTCCACCCAGCGAATCATCGTTCATCCACAACACACAGACACAGACACTGACCTCTGACCTCTGACCTCTGCTCCTCTTCACTCTCTCCTTTATGTGAGTGCAGTTTAGGTTTGCAAAGGGTCTGGACCTATTTTATATCGTGATTGGGACAATCTGCGCCATTATCAACGGTGTAGCACTTCCTGTCATGTGTGTTGTGTTTGGGGCCATGACAAACAGCTTTTTAAGGAATGCCCCAATCAATGGGAACAGCAGCAACTCCAGTGAGTTTACAGTCACGGACACACACAATATTAACCTGAGAAAATTGTTGAGGTGCGATATATATATGTAACTATGTGTTTTCTTACCTTGTGTCTTCAGATTTCTCCACGCCAAGAAATGACACCTTGCAGGAAGACATGAAGAAGTAAGAACATGATGAAGGATTTCTCTAGATAAAAAATCACATACATTTTTTATTTCTTGTCACATGAATCACCAAACTACCACTTAATCTAAGAGAGTTTTTCAGTTCAAGTCAAAAGTTTTAAAGTTGACATCTTACTTGTGTTCTTCTAGTTATGCCATCTACTACGCCATCATTGGGTTTGTGGTGCTGGTGGTGGCTTACGGGCAGGTGGTGTTCTGGACGCTTGCAGCCGGGCGGCAGGGCGTACGCATCCGCAAAATGTTCTTCCACAGCATCATGCAGCAGGACATCGGCTGGTTCGACGTCACTGAGACCGGAGAGCTCAACACACGTCTCATAGAGTGGGTAACACACAAGACACACACTTAAGTCACATGCACAAGAAGTAAGGCTGTCAAAAGTATTGATGCTTTTTTAATACCACAATTTTCAAATTCTGGTATCATGACAACCTCACAAAGAAGCAGAAAAAGAAAAATGTCACATTTGAGAAGCTATAACCAGTAAGCCTGGGCTGTTTTTTGATCTACAAGTAAATGAATTCAGCTCTTCTGGAGATAAGAAAAGCATCTTTGTTTTTATTTCATCATTGTACAATAATCCTTAATCTGAAATTAAAACATTAAAATCAATCAAAAGATGACATCCTTTCATTGTAATATATGTGTCTCACTCCTTTGAAGATCTTTGTTGGACGTGTTGTTTATATTTGCGTGTGCAGTGACGTCTATAAGATCCAGGACGGTATTGGCGAGAAGGCGTCCGGCCTCGTCCAGGGCCTGTCCACCTTCGTCTCAGCCATGATCATCGGCTTTGTCAAAGGCTGGAAGCTCACTCTGGTCATCCTGGCTGTGAGCCCGCTGCTCGGCCTCACAAGCGCCGTTTTTGTGAAGGTAAGCGTCTCTTTTAAAGGTCACACTCTCTTTGTCCATCTTTCTGTCTTCTGTGTTAATAATGTTATTTCTCTCACCTTGCCTGAATAGGTGATGGGGACTTTCACAGCGAAGGAGCAGGCAGCGTATGCCAAAGCTGGAGGCGTGGCCGAAGAAGTGCTCTCTGCCGTCAGGACAGTGTACGCCTTCAGTGGTCAGAACAAAGAAATCTCAAGGTATGACCAGAAAGAGTTTAAACTCATCATCTAATAAGAGAATAGAGAGAAACACATTCAGATGGAGGGATGGAAAACAGGAAGAAGAAGAAGAAAGAAAGAAATGTCAGGCTGTACGATACATTCAAATGCAGATGGAATAAAAAGAAATGCCATGAAATGGATTGCAAATAAATCAATAAATAAATAATAAAGACACCAGTGGGGTTTTTATACAGAGTCAGAAGGTGCTTTTCAGTCAAGTGATACTTATTTTATTACTTAGTTTCACTTATCTGGTGGAGAGTAATGACACTTAATGTGGTTATTTTTTTAATTAACAAAGCAAAAGATCTGTGCATGGGGAAAAAAATCCAAAATATAAAAATATAAATGGATCAAACTTCAAGAAATATCGCCCACGATGGCTGTGACTGAAGATCGACTGCACCAGCACTCATGCTTGTTTCTGTGTGTGTGTATTGCGCTACAGATATGGGGAGAACTTGCAGGAGGCCGAGAAGATGGGAATAAGGAAGGCGATCTCTGCCAACATCGCCATGGGCCTCACCTTCATGTTCATCTTCTTGTTTTATGCTCTGGCCTTCTGGTACGGAACCACACTCATCCTACAACACGAGTACTCGCTCGGAGATGTGCTGACCGTGAGTAGACACATGAAGACAGAATTTCTAACCATCCTTTCCTTTAAAAAGAGATTAATTCAGCTAACACTGATGTGTGTGTGTGTGTGTGTCTTCAGGTGTTCTTCGTTGTGCTTGTCGGAGCGTTCGTTTTGGGACAGAAGTCTCCCAACTTCGAGAACTTCGCTGCCGCCCGCGGAGCTGCTTTAAAAGTCTACAACATCATTGATCGTGTAAGGAATGCAACATTGATTGAATGATATTTTTGCTGCCGGACGGTTGTCAGTTTGTGTTAGTGGAAAGGCACCAGTGTGCCCCGGCCCTCTGGGAAGCCGCTTTGATGCAGCCGACAACTTGGAGTCAGAGATTGTTGGATTTTGCTCTAATTGGAGCGCCTGCTGTCAGGTCGTTTGGTTGATATGTTCAGCTGCAGCTCTCCCCTTTCTGAACTCACTGCAAATATACCATGAGGGTAAAAAAGGTATCACGGCCACCGTGTTATATTACACGTACAGTGGAATTTAAAACGGTCTTCAGAAACATGCAGCAGAAACCGGTTTGTTTAAGTGAAGGACCTCTGGGGTCATTTCACACAGTAGCAGTGTTCTTGTTAGTCTTTCACTGTTACAAAATTAGTTGCAAGCACAGATACAGGATGCTGTATACAGCAGAAGTTTTACATTTGTTTGCACATGAAAACAAATGAGCAGTTAGTACACAACCTAAAGCAAAACTGTAAAAGAGTGAAATCCCCCTCAGGGCATATATGTTGTCCCAAGCTTGAATAGAAGGAGAGTTTGCATTCAGAGTGACCTAACTGACCAAAGTCCCTCCTATAAGACGCAAATGAATACTACAGTATTTATATACAAATAGAAATTTGCATATCAATTACTCACCATGTGTTATCACCAATTCCTGCAGAAACGTTTCTCCGCCCTGAATGAAAATCCTGAAAGCAGAGAAAAGTCCTTATGAATTTAAGTAAATGGGAGCCATGTTTAACAAACATGACAAGGAATGTTTGTCCGGGAATTATTGAGCAGATGACTGGAAAAACAAGACTTGGATTATACTGCAGAAGCTGTGTGAGAGTCTGTTAATGCACAGTTTCTGGATTCTTTGTTCACCGTGGAGGCTCGTAATAAGAATTCAAAGCAATGCTGGTCGGTAGGCAGCCGACCTGATGTAATCCTAGTGGATGGGAACAGGACGGTGAAATTAAGTGAAACTTTGGTGAGATTATGGGAGAGAATACAAGACGCCATTTTTATCCAAAGTTAAAATATTTTACGTTTTTGCTGTCTCCCATGACCAGATGTTACAGAGCTCACACATGGCAATCTGGATTATTAATTTATTAGTCTAATTCTTTTAAACAATTAATAGACATAAAATCTTTTTTATTCAGCCCTTTATCAGGTAAAGAACCATATTTGAAATGTGGGTCCCCAAACCTCTGTAAGGTGATGAAACACACTCTGCCAAGATCAGACTACATAACAGATAGTCACACCATGCCATCTGACCCATCGGTATAATAATAATAATAATAATAATAATAATAGTAGAATTGACCTTGATTTGCAACTTAAAAACCAAACATTTTGAAAAAAGTCACCAGTATTTCAATGAGTGTCCTATAAAGAGCTAATATAACATTCCATTCTTTGTAAACAGTATAAAATCACCATAGCAACATATCTTGTTGCTGTCAGGACTATTTCTTTATCCTATGCCAATGAAAAGGTGTCGTCCATCTGATGCAATGTGAACACAATATAACACATGGTGAATAACAGTGGACACCTTGCTTTTAGTTGTATGTATTTTATTATTTTTTTTAAAGATATTTTATTGAATGCTTTCATATTTTGTCTCTATTTTATGTCTTTTACTGTGAAGCACTGAATCACACAAGCAGGAGGCCCCCAAGAGGGACATAAAACAGTGTCACGCTCTGTGCTAACAAAGAGCTCCGCCGTGTGTGTTTAACAGTTAAAAACACAAACAGCTGTAGAAAAAAAGAAACTGTTGCCTTTTTAAACATGCTCACCCAAACATGGAGCCCTAACAGCCTTCCTCCTATTGTTTGTGTCAGGTCGTGATAAGAATCAGGGTTTGTTTTCAACTGCAGCAAAACTGTAAACCAGAGCAGAGTTTTTAGGTAGTTAAAATATATTTACCTCTTGTCTTCACAGGTACCGCCCATCAACAGCTTTTCAGAAGACGGCTACAAGCCGGATTACGTCAGAGGAGACATCGAGTTCAGGAACATCCACTTCAGCTACCCCTCCAGGCCGGACATCAAAGTACGACCCCACAGCACTGTTTACTGAACCTGGACACAGGCACCGTATCACTCCCACCTGTGTCTCATGACAGACGTTGTTATCATTTGCAGATTTTAAATAACTTGACTCTGAGCGCGAGAAGTGGAGAGACGATGGCCTTGGTGGGCGGCAGCGGCTGCGGGAAAAGCACCACGATCCAGCTGCTGCAGAGGTTCTACGACCCGCAGGAAGGCACCGTGAGTGATGTATCTGAATGTATCTTCATGCACAGGATTGGGCCAGTGTCTGTCATTATATCCACTCTGCTGGGGTCAAAGACTTAACAGTTAGAGGACACATTCTGTCATTGAAGGCGAGACACTACAGGCAATAATCTTTTTCATGCACGGGTCAATTTTAGGATTTTTGACTATTTTGCTTACATAAAATGTATTTTTTCAGACTAGTAAACAAAATCTTAAATGAACATTTACGTGTTTATTTTACCACACTTCTTTCTCTGAAATTCACCAAAAGTCAGCATAAGAAAATTTTTTAAGGTTTTTACAAGAGGGTTTGTTCAAATTCCCTCTATAAAAACCTTTGATTCTAATATATCAATAAAATGAAACAAGAGTTTTGATTCGAGGAATAGATGCAAATCTGAACATATTAAATAAGACAAAGCATCATTTGTATATTTAACTTTAAAATCTTATTTACCTGGTGTGTCTAGCCTTAAGAGAGCAAGCCCATGAAATGTAAATAATGATAATTCTTCTGCAGCTGTTTTACATCATGTAAAAATCAACTGTGCAGTCTTAAAACTGGAAATGCAGTGAACTGTGAATATCTTGTAGCATTTGTAAATACTGCCTTTTGTAAAGCTATATTAAATTAAGTGCGTGTTGTCAGTGTGTTCGCCGCTTAATTTCTGTGTGTTTAGAGTCAGATTAAGTTTTTTCTGTTTGGCTCCTGCACTCTAGGTCACGCTTGACGGTCACGACATCCGTACTCTTAACGTTCGCCACCTGAGAGAGATGATCGGAGTGGTGAGTCAGGAGCCCGTCCTCTTTGCCACCACCATCGCTGAGAACATCAGATACGGCCGCCCGGACGTGACACAGCAGGAGATCGAACAAGCCACCAAGGAAGCCAACGCCTACGAATTCATCATGAAACTTCCAGAGGTACGTCTGTGTTTATGAATCCCTGTCCTCTGTGCTGATCAGAAACCACCTGCTAACATTGAGACTCTTATGGTTGAGCAGAAGTTTGAGACGATGGTTGGAGACCGAGGGAGTCAAATGAGTGGAGGGCAGAAGCAGAGGATTGCGATTGCTCGAGCTCTAGTCCGCAACCCCAAAATCCTCCTGCTGGATGAAGCCACCTCGGCTCTCGATGCTGAGAGTGAAACCATCGTGCAGGCTGCTCTCGACAAGGTAACGGACCAGAACATGGCTCCATAACTTAAAGACATTTTAAACGGGACAGATCATAACAAACTCACTCTGTGCAGGTGCGACTGGGCCGTACCACCATAGTTATCGCCCACCGTCTGTCAACCATCAGAAACGCCGACATCATCGCTGGCTTCCAGGAAGGTAAAGTTGTGGAGCTGGGGACCCACACACAGCTGATGGACATAGAGGGAGTCTACCAATCGTTGGTCACCATGCAGGTAACACTGACGCACCTGTTGGTTTGTCTGTAGAGTAACTTCCAGAATGGTCTCTGAAGTTGTTTGTTCTTTGTGGTTTCCTCTCGCAGACCTTTCAGGAAGCCAAGGAGCTGGAGGAGGAAGAGAACGAGCTGGATGAGTATCGGCCGATGGTCAAGTCCGCCTCTCGGTCCTCTCTGCACAGGAGGAAGTCACGAGGCTCCTCCTTTGCCGCCTCAGAAGGAGAAAAAGAGAAGCTCCATACAGGCCAGACGGAGGAGGTGAGCTGTGGGGCAACATCTCTTCACTTCATCAGCAGATCATTTAGCAGGCAACATGAGGGCTGGAAATCATTATTCAGATCCCTTACTTTAGTAAAAGTACTAATACCACTCTGTGAAATGACTCCACTACAAGTGAAAGTCCTGCATTCAAAACTTACTGAAGTAAAAGTAAAAAAGCATCAGCATCAAAATGTACATGCCTGACTGAGATTGTTATAAATATTCTAAATATATATTATTAGATTAATTCTAGTGATGCATTTTCGTAGGCAGCATTTAAATTCAGGATAGGGCTCATTATAACTACTTGATATACTGTTTAATTTAAAAATGTCACTTTAAATTCATCATATTTTTTATGTTAAATCTTGACCTGGAAAGTAACTAAAGCTGGCAGCTAAATGTAAAAATACAATAATTGCCTCCAAATATGGTGGAGTAGAAGTTTAAAGTTACAAAGATTCAGTGTTGCTACTTGGTGTGAGGTGCAGAGAAAACACATGACACTCAGCTCTGTCTCACCTGTTCTGCAGGATGAAGACGTTCCCTCCGTGCCGTTCAGTCACCTGATGAAGCTCAACAGCTCCGAGTGGCCGTACATCTTACTGGGGACCATCTGCGCCATCATCAACGGAGTCATTAGGCCAATGTTCGCTCTCATCTTCGCCAAGATCATCAGTGTATGTTCCTCTCAGTATCTGTGTATTTTTTAATGATTTAAGTTAAATGCAATGTTTGTCAAATGTTGAGGAAAGTTTCAAAACCTTCTCTTTTCCCTTCTCTCGCCAGGTGTTTCAAAACAGAGATCAAGAAATTATCAGACAGAAATCTAACTTTTTTTGTCTGATGTTTGTTGTCATTGCGATTGTCAGCTTTTTCGCCATGTTTCTACAGGTATGAATGCACACACACACACACACACACACACACATATGTTTTTTATCATACAGGAATAGTTTAACATTTTGTGAAATATTCCTAACGGAAATTAATTTCTTTTTGAGTCATGGATGATAAAATGAGAAGATTTGACTCCAGAAAGTACACAGCCGGGCTAGCTTAGCTAGCATAAAGACTGTGAACAAGACTGTCTTCTGGGTGTTGCTGTGTATTTACTGGAGAGACTATATGTTGTTTTTTTAACCATGTATAAAACTAAAAACAATGGATCGTTTAAAGTTCTCAGTGCTCAGTTTGCACGTCAGCAGGTCATCTCGACCATGTCTGCAAGCCTAAATGCATTCAGTTTCTGCCATGTGATTGGATTAGATCTTTGTGTTAACAAGCAGTTGCACAGGTGAACCTAATAAAGTGGCCAGTGAGTGCAAATACATGCAGGTGATGTGTTCAGGTGGGCTCATGGTGTGCTCTCCTGTCTAAACCTTTTACAGGGCTACTGCTTTGGTAAATCTGGAGAAGTTCTGACCCTCAAACTGAGACTCGGGGCCTTTAGAGCCATGTTGAGACAGGTACGTGTAACCACCTGACATTACACTAACGCAGGGCTCTGCGTAGGAACGGAAAATGTTAATCACTGATTTCTTGTAGGACCTCGGCTGGTTTGACGACACAAGAAACAGTGTTGGAGCGCTCACTACGAGGCTGTCAGCAGACGCTGCCCAAGTACAAGGGGTGAGTCTATACGGCAGACACACACACACACACACACACACACGTAACATGGCTATTTTTGCAAAGCCCAAAACTCAGAAAATCAGCTTGTCATGTGCTTTGTTCCCGTCTTCCGTGTCTGCTCAGGCGACAGGCGCCCGTCTGGCCACGATGGCTCAGAACGTAGCGAACATGGGCACCAGCATCATTCTGGCCTTTGTTTACGGCTGGGAGCTGACGCTGCTCATCCTGGCTCTGGTGCCCTTCTTGGTGTTGACCGGAGCTATGGAGATGGATATGCTCATGGGAAACGCTGACAAAGACAAGAAAGAGCTGGAGAAGTCTGGAAAGGTAGAGCTTCTGATTCCTTGTTTATGGCTCTCTGAGCTGCAACATGTTTTGGTAAAAACTGGCATTGTGGTGCATAACCAATAAAATGTTTGTAATGTTTGTTTCTACAGGTTGCCACAGAAGCCATCGAGAATATCCGCACAGTCGTCTCTCTTACCAGAGAAAGCAAGTTTGAAGCTTTGTATGAGGAAAACCTCGAAATACCATTCAAGTATGAGACATTACATGATTTAAACCACAGATCCATTTTCTCCAACAAAAAAATGATTTGTATTCCAATCAAAGTTAATCTCTCTGATGCCACCTTTCTCTCACTTTCTGTGCAGGAATTCCCAAAGAAGCGCCCACGTGCACGGCTTCACCTTCAGCTTCAGCCAGGCAGTGGTTCACTTCGCTTATGCAGCCTGCTTCCGCTTCGGAGCGTGGCTCATCCATGCAGAAAGGATGACTGTGGAGGGAGTTTTCCTGTGAGTAAACAGGCTTCATGACTCACTCTTGTTTCTTAAATTGCAGATTAACCTGTTGAAATCCTTGAGGAGACTTTCAGAGGGTGTAGGAGGCCACAGCGGGGATACTGAAACTCCCAGAGGGTTAGGGTTAGCATGTTAGCTAAGGTATACAGCCAAAAAGCAGTTTTTCTAGTTGGTTTTAAACCAAAGTAGTGGACAAAATGAAGGGAAACACAAATCTTATAAACTTTCATGACACTATCCAATATATTTGTTCAGAACTTTTCCTGAAATTTAGATTTAGGAAATGTCAGGGGATCACCAAAATCATTTCAGTCTGAAATTAAAGAGGCGGACTGAAAAAAAAAAAGCAAAATCTTCAATCTGATAAAAGTGGATTAGTTCGGCTCAAATGTAAAAGTGCATTGTTTTCTTTCATACAGTATTTGATAGAACAGTCAATATTTGCTTTGCCTGCTGTTGTCAACTGTCCGTGTTAGCTTAGCTTTAAAGTGAAAGGTAAAACTAACGTGTTTGACCTGCCGCTCTCAGTGTGGTTGTGGCTCTTCTGTACGGTGCCATGGCTCTCGGAGAGGCGAACTCCTTTGCTCCAGACTACGCCAAGGCCAAAATCGCAGCTTCCCACATCATGATGCTGCTGAACAGAACGCCTGCCATTGACAATCTTTCAGAGGACGGAGAGAAACCGGTACAGAACACCAAGCCCCACACACAACACTTCCAATACAACACAGCGCTTTACACACACACGCTAACTTCTCCGTCTATCTCTTCAAACTCCAGGACAACTTTGATGGAAACATTCACTTTGAAAATGTGAGGTTTAACTACCCCACGCGGCCCGAGCAGCCCATTCTCCAAGGGCTGAATCTGAAAGTGAGTAAGGGAGAGACGCTGGCCTTGGTGGGCAGCAGCGGCTGTGGAAAGAGCACCACCATCCAGCTGCTGGAGAGGTTCTACGACCCCCGAGGAGGCAGCGTGGTAAGGAGGCGAAAACACACACACACTTTTTTATAACACAGACTGTATGAAGCCTGTGTAACATCAACCACCTCACTCAATGTTTTCTTCTCCTCTTGCTGCGGACAGACTTGTGAGAGAGTATTTATTTCTATCTCCCATGTTACCATAAACAATATTACATATCTGATTTTATATTTGTTACTATAAATGAAGACAAAATATAATCATTTCCTTAACATAAATCTAACGTATTATATCTTTTCACTTGTGTTGTTGGTGAAAGTTATCATCGCTGTGTGAGTGCTTGGCTCTGTGTGGTTTTTTATGGATTTTCAGCTCATTCTTTTGTTTTTTCAGCCCACAAATTGACAGTTTGGTTCCTGTCAAAGCTCACAATAACGTATTTTTCAGCCCGAGCAGGCAGATATTTTCCCAGAAGCTCTAAAAACTCTGCAAACTATCTGCTCAGCATTGAACACCACACAAAGTTAGCAACTAGCTGGTGATAGCAGCATGTTTAGCAACTAAAGAGCCAGAAATGTGACCAAAATAGACTCTAATGCATGTTTTAGCTATGAACTATTCTTAATGCTAACATTTCTCCATCAGCTGCTGGACAATATAAATGCAAAACAGCTGAACATCGACTGGCTGAGATCTCAGATGGGCATCGTGTCCCAGGAGCCCATCCTGTTCGACTGCACCTTGGCTGAAAATATCGCATATGGAGACAACAGCCGCACTGTAACCATGGAGGAGATAGAGGGAGCTGCTCGGGCAGCAAACATCCACAACTTCATAGACGCCCTGCCACTGGTAACTGCTGCCATGTTTCACTGAGGCTCTGTTGTGTTTGAGTGGTGTGGGTCTAGTATGGGCTATGTTTGACCAGGTGTAGAGATTTCATGCTTCAATATCTGATTTCTTCTGCCACCTTTATTCAATAGCAGTTGTTTTGTTTTTATAAATGCAACACAAAGCTAAAGACGGCGATATTTCAAAGAGAGTAACAGTAGAAACTTAAAAATATAACTTATCATACCTTTTTATTGATGCATTTTTTATCCAATTCAATGTTGAATTAGTTTAACAAAAGAATTGGAGGAAAAGTTGCCTTTTTTTTATTCAACAAGCAATTTGTTGTATTTTAGCAGTAAAGGAACGTAGTCATTCAATGTAGTCATTTGAGTAATATTGTTATCAGATTATTTAACATTATCAAACATTTTCCTCATATCCTGCAACCCTAGTGCACAGAAGAGAAACCAAATTAATGTATTATACAGATCAATATTTTTGTGATAATTTCCTGCGATTAATATTTAACTTAATATTCAAATTAACAGTTCTTCCAAGAAAATTTCTTTCAGTTTACAACTGATCTTGAAGAGACTCAGAGTTCTTCTTTTATTATTTTGGATATAACAATACCATGTGCTCCCCTTCCCTCTCTATCTCCCTGTTTGTATGAGCAGAAGTACGACACTCAGGCCGGTGATAAGGGGGCGCAGCTGTCAGGTGGCCAGAAGCAGCGCGTAGCCATAGCACGAGCAATTCTCCGCAACCCCAAAATATTACTTCTGGATGAGGCCACGTCTGCACTCGACACGGAGAGTGAGAAGGTGAGTGTTGGGTCAGGGAGGTCTGAACAGAAACCAGTGATTTAAATAACTACTTGGCTGTTACTTTAAGAGCGTGATTATTTCATATTAGTATTTACAAACATCTAGAAGTAATACGTTTCTTTTTAACATAGTGTTTTTCTCTGGCAGTAAAGTGCTGGCTACATAACTGGGGAGCGTTTTGTTTTTTAGGACAATATCTTGATTATTTTTCACCAGGAGAAACAACCTGAAAATGTCTGTCCTTGTCACTGCTCATGACACATGCAGTTGCTATAATTACATTACGACTTTGCTACGCCAGACAAACATCAAGTTAACTGCAACAACACAATATATTACAAGCCAGCTAATATTAACGTTACTTACTAGTCCAACAGCAAGAAGTCGAGCTTGGTGTCTGTCTGCAGCCGTTTATTTCAGGAAGTTCTCTAAAAGCTGGTGCGAGACTGTCTGGCGGCCTCTTGCTCGGTCACCCTCTCCTTTGTCTTGTTATAATTTCCTCCGTTTAGTCCTTGTCGGTCTTTTTGATTCTGCTGAAACCTGCTTCTGCCAACACCATATTGGTGCATCCAGAAAATGTTCACTGGAAATTAGGATGAAATGAACATGCACCATCCCTCTGGGTTGTATCAAAGCAGACCTGTGGTGTCCTGAGTCCAATCCTTTAAATAAGTATGAGAAACATGAATACGAAACAGGAAAACGAGTGAAATCTGGTCAAAATGTACAAATCAGCAGAGAAAGATTCACACTGCTCCAGATGTTTGATGTGAGTTAACGTGACGTGTTGGTTCTGCTCTTCTCAGGTGGTGCAGGAGGCGTTGGACGTGGCCAGTAAAGGCAGGACGTGTATCATCGTGGCCCACCGTTTGTCCACCATCCAGAACGCGGACCGCATCGCCGTCTTCAAGGGAGGAGTGGTGGTGGAACAGGGGACACATCAACAGCTGCTGGCTCTGAAAGGAGTCTACCACATGCTGGTCACCACACAGATGGGCCACAAGAAGGAATAAGAGGACAGGGAGACGACATGGGGGGCAATACTACACCAGATTCAGTGGAACAGTCGGTTTGTTTGAAGTCTAACTTTTGTTCTACTGTTCATTAGTCTTCACTTTTTTATCAGAAGACATTTCGACATGGGACAAGATAAGCATAGGTGTAAATAATGACACATGGGTTAATATGTGCGCTCACTGTCAAATGAATATTATTAGTAATAACTGTATTTTCTTATGATCTCAAGTCAAAATATCTGCTTTGAAAATGGACCATTGTGTTATACAGCACCCCCATGTTTTCTCTTCTTCTTCTTGTGTGTTTTCAGGCTTTGTAAACTGGGACTCTTTACCTTTCTTCTATAAGGTGGAGCTTCTTGTTGAGTTGAGCGCTAAATATTTATGAAAAATGAACAAGATTAAAGCGAACACACTGGATTTGATGTAGTTTAGCGCATTAAGTATCCATCTGACAAGTGGATCATCATCTCAAATAAGAAAAGTATTTCGGCAAATTCTTTGATTTTCACTTTTTTGATTGTCATGATGTGCTGCATCTTATTTTACGGTTAAAAATGGAGCAGGAGTGCCAAAACAGAAAATATTGTATGCACGGGACTATGCAGATTTTATTTTTTATTCATGTCAAATGGTTGCATCACTATCAATCCTGTTTGTTTCTACAATTGCAAGGTGTTACCAACCTTTTTGTAGAATTTGCTTATATGTAACGATTAAAGTTTTATACAGTCAAACGTGGAAATCTCACACTACTTTATTTGTCAGAAAGACTTTGCTACATTTCGAAAATCACATTCTATTTTTGGAATGAGACAAATGTATTTAAAATGTTGAGCTATTTTTTTTATTTTGATTTGAAAGAAAATACAATCTTATTCACATTTTGTCATTCAAAAAGCTTCCTCCATCACAGACAGATTGCACTCTAAATGTAAAGGAAATGTGTGTGTGTGTGTGTGTGTAGTTTTTAAGGCTTGTTTGTCTTAACAGGAGTTGTCCAAGTCAGGAGACCAACTTTAACTTTACAGACAGAGAAAACAAATAAAGGAAAGCTGCATAGTGTGAAGGTCCTTTGAGATGCAGTTAACAAGTAAGTTTTTACTTACATAGAAAAAAAAAAAGAAAGAAATATCAGCAAACTTAAGTCATACGAAACAATCTGCAGCACCTCAGTGGAGGGGAAGGCAACTCGTAGCTTTCATACAGTTTGAAGTCAAACTGAGTTTAAACACATTAGTCTGTTAGTACAGAGTCACAGAGTAATGAGGAGTTAGCAGCTGATCTGTAGGAACTGTGATTAATGCCCGCCTAATATCACTTTCATATTCGTTATTTAGTATTTTGATCTTACAATGCAAAAGATAAGAAGATGTTCACTCATTTCTTCTGAAATTTTAGTCCAACTTAAGTTCTGTTGTTGCATATTTCACCAAAATGGACCTTCAAACAAGGTAAATAAATTACATTTGACTTAAATTAAAGTTATTTTTCTGGGTTTAACTGGAATGCATATTGCTGTATCATGACAGAAGAAGCTGAGGCCAACAGTCGTAACAGCCAGGAGTATTTACCCAAGGAGGGGCCGACATAAAAAAGGTTGTGAGCCTTTTAGTATCAGCTTAGCTTAAACGTGTAATAATACTTTAAAATTAAACATTCTTAATAGAATCTACACAACAATCATAAAAATCAGGAGACACATATTCCGAAAATAACAATTTACACTAAGAAAATCATACGTATCTACAAGAAACAGCAGAGTTGATCTATTTTTAATTCCTGTGGCTCTCACCGAGTGGTACTGAGCCGTTTGCATTGATCTGTGCTCACAACAAACATGATCCTCCTCTGACTGGCTGTGGGCTGTTAACAGGAAGGTTTGTGTGCATTCATGTGTCGGAGTGAGTACTTAGAGCTGCGATGTGGTGGCCAGGTGGAGCATCTCATGCAAGGAGCTACAGAAGTTGTTGTACAGTGACGGAGCGTCCGTCTCGTGGCAAGATTTCCACGCTGTGACAGAAACCACGATCCTGGAGGGAAAAGACGGAGTTCGGATGACTGCAGTTGCTAATAATGCAGTTTTACACTTTGATGGTTATGATGCCGAAGGTTGAGTCAACTCTTAAGTTGTGACAACCGTTAACATGATTATGTCTTGTCTGCCCACCTGTCATCTCTGATGCGGTAGAAGAAGCCGTACCCATGGTGCACCATGGGAGCCACGGCCCCCAGAACTGTAGTGTAGCCAACCAGACTGGACGACAGCACGAAGTTCCCACCACCACCACTGCAAACACAGAAACATCACAGTTACAGGCAGACAAAGAGACTCCAGACTGTTTTCAAAGCAATACACTGTCCTGAGTCTGCAGTTAACAGACCACTTATCAAAATATCATCATCTCTTAAAATTTCATCAAATTTGACCTGTTTGTCAGTCTATGTAAAAGCTTGAACTATATGGGGACTCTGAGCCCGACGCTGATATCTGTATAAGTGAGACATTTATTGAAAAATTATGACATTTATGGCAATGATTCTTTAAAATTGTATGTAAATTGTAACTATTTAAGTTATTAAGCTGTTTAACAATTGAACACCTTCATGATCAAAGCGTAGAGTAACGATAAATATAAGATAACAGTAAGATTTAAAATGTAACCTTTACTGATAATTAAAACAAAGGCAAATATAAATAACTTAAAAAATTTTCAAGTAGAATTAATAAAGAGTTAAAAACAAAATTGCCGCCTCTAGAAAATGTATTGCAGATTGTTTCTGCATCACACAAACAAGTTGTACATGGTTAAATATTAATATTTTAGTTCTATTTAATTGAGCCAGTTGGAGTGGCTCACTAGGACATTGTTAATGTTATTATGCATTGGCAGGGCATTGTGAAGACAGGGGACTTAAAAAATAAAAAATAAAATAAAAATAAAAGTAGTTTTACAAAACAGTATGTAATTGTATTAAGAGATTAAATGTATTTCTACACAATAATATAACTACTGTAGACACAGTTTCACATAAACATAAATCAGCTTTACAGGCCGTACCTCCTTGCATAGAGAGGATCCATGAAGAGTTCTGGGGTGGGACGTCCCTCCTCTTTGGCGATAAGATACAGCCCAAGAAGATGCCGGTCAAAACCTGCTCACAAGATGACGTGGATCAATATCAGAGACACAAACATCAGCGCTCCTGTCATTAACATCTAAGCAACCTGGAACACAGAGTCATACTTCCACTAATAGTTAAACATACAAAGCAAGGCTACTGTTTCTTTATCAGGCACCACTAAACCTAACAAACACAATCCGGCTAAATGGTGCAATGATGCTGGATATCAACTGAGAAAGTTCCCCTTTAATGTGATAATGAGAGCAGCTAAGACAGAGTGGACTAGCTATTGAACCGTGATAGTGTGTGAAGTGGACTTACCTTTTCCTTCCTGGGCTTCAAACATCAGCTTGTTGTGTTTATTGAAGGCCAGCTGCATGGCTTTCCTCTTGACATCAACCTGACATAAGAAATGTTACTGTGGCATGTCAAATAAGCAAAGTACGCTCTTATCTCCTTCCTCTGTGTGATTTGGCAGCGCATCACTCACACACTCACATTACTCGTGGGGTCCATCATGGCTTTGCACCAGCTCACAGCCTCCTGGGTGCAGGGACGCATCGTCTCCGTCCTGCCGTGGTAGAACTTGCGAGTCATTGCGGTCTCATAACAACTTCCTGGCCTGTGAGGGGTGGGAGAGACATATAGGGCCATTCACTTTATTGACTTTAAACTTTAAGTAAAAGTCTGATTTTTAACCAGTTCATACTTTTTGTGCAGTTTATGGTAGGCCAGCTGCATGGCGAGTTGAATAAAGGTGTCTGGATGCAACTTCTTCTGTTTGATGGCCACTTTTCCAAATGCAGTGAAGGCGTAACACACAAGCTGCAGGTCCTGTGTCTATAAAACCAGAGGACACACACTGCTTGACTATGGACAACTTTTAGAAGGATTTTCTACAATAGTTTGGTGTTTAATCTTGGCTCACCGACTCTAAGTACTGCTGTTTGGCTTGGCTAATGTCTCTCTGGGCTTTTTCGTCCACAGTGAACACCAGCTCCTCAGGACAGGGTACAGGTCTGACTGCGTCTGAGCCCTAAAAAGCATTGACATTCATGTGTGATAAGTGGACTGACACATTTAAACTGAGCTAACAAGAACTCTGAATTTAATAATGTCGATGTTTACCTTCCATTGGCCTCCTGTAACTTTGATTTGCTGGTCCAGATACCAACACAGAGACACCAGGACCATGGCGTCATATGGTGCATGCTGCAAAACAATTCAATCTGATATTTTAATATATTATTTCTAACCTGCTATTTCTAAGAATTATATTTGAATTTTTTTTTCACAGGAACTATCCAGGATGAGCAGAATGAAAATGCTTGCATCTATAAACATGTCATATAAAGTATCTCTTTAAAGTCTTCTGGCATGACACACACACACACACACACTAACTCACATCACAAGTGGATCCGTAAGTGCCATCAGCGAACGAGAGTGAGTTGTATGATTTGTCACCCCAGCGGATGGTGGGGTTGCCTGTCAGGGATTCAGCAGTCAACTGTGTTTTTAAGACACAAAACCAGACACACAACTCCTTTTTAAAAACTGAACATTAAGCCATGAAATCATAAATCCTTAAACTCTGTGCAGAGCGTACATTTGTGTAGTTCTCTGGAGTCGAGTAGGGTTTTGACTCATCCAGAGATAAGACGAACAAGCTGCTCTGAATGGTCTCCAGGATGGTGTCATTGTGGGGATCAATATTTATCAGATGCTCCCTGGCCTGCAGAGAGAGCAAACAGATACACGATGACAGTTCAGATCCCCGAGTATGCTTCTGTAACTTCACAAATGGGATCCATAATCTGTTTTGGATCTTATCCACCAAGATGAACACCAAGTGAGCAACACCTACCAGCGCCCATCGAGTCCTCTCCTCTGTGGTGAGAGCAGCCACCCCGTCTCCCTCTGGCTCTCCCTCACAGCACTCTTTCACATAGCTCAGCTGCCTGTAACACACAGCAAACATGGTGTTTTACATTAATGATCACACAGCCATTGTCCTCTCTAAAATGCAACTTCTTAACGAGATGTTTACTGTCTTGCGTACTTGGTTTTATATTTGTTATATTGTCTTTTATTCTTGGCTAATGTGTGTTCTTGAGTGTAATCACTACCTGAGTATTTCTGGAGGAGTGAGGATTTGTCCATCACTAATGGCATCAAATGTGAAGATCCGTCCACGACACATCACCACCACATGGGAGGGGCATGGACCCTCGCGCTCTGTGACACAGCACAAAAAGCACACACACAGTGGTGATATGTAATCTGAGAAAGCTTGCTTAAGCATGTGCAGGCGTGTCTGAAGGTCAAAGATAAGAGCCGAGTTCAATCTACCTGTCTTGAAGTAGTTACGAATGGTGTCCTTCTTCACTCCCGGTACTTTGCAGGTGCAGAACAGCATTCTGAACTGGTCCATATCTAACGGGACTTTCCCAGCTTTCTGAGGATGCAGCCTCTCCCTAACACATGCAAAGTGGAATTTTTTTTTTTTACATATATACTTTTATTTATGTCAAAAGGAGAGCAAATTGTGCTTTACACACCACAGCTTGTAAAAAAGCCTGAACATGTCTTACGTGCGGATCAGGTTCCAGTACTGCAGCGTGTGCCATGTGTTGATACTGGCCCTTTGCAGCTGAGTTCCCTCTTCAGGGGACCAGCAGTGCTCCAGGTACGGCGCTGGCCCTCCAAAGTTCACATTCAGCTGAGAGGGGATGCGAACCTCCAGATACGCAGCGTCTAACCACCATTCTTCCAGCTGAAGGAAAAGAAACAGCAAAATAAAACATTAATGATTAAATAGGACACGTGCAAAACCAGAAACAAAACATTAACAGTTCAGTTACTCGCCCAGTTCCTCTTTGTCCTGCCTCTCTGCAGCAGTTTCTGGTGCAGCTCTTTGCCGACACCTGCTTGAAATCTCCTCACAGTGTCCGCTGTAGCCTTGAACTCTTCCTCAGATGCAAATGGGCGAACTGATGGAAAACATGGCAATGCAAAATTAGTCAAATAAGAGCACCAGCTGCTAGTCACTGTGAACATCAGGCATCTTTTGCTGATTTAAAAAATAAATGTGGATTTCATTCATCTTGCACAATGTACAAAATGCTTCCATATGCAGTGAATATGAAACAGAATCATACATGCAAACTTATTAAAACACTTGTAAGCTGTTATAATATTTAGCAGTAAGGCAATAGTGAATTTGACATTTGGTACATATATGAAGTAGGATGTTTCACCTATGACATTAATTATTAATTTTAAAAAGCACCCATTCATTTTCCAAAACTTACAAGACTTTGTTACTCTATTCCAGCAGGTTTCACAAGTATTTAAATTGAGTAGGAATCATACTTATTGTCTTGTAATAAATATTGTCCAAATTCACAATAAGAAAAAAATAATTATATAAGCACAGAATTATACTTTGCATACACCTTTGAATATTTACATAAAGACAAATAGCAGGAGCAGCCGCGAGAAGTAAAGACCATGTTGAATTTTGTTAAATATTAACAGTATTTGCTTGAGTAAATATGTTAAATTGCACTGTTAATAATTAATATTAAAAGCAACTATCCTACCTGCATCCAGGTACTTTGAAAGGCTTATCTCTAGTGACGGGACGGGCAGGGATGGCAGGCTGCTTTGGTACTCAAAGGTCCGCTCCGGCACCGACTCTGACAAATTATTAGCCATTTTTTCTCCCTGGAAGAAATACAGACAACACCCATTATTAAGTATTGAATGAAAAGTAATTGACATAAATTTGGGTAATCCATGAATATTTAAGTAAAGGCAAAAAATGCAAAATATTCTCTGGAGACCACATTAACTTGACATTGTTGGGGATACATGATTTGCAGTTAGAGCAACCCAGATTATTATGAAGTGGATTCAAAGTACAAAGAACAATGCGTTTATTCTCTCAACTCCACTCCAGCACACTACAGCAAAAAAGATCAAGATAAGTTAAGCTCTTGATGGCAGATCCCTAACCAACCTGCTTTATAAATAGTAAAATCAGGCATTTTCTGTCTCTTTATAAGTGGCAGGAGTGGGCATTTCTCATCCTAAACAATTTTTGTGTTATGGTATGATTGATACAAAAGACAATATAAGCTCTACAGGATAAATTCTTACCCTTGTTGTACTTTCAGATATCTCAAAAAAAAAAGTGCAAATAGCTGGGAAATCGGAAAATAAATCTCCCAATATATCTACCAAAGCATGACTCCCATCAGTTTGGACTACGCACTGTTTCTTTATGTACAGTCTCTGTGTGTTTACAGCGGCTCGCTCCGCCCCTGTGAGCAGGTTGCCAAGTTGTTTGCCATATTTTATTAAAGATAATTCAGTAACTTAATAAGCCCCTTCACGACCACGAAACTAACGTTAGTACGTTTAGTACGTTAATATTTAGCTAATGTCGCCGGCGGTTACTGATTAAGTTAACGGTAGATCACAACGATGCTTGACACGTATTTAGGGTAAACTAGATTTAAAAACAACGCCGTTAGCTTTAAAAAGCAATGTGGCTGTTAGCTTACCTTCTTCGGGATGTGTTGGCTTTATCTTATTGTATCCACGCGCAGTGGCAATATCTTTATTTAGCAGGCGGAGCTCTGTGTGTTGTTGTCCGCACAGAGCAGCAGAAGTCCCGTCTACCTTTGCCCCACTGAACCGCTGTCCCGATGCCAGCCCGGAAGATCGTACTGCGCATGTGCGGGCGGGTGGCCCTTGACCTACATTTTATCAGTGAAGTTTTATTGAGGTGCCGTGAGGTCGCTGGCTAGAAACAGGTGAGAGGTTATGACTGATTTCTAGGCTGTGGCAACAAACCCAACCAGCATAATAGACGCAAAGAACAAAATATCAATGTGCACGTATTTAAGATGATAATGAAAATAATTAAGGTAGACAGACAATTATGGATGATGGCAGTCAGGATTGAAGGAGTATAAGGAAAACTATAATCACTCCAGATTTAATTAAAATTAAAAAGTACAATTAGATTGTAGTAATATTGTTTTATAATGTTTTGTTTTTTGTTTCAGGGAGGTGTTGTTCACCTGTGTTGTCATTTTAGAGGATGCAGGAAGTGTTGTTGAATTTGATTACTGTGTTTTTTGACTATTGTTTGACTACCCTGTTAATATCAACGAAGATAAGCTAATAATAACAGCAAAAACAAAACAAAAACAGTGCACAGAGAGCTTTTATTTTTCACATTTGACAGCATTAGTGTGTCCTGTTTAGCTAAGGAGTCAAACTACGTATCAAAGTGCATATTATTACAGTACATTGTTGTGCACATTGTAGGGACTGAACTACATAAATCCGATAAAATAGCAATTAGCAAATTTAATCACCTAAAGCAATTCATAAAAATGTTTCAATTAATGATCAATGTAAAAAAAAAAAACATGAAAAGTAATCACAATAAATTTGAAATGTCACTTTATCCTGCATTAATATGGCCTCTGAAAGCAGAAGGCTACTTGTTATAGGGACAGCAGCATTGTTTCAGTTATTCTGTCAGTAGACTGTTGTCTTTTTTGCATTAGTTCTTCATCTTCAGTTCACTGCAAGCCTTACATGCCATATTTGCTGACGATTTCCTTTGCAAGTGTAATGTAGGCTGACATGGCATCGTCCTTGGACATTCCTGCAAGAGTGTGAAAAAACAAAATATTTAAATAAAAAGTACAATGTGCTGTTGTTTTTTAACACACATTTACACCTCCAAGCATTTATTTTTTACTTGTACCTTTCCTGGATTCCCAGGCGTCCCACTTGGCTTTTCCTTTAAAGTCCAACATCCCTGGTCTTTCTGCAGCATACACAGAGGGGGAAATGTTTAACATTCAAGAAAATTTGAATTATAGTGTTAGGTTTGGAAAAAATTAGCAATTATCTACACCATGACACTAGTAATAAATGCTGCTTAAAGTATATACCACACAAGGCCTTAAACACAGATTAATTATGCCACACATACCAACAGGCACCAGCACACAGATAACAGAGTTTTGAGACACAGTACTGAGGAAGGGAGTATGCAGCGCACACACTTTGTTTCAAGAGACACACACAGATAAACACCCCTACACATATTCACATATCTGAAGGCAGATGTAGCACAAGAAGCCCATTGAGAGCTACATCA